>CM055850.1:29620204-30175204 GCA_029490765.1 Euthynnus affinis
CAGGAAGGAAGATTTTCTATGGTTAAAGCTGCTCTTTGTTGTAAATATAGATTGATTTTTATCTCAGTGCTACCATCATATGTTTACATTTGCAACCATTAAAATGCTTGAATTGATTGAACATGTTTGTATTTCTTAAACTAAAAATACTACAATTTTCCAAATTGGATTTTATGTATTTTGTGTGTTTTTTTGGGTCCGATATGATGATATAGTACTTCAAAGTGAAAAAATAATTGTCTGGTCATGCAGGGGCTGTTGTGCTGAAAAGAGATACCAAACATTGGCAAGTTAAATATTTTTTAAAGTGAAATATAAAGGCAAATTCAAAAGTATGCAAAGATGGCCAAAATATCCCGAGCCTGGGGATTTCTCTGCTCAAACGGTCATATAACAATACACTTTTGATGAAGAACAGCAACTTAGGTGATATAATTTTTATAACATGGTGATATTCTTTTCTGGAGACATTCATACCTTTATTCTGTACAAAGTCTTCATATTTGTAGATGTTGCCTTCATCTGTGAGTACATCAAAAATAAACACTACACCCTTATCAGTCCATTCTTTTATATATATGAACTTGTTTCTAACTAGTACAGGCTGGTTGTTCCATATTATACATGAAAGCAATCATCCAGACTGAAGGGCTTGTTTGTTAAAGTTTGAGGAACAGTTTATCACACTTGTAATCACAGGACAAGAGAAATCTTAAGCCATCACACTTATCAAATAATAAATTAGGAATATAAAACCACTGACAATTATTATTAGACAAACATTGTTTAATACAATTGATCCTGATCATTTGATTAATTATTTGAAAATCTATTGCATTAAAGCCCCCTCCAGAGTAGCTTCTGATATTCTGTTTTTCTTTTAACAAACTCAGTTTTGTTCTTCCACATGAATTTAAACAAGAGAGAATCAATGGCTGCACATGTCTTTGGATCAACATACAGTGATCTCACTGTATGTTGTTCCAAAGGATACTTTCTGTTTTTGACAGCAGTACACAGTTCTGTATGGTAAGGTCTCTTTGCAACCAACAGTTAAAGATTTGATTCACTTTTTCTATTTTAGTCAAGAAGTTGGCAGATACTCTATATATATACTCTATAGATATAGATATACTCTATATCAGATGCTGACTTATCTACCTCTACACCACTCATTGACATCTTATCAGAATTATGCTGTCAAAATTTCAAAATCACCCTCTACATTTTGGATGGCAACAATCACATCCTGCACACTATATAGAGGACCTCTCTTTGCTGGTTGCGTTCAATTCAATTCATTTCAATTAGTAGTGTACTGTAAGTGTCATACAATTCGCTAATGACTTATTTTGAGAACTGTTTTTACTGCACTTCTTATTTGGATGTGAATTTCATTGACTTTTGGGGTGTAAAATGTGATGAATTTGAATGAATGTGATGTTTTCAGTCCAAAACAGCAGCAGTGCTTATGCAGCACCATCTAGCGGTGGATTTAAGAAACAGCACCAAGAGTTTCAACAAGATTTCCTACCAAATAAGCATTCAGAGCAGTGTAAACAGGGATAATTTACCTCATCATTTGACACCTTGGCCACTTTTAACCTCAACATCTGACACTGTGGCATCATTCATATTCATATTCGAAAAGGAAATGCATAATAGATCCACTCTAAGCAGGGAGAGATAGTCAATGTGTTTCACTCTTTTTGTAATCAGGGACTTCCAAAATACATGGAGTGAAACACAAGAACAACACACCTCTGTTTAAACTTCTCTCCACTCTGATGTATGAAGGAAAATCTTTGCACATACTGTAGGTGTTTGCAGTTTCCTGCCAAAGTCCTTTAACTCCTGTTTGTGCCTCCCTGCCTGCACCAGCTCTGATCCCAGATCTGATTCATTTGTCTTTGTCACTGTAAGGTTTAGATGGTGATGAACCCTTACAACCAGGATGGAAACCAGCAGGATTGAGGTGGGTGTAGCGTGTAGCAGGTAGCAGTCAATGGCGGCAATGGTGGCGATGGCGGCAGCAGCAGCAAAGGTAACATTCAACCTGACCCCCCCTCCCTCTAAAGAAACACCAAACAAAAGCCCCTCTACCCACTCCCCTCTCTCTTTCCCAACCACTTGGTACCGCCCAACAAGATCATTGACAACTACTGGAGCCTGGTGGCTGCATTCCCATATGTGCACTCCATGAAAACACGTCTCCCATGGAAGTAGACCTCAAAGAGAGAGAGATTAGTAGGGGTTCCCAAAATAAAAGCACACCCTAACAAAAATGAACTTCCTGTAATAGTCAATGTGCATGTGTGTTTGTTTCATCTGAATCTTCTTTTCTGTTGCTTAACAGGTTTGTTTTCTCTTCTGTTTCAGCAGTACCAGCAGCAGCGGTGGGGTCTTTGTTGGAAGTATTGTTTGCAGCTCCATCTCGCCTCACAGAGAAAGAGCAAGACGAAGCTTGATTGTCGAGTAAAACTCTGCCCTCAGAAACAGAGTTGGAAGAAGCACGAGAAGCATTTCCATCAGCTGGACCTCCACCGGCTGCTGAGTCATCGTTCTCTCTTGACTGAGGCCCCTGGTTTGAATCTTGACCTGGAATTAAAGATAAATGTTTCAGCCATGAAACAAAATAGATGTGGGTCTATTGATGTTTTACATCTCTATAAATGATGTAAAGGTTTGGCACAGTTCATGTAGGAGATAAGTCAAACCTTCAACATGATGGGATGTTCTTAGAGTTACATTAGTAATTAGTAACCATTGTAAGCAGCCTGTTAAATTTGAGCATTAAAATTCATTCTTGACCTTTATGAACAGTATGTGTAACAAATAATCTCAGCTCAAAAGGTCCATTTATTAACTATTTAGAGCTTTTAAATGAATCTGAGTGTCGACAACACCAACAACGTCAACAACAAAGATTACAGAGCAGACGGACGTTTATGGACATGCTCAACAAGCTGACATCTTCTCACCTTCTTCTTGGTTTGGTGCTTGCTGAAGCTCCTTTCCTGATTCTTGACCTGGAATTAAAGGGAAATGTTTCAGTCATGAGGGCAAAACACAATAGCTGTGAGTCTATTGATGTTTTATGATGTCTATTGATATCACATGATGTAAAGGTTTGGCACAGTTCATGTAAGAGATAAATCCAGCCTTCAACATGATGGGATGTTCTTAAAGCTACAGTAGTTGGGTTTTAAAACTCATTCTTGACCTTTAGGAACAGTATGTGTAACAAATAATCTCAACTCAAAAGGTCCATTTACTAACTATTTAGAGCTTTTAACTGCATCTCACCGTCTGTCCTAAGTGCACAACTTCAGTCACATGATAACAGAAACAGACAACATCAACATCATATTAAAGCCCAAATCTGATCCAGAATCTGACCAATGACCTCATCAACAAATATTACAGAACAGACGGCCATTTATGGACATACTCAACAAGCTGACATCCTCTCACCTTCTTGGTTTGCTGCTTGCTGAGGCCCCTCTTCTAATTTTTTACCTGGGATTAAAGGGAAATGATTCAGTCATCATTGTTCTTAGAGCTACAGTAGCTGGATTTTGTCTTACATGGAACATTTTTACATGTGTTCACCTGAAGTTTTGGAACTTTGACCATGTTTAATATCCAACATCATAACAGTATATAAATGTCAGAAAAGACAAAAGGCAAAATAGGCCCCATGATAGCATTTAACCAAAACTAAGATCTTTCCTTAATCCTAAGTAAAGTGTTTTTGTTGCCTAAACTGAAGCACATGCAGTAGTCAGGATGTGAATGTGCAGTATTTAAATGTAGCTTCAATCTTCAGATGTTCTGTGAACATAATCCAGACAGAGATTATGTTCATCAAGGCAGCACTACTGGGAAAAGTTTAGTAGTGTCTAGGAGACAGGGTCACATGACCAAAGATTGACATGTATGATCAGTCACTGGAGGACATCTGATCAAACTCAGTTAGCTGATGTGAGATGTGGTTGAAAGCTCAGAAGAAGCTATTTAGTGGATCACTGAGCTTTCATTGTTCTGTTATATAGAACTGTTGTATGTTTTTGCTGCATTTGACAGCATGAATATAGGATATTCTTCTGGATCAGAAGGAGGCTACATCTGCACACAGTTTGATACACAAGGTGTCTGTGTGTATTTGAGTTCATGTTTTTTCACTAGTTGATCATATCTTTATATCCAGCAACAAAAATACAGCAAATACTCACGTCTTCTGTAGAGAAAACACACAACTAATGATAATAATGATAATATGGCAGCAACGACTCCAACTGATACACCTATTATAGCAGGATTCCTCAGATGGTCCTCACCTGTAAATTAGGAAACAACAGAGTAATAAATTATTTTAACATGTTGCAATAATATAAACACATGTTTGAACACGTCAATATCTGCTTTTTGTTTGTCTCGTTTGTTTCTTTTAATGTTTAACTTCAACCTGCCAGCTGAGAATTTGCCTTTTGGCTAAATCTGACACATAATGTGTGATGTCCCTGATAAATAAATTAATAAAAAAATTAAATGTACTATGTAATACCAAACTAAATTTTTGTACGAGTTGCCCAAATCTTCAGTTATTAATGTTATACAGAAATCTAGAAACTGAAACTGCTTATAGTTTATTTAAAGTAAGTTTCATTATAGTTTATTAATGGTGAATTGTGATTTTATCCATAATGTAACACTATCAGGGAAACATCTGATCAGTCCCAAATTTAATCTGCAGCATAACAATAAAGTTAAATTTATCTGCATCACTCACCAGGAGCATCAATCACTGTGGTTTTCTCAATGCTCTGTTTGGAGTGAGGGTTAGACACACGGCAGGTTACAGACTGCAGCTCTTTGATACTGATGGTACTTGTGACATTGAAGGTTTTCTTGGTTGGATGCTGCTGCAGTGACGTCTGAGCATCCTGCAGCTCCAGCTGTTTACCGCTGGATTTATTTTGACCAGTCCATTTCACTTCAGGTTCAGGGTATCCTCCATGTGCTGTACAGGTTGCACTGTTTGATGTGCTGTTAATGGTCAGGAGAAGATCTTGGTAGTCAGCTGTGGGTGTGTCAGAAAGCATGATGGTTTACACACTAGAGACATTTAGAGTATTTTGATGGATAGATTTTGGTTTGAAAGCAAGAAGCTACTATTCCATACCTGAGACCTGCAGAGAGGATCTGCACTGTTGTTGAAGCTGTTCAACAACTTTTTTCTGTTCATCATAGAAATTAGCAAAGGCCCAGAAACCTTTCTTGTCATCTCCAACACTAACATTGTTAAGTCTAATAGAAATATTTCCAGAACTAAACTCAGTATTGAAACCTTGACACCTGTTCTTGTATTCATCAGCTACTGGCTGTGGTCCCTTATTGTTGAGCCAGTAGAACAAAAGCTTCTCAGTTCCATCCTCCTGCCAGTAAAACCATTCGATGCTCGTTGAATTCACTTTAGGTGAACAAGGAATCAGGACGGACCCTCCGATGGTGGCATTGAGAATCACAGGTATCTGACCCATGATGGGTGCTAGAAAAGAAAACAGAGAGATACAGTAAGAGTTGTTAGTAAGAGAAGAAATGATGTCATCCTGACTCATTAAAACAGTGAGAACTCAAAACTAAACATATACTGAAACATGCACCAACCACCTTTGATCCTTCAAGCTACAATAGCCAGCAAGGTGGAAAGACCAATTCAAACACCAGAGTGAGCAGACAGCACTACTTAGATAACCAACGGCACTACTTGCTAATGTAGCACGTAGCCTGGACCCCTGCTGCTTTCAGTATTGTATATTTGTATGTGTGTGTATACTACTCAATGTATCTGACATATGTAACTTAATAAGTAGCACAGTGGTGTTTCACTAATGGCCACAAGATGGTGCTATTGGTGCCATGTTTCAATAGGTCATGCACATCTCATGGAGAACTTGTGCACCAAGTTTCCTTTCATTAAATAAAACAAAATTGTAGAAATATAAAAAATTACAGTAGCACTCCTTGAAGGTAGCATTATATCAAATGTTACACACATGTGCAGAGTGGCTTTATGTACAACATTCCCAAATTTGGTGTCAATCCAATTCAGCATTGAAGAGTTATGGCCCATTGAGTGCATCAGGCCATTCCTTCAAAAGTTGGGTATCCAATTACATATGGAGATTATTCCCTATCTTTATTCAATAGCATAGTATATAAATTTGAGAGCAAACTTTATTGATTTTACGTTCAAATTTTGTAATTTGTCCCTCAAAACCCTCCCCTCGCACTCAAACAGCTTGCGCTTAGATTTGCTCGGCTTGTGTTCAAACTGTGTGCTCGCACTCGGATGCAATGTTGCTCGCGCACATTTCCTGCGCTCAAACTTAAACTCTTCTCCTGGCACTCAGGTTTCTTCTCCGCGCTCGCTAAGTTTCTGCTCACGGATTTCTCGACTGTGCTCAGATTTTTTTGTGTAGCAACAAGCATAGCAACCACCCTGTCAGAATCATCCAATCAATAGATGGCCTGTAACGTTTGCTCTCAAATTTATATACTATGCTCTTGAATAAAGATAGAGAATAATCTCCATAATTACAGAAAAACAATAAGTGTTACCCAAAAATGAACACAAGAGGTTTTTGGGGGGTCATCTAAATATGGAATATACCAAGCTTAGTTAAGAATAGACGAAATATGTGCCAACAACCAAAAAATCCAAAATGGTGGAAAGAATGTTTAGGCAGATACGGGTGTGGACTAAATCAGTCTACTTGGTATCATCCAAGGAACACCCTGTGCAAATATTGTTTCTAATCAGTGTCTCTCTCCTACAGGTGACTAATTACCTTAACTCAGTGCAGCTGGGCCCAGTACACTGATGTTCCTTAAGCCACAGCTACAGTCCGTCTCTTGGACTCTGGACTGCCTTGCTGCTGCAGCTCTTCTCTCTAAACAGGCAGCTGTTTGTTTTGCTTTCATGCACTTTACAACGCTCACATACCCCCATTACTCTTCACTCATGCATCACTATCTACTGATACCGCTGATTTCCTCACCCTATACTTTAAATGTTTAGTTTGATTTCATAAATGATCTTTTGTTAAACATCGACATGGTGTGTTTCCCTTTTGTTGCGGCCACTTGAGCCAGATCATAACAACACACTCTCCCTAACCCAAATAATATTTCCCTAACCCAAACCAAGACCTTAATCACAACATTGCCATAATTTTTTTTTTTTTTTACAAAGCACATGAAAATACACAAAGATATTAGCAATATATTAACACATATTATACTTAATTTGCCTCGTCTGCAGTAATAAGAAATGTAAATTAACTCATGAAACAGACTTTTTCCAATTCACTCAGTTCTAATGATAAATTTGGTGTTATGTTTCACAAAGTCAAATATCTTACTTTAGTTTATTTAACTTAGTTCACAGAAGAGCTGTTAAAGTTAAATATCAGCCGAAATGAAAAATCTTTCTTTAGGAGTCATACAAAGTCATACCTTATGATTTATATGTTATGGTATATTAAATTGAATAATATGTTATAAAGCCAATATGGCCAATATGTAGTAAAGCCAAGAGTGACTGAACTCCAACCCCCAGAGTGTGTATTTTAAGAGCAACGGGCCATCAGACCAATGGGCTTTCGGTCCAATGCAACATTTTCGGACTATTGGGGTTTCAGAATAACAGGCCTTCATCAATTAGCAGTACCCTCTTCACAATCAATCAATCTATCAATCTATCTATCTATCTATCGACCATCATGTTTATTGAAAAAATGTAAAATCACCAAATATGGAGAAATATTGTTTTTACTAAATAGCAACAATATGCAAAGTAGCCAAAGAAGAGCTTCATGTTACTCTGAGCATCCAGGTATCAGTAGAAGGCAGGTGAAGATCAATTAAATAGCTGCTGAAGAAAAAATGTATTTGATTCATATTTTTGGTTTTTCATCATCATCAAATCAATGATATCTCAATATATTCTGTATGACCTTCACCATCCAGAACAATATTATGTTTTATCTTGCATTGATCATCTTCATGATGAGGTAGAACTCTTCACGATGACATAACACTTTAATGTAAAGCCACACTGTTTTTAAAGAATACAGCTGGTGGTAAAAACACATCAATGAGCCACTTCGCTGCACTGGGTGAAATGTACCTTCATCAGGAAGAGTTTGGTTATGTTAGTTTATTTAGAAATGGCTCCAATGACAAGAAACAACTGATATATGTCCATGTCTTTATCACTTGTATGTCACTGAATCACTGACTTGTGTAACAATGAGTCTCTGCCACTCCAAACTCTGTCTGTAAACAAATTATCCCTGGACTGACGTATCATTTCACACATATTTTATTACTACAGCCTGAACCAGTAAAACTACTTCTTTGCTTTTATAGTGCTGTCAGTGAATCAATGAGTGAACACATTCCTTACCACACAGAAGTAAAACCACGAGGCTCGAAGAAAACATGATGTCCTCACTGGAAAACAAAGATAAAAGATCCTTTGGTGATCTATGATTAATATTTTCTTATAGTTATGTCATACTATGAAAACACATTACCAGTTTCATTCATTATAAACATTCATTAAGTTTGATTAGGAGACACATGTAACATGCAGAAAGAGAAAAGATCATATTTATTTCAAAAATATTTTTCTGGGTGAACAATTTGAGATACTTAATTTCAGCTGTTTCCTTCATTGCTGTCACTCATTAATCATTCATTCATTCATGTTCATTATGTAATTGTTAATAAATGAGATGTCACTTACCAGGAATACTTCACACACACGCGAGCAGCTGTTTACTCCACTTGGCAAGTTCACTTCTGCTGTTAAAAACAAAGTGAGCGAGTGTGAAACTAGGAACTATTTGTAACTATTTGTGCTCCGCCCCCTCGCCATCTGATTGGCTATGATTCAATTGAGGTGACGCAGAGGCACGAGCGCACACACAGGAATTTACACTGAATAAGTTTCATCATCAGATGATAATATCATGTAATGTGAATTTAAAACGTATCACTTAACAATAAATTACTAGATACATACATGCACATCTACTGCTGCAGTTTACAGCTCCAGGTGACCAGCTGTCTCTGCTGAGACACTGATCTGTTCTCTCGGTTTGTGTTTGTTGAGGAGCTATTACAAAGTCAAGGTCAAGTTTATTGTCTCAGTAACATGAGGTATAGCAGGCAGCAGAATCCAGTCTGCTCAACAGTCATTAAACTCACTCTGAAAGTAAACCAAGGCCGAAGGTGCTGCAGCAGACTAGAGAGAGAGAGTTGTCTCAGCTGAGACTGATAAGTCGCCCTCAGCTAAATGTACAAAGGGAGTGGTGGCAAGACGGGAGATCATAGTATGTGATGTGAATGTGATATCGCTGTCTGGAAACACTGCTTGAGCATTCATAACATTTTTTCCAATCACTTCCAGGTTGTCACATTGTAAAATGTTAGTTCACTGAATTAGGCTTGTTGGTCTAAATGGATTACACTGCTCCTCTAGATAAAACATGTGTAAAACCTCCATATGTAAAATATTTGTACCAACTGTCACAACCATACAAACATAACTGGTCTTCAAAGAAATGATAAATATTTAGTCAAATGTTCAGTGGTGGAAAGTAACTAAGTACATTTAGTCAAGTACTGTCCTTTATTTCCTTTCACAAGAACTGATGTAATTCCAGTTGTCAGTGTTTAACATCTGGACAGTTTTTTTGATTAATGAAGTTTTTATTTGTGTTTTTTTCTTATTGTCATCAAAGAATCACGTCATTCTCAGTGGTGGAAAGTAACTAAGTACATTTAGTCACATACTGTACTGCTATAATATACTAGTAAATATATTTAAGATTAGTTTATCAGGTATAATTATCAATGACTGTCAAATTTAGACGTTCTTCGTGGCATGCAGGATGGAAACACACACACACATCAGCTGAATATTACCTTATCAAAATATCAGCTGGGATAATGTGTTCATTCAGCATGTGTAGATATGATCAGAATCCACTGCCTCAAGCTAAATGTGAAACATAGTGTTACCAGTGAACAGGGAAACCAAAATAAAGTCACGGTGGCTTCCTGCAACACTTTGTTCAGACTGATCTGTTTCAGATGAAGAAAGTTGGCACACAAACCTACTGGACCAGCGTTTATCATCCTTACTGTATCTCCACTAGACTCAAACAAAGGTCAAAGACAAATGGTCGCACTGGGCGTGTGAGAGAATTTGTTTGTTCTGTTGTTTTGTTGTTTTGTCGGGAGGAAAACGTGCCTGCAGGACACTCACACACCTTCTCTCATGAAACTATAAGATTTAACCTGCCAGACGTCACTGCTGGATGATTACACACACAAATGTGGAAGAGTTTGTTTCGTGTCTTTTTCATGTCATGCTCAGCTCATTTTACAATAAAAAGTTACATTAAAATAGTTCCTTCTGTCCTTTCTATTGTCCAGCTCTGTGCCCAGGTGGTCCAGTCCACTTTTTAATCCCTGATGAAACAGTCTTCAGCTAAGACCATGGAGCACTCACTGCTGTTCATTAACTGCACTGCTGTGAGCACATGGTGGTAACTTAAATATGTGTATCCACATTTTATCAACTATGTAATCCATCCTGAGGAAGAGGGATCCTCCTCTGTTGCTCTTCCTGAGGTTTCTTCTATTGTTTCGCCTGTTAAAGGGTTTGTTGGGGAATTTATATCTATTCATTAAAAGACATAATTAGTCATAAAATGCTTCAGTAGCTTTCTGTAGCTCTACCAGATAGTTAGTTTCCCTGCTACAAACATGCAGCATCTAGTTGGGTTTGTACATACTAGAACTGCAGCTAGTGATTATTTTCATTATCATTTAATCTGAGGATAGGGTTACATTCATCACTTTGTCTGTAAAATGTCAGAAAATACAAAAAAATGACACTCAGATAGCAAAGATTTTCTGTTTACTATCATTCATGCAAACAAAGATCATCCAGTTGTTACCTGTTGCCCACAGTGACGTCACCACTGTGTGAAACCCGCAGTTTATCACGTTTCTCTGAAGCGTGTATGAACATGTCCAGTTATTTTTACAGTCTGCCAGCACATAGATAGAAACTTATTAATGAGACATACCAATTATTACATTCATACTGACCTAATAACCTAAAAATAGTGACAGACACACCTTGATCATTTTAAAGGCTTTTCTACATTTTTTTTTTATTGTCAATAAATCTCATGCTTGGATCCAAACCAATAACGAACTGATCTACTAACCAAACTCTGATATATATATATATATAGACCTTTGTTGTTGATCAAAAACAAAGAGTCACAGCGCTGCAGTCTCATATGTTTCAGCCATCCTGATCCTGGACTTCACCTGTTCCTGCAGTTTCTGTGGTTTGAACCTTTTTGCCTGTTTATTACGTGTCTGCCTGCTTTGTCGCCATGGTTACCTGTTGTGGACTGCCTCTCATCTGTGTTTTGGTCCTCCACCTGTCTGTCCCGTCTTCATTAGTGACACTTTTCTGTTTGCTGCTGCCTTTTATTAACTCAAATTAGGAGTTTCTGAATATCTCATGCTGCACTTTAACTTGTATTCTGCTGTTTTGTTTAAATTTTTAACTGTATTTAAATGTTTAATGAATCTCTGTTCTGTTTCTATTTAAGACTGAAGACACCTTGATCTCAGTGAAGCTACCTGATTATGCTAAATATAAAATCTCACTGACAGTAAAGTAAGATTTCTTTCTTTAATCTGTAAATATCTCTCTGCAGAAATGAAATACAAATCAGATTTCTCAGTGTTGGACTTCAGTCAAGTCTCTTTCTTGCTGTACCTGTTTGGTAAGAGAGTGAAATCTCACTTGCGGCCTCTTCAGAGGAGTAAAGAGTGGAGGGAGAGGAGGAAGTGAAACACTGTAGTCTGATGTGGCAGCCAACAGGAAAATCCTGATTGATGTATGACTGTATAATAACTGCAGCTGCATGACTCTCACTGACACATAACACGTCACTTTCATATAGGAAAAAAATGTCATCAAACTGGACTTACACTGTGCATTTCATTTAGTCTCCACTGTGATATAAAGTAGTTATTGTACATTTTGTACAATTTTGTATTTTTTTTTTGTATTGTCACATTTTTTCTCTCATATTTCCTTTGTACAGTCAATATTTCATTTCAAGTTCTGTATTTCTCAACTATTATTCTATTACATAATAGTATAAAATAGCAGATTTAAATGTTTAATTCAATAAATTAATTCAATTAATACTTTATTTCATTATTTATATTACCTTACTTTTGTTCTGTTTTTATTTTTCTATGCTGCGTTTATGTGAGCAAACACCAAAACACTTTTAAACTCTGGTTTAATTTGTTTTTAACATCTCTGTCATATTTGTGAAACTCAAAGGGAGTTAAAGACATGATGTCATAAAACTCAGAGAGCAGCTGATCAACACAGACCTGGTTTTCATGTTCAGACAGTTTACATGTGTCTGACCTACTTTTTATGACACAATGAAACCAAACAAGTCTACAAACAAGTTTATTTATTATTACAAACACAAACAGCTGAATAATCTCTCATTTCTGGCATCAAACCAGGGTGTAAAAAACACTCTTTTGAAGAGAGAGAGCAGGTCTGCAGCCTTATTTCCCAAACCAACAAATGGCAGTCAGCCAAATTCCTTCTCTAAAAGTGAGTTTTCTACAATGATCTGATCTCACTACTCGATGTATGTGCTGCTCCGTATGAAGAGTCATATCAGTCAAACAGTTGTTAAAGTTACAATGATTTAATGTGTTATAGGAGACAAAACACTTTGAGGTGCAGTGTTTAGAGTTTAGTGGCATCTGGTGGGACAGACTTGGCAGAAGATGGAATATAATATTTACAAGTATGTTTTCATTGGGGTATAATCCCCTGAAAATAAGAATCATTGTGTTTTTGATGCCTTAGAATGAGGACCTTTATATCTACAGAGGGAGCAGGCCCAGAACAGACAAACCAAACACTGGCTCTAGAGGAGGCAAGTTTCACCGTGTCACTGTAGCTTCTCCTGTGGAAAGGAGAGGTATCCATTTGGTTGCAATCTGTGACCTCACTGCAACATGCCACTAAATTCTACACACTAGTGCTTTAAAAGGCAACAAGAATATGGGAATCCTCTTTTTCTGTCCTTCATTTGACACAACTGACAACTTTAAATTGTACTATTTACTCAGAACCCACAGAGAGATAGTTAATGAGTTTCACTCTTTTTGTAATCAGGGACTTCCAAAATACATGGAGTGAAACACAAGAACAACACACCTCTGTTTAAACTTCTCTCCACTCTGATGTATGAAGGAAAATCTTTGCACATACTGTAGGTGTTTGCAGTTTCCTGCCAAAGTCCTTTAACTTGTGTTTGTGCCTCCCTGCCTGCACCAGCTCTGATCCCAGATCTGATTCATTTGTCTTTGTCACTTTCTGTGGATTTTATGCCATCTGAATTTTCTTTTGTCGCTTAATAGCTTTCTTTTCTCTTCTCTATCAGCAGTAGCAGCAGTGGTGTCCTTCTTGGAAGCATTGTTTGCATCCTGCCTCACAGAGACAGAGCAAGACGAAGCTTGATTGTCGAATAAAACTCTGCCCTCAGAAACAGAGTTGGAAGAAGCACGAGAAACATTTCCATCAGCTGGAACTCCACCGGCTGCTGAGTCATCGTTCTCTCCTGACTCAGACCTCCGGATTGATTCTTGATCTGGAATTAAAGATAAATGTTTCAGCCATGAAACAAAATAGCAGTTGGTCTATTGATGTTTTACATCTCTATAAATGATGTAAAGGTTTGGCACAGTTCATGTAGGAGATAATTCAAACCTTTATGATGGGATGTTCTTAGAGTTACATTAGTAATAAACACATCCTAACCATTGTAAGCAGCCTGTTAAATTTGAGCATTAAAACTCATTCTTGACCTTTAGGAACAGTATGTGTAACAAATAATTGCAGCTCAAAAGGTCCATTTATTAACTATTTAGAGCTTTTAACTTCATCTCACCGTCTGTTCTAAGTGCACAACTTCAGTCACATGATAACAGAAACAGACAACATCAACATCATATTAAAGCCCAAATCTGATCCAGAATCTGACCAATGACCTCATCAACAAATATTACAAAACAGACGGCCATTTATGGACATATTGAACAAGCTGACATCTTCTCACCTTCTTGGTTTACTGCTTGCTGAGGCCCCTCTTCTGATTTTTTACCTGGGATTAAAGGGACATGATTCAGTCATCATTGTTCTTAGAGCTACAGTAGCTGGATTTTGTCTTATATGGAGCATTTTTACATGTGTTCACCTGAAGTTTTGGAACTTTGACCATGTTTAATATCCAACATCATAACAGTATATAAATGTCAGAAAAGACAAAAAGCAAAATAGGCCCCATGATAACATTTAACCAAAACTAAGATCTTTCCTTAATCCTAAGTAAAGTGTTTTTGTTGCCTAAACTGAAGCACATGCAGTAGTCAGGATGTGAATGTGCAGTATTTAAATGTAGCTTCAATCTTCAGATGTTCTGTGAACATAATCCAGACAGAGATTATGTTCATCAAGGCAGCACTACTGGGAAAAGTTTAGTAGTGTTTAGGAGACAGGGTCACATGACCAAAGATTGACATGTATGATCAGTCACTGGAGGACATCTGATCAAACTCAGTTAGCTGAGGTGAGATGTGGTTGAAAGCTCAGAAGAAGCTATTTAGTGGATCACTGAGCTTCGATTGTTTTGTTATATAGAACTGTTGTATGTTTTTGCTGCATTTGACAGTATGAATATAGGACATTCTTCTGGATCAGAAGGAGGCTACATCTGCACACAGTTTGATACACAAGGTGTCTGTGTGTATTTGAGTTCATGCTTTTTCACTAGTTGATCATATCTTTATATCCAGCAACAAAAATACAGCAAATAACAATCACAATGGCGAATAAATTGAAGTTACTCACATTTTCTGTAGACAAAATACACAACTAATGATATGGCAGCTCCAACTGATACACCTATTATAGCACGATGGTCCTCTCCTGCAAATCAGGAAACAACAGAGTAACAAATTATTTTAACATGCTGCAATAATATAAACACATGTTTGAACACGTCAATATCTGCTTTTTGTTTGTCTTGTTTGTTTCTTTTAATGTTTAACTTCAACCTGCCAGCTGAAAATTTGCCTTTCGGCTAAATCTGACACATAATGTGTGATGTCCCTGATAAATGAATGAATGAATAAAAAAAAATTAAATGTACTATGTAATATCAAACTAAATAGTTGCCCAAAACTTCAGTTATTAATATAATATAGAAATTTAGAAACTGAAACTGCTTATAGTTTATTTAAAGTAGTTTATTTAAAGTAAGTCATTATAGTTTATTAATGGTGAATTGTGATTTTATCCATAATGTAACACCATCAGGGAAACATCTGATCAGTCCCAAATTTAAGCATAACAATAAAGTTAAATTTATCTGCATCACTCACCAGGAGCATCAATCACTGCGGTTTCATTAATGCTCTGTTTGGAGCGAGGGTTAGACACACAGCAGGTTACAGACTGCAACTCTTTGATACTGATGGTACTTGTGACAGTGAAGGTTTTCTTGGTTGGATGCTGCTGCAGTGACGTCTGAGCATCCTGCAGGTCCAGCTGTTCACTGCTGGATTTATTTTGACCAGTCCATTTCACTTCAGGTTCAGGGTATCCTCCATGTGCTGTACAGGTTGCACTGTTTAATGTGCTGTTAATGGTCAGGAGAAGATCTTGGTAGGCAGCTGTGGGTGTGTCAGAAAACATGATGGTTTACACACTAGAGACATTTAGAGTATTTTGATGTGTATAGATTTTGGTTTGAAAGCAAGAAGCTACTATTCCATACCTGAGACCTGCAGAGAGGATCTGCAGTGGTGTTGAAGGTGTTTAGAAACTTTTTCCTGTTTATCATAGAACCCAACAAAGGCCCAGAAAGTTTTCTTGTCATCTCCAACACTAACATTGTTAAGTCTAATAGAAATATTTCCAGAATTAAACTCATTATTGAAAACTTGAACCCTGTTCTTGTATTCATTAGCTGGTTGCTGTGGTCCCTTATTGTTGAGCCAGTTGAACAAAAGCTTCTCAGTTCCATCCTGCTGCCAGTAAAACCATTTGATGCTTGTTGAATTCACTGGTAGTGAACAGGGAATCAGGACGGACCCTCCGACAGTGGCATTGAGAATCACAGGTATCTGACCCATGATGGGTGCTAGAAAAGAAAACAGAGATACATTAAGAGTTGTCAGTAAGAGGAGAAATGATGTCATCCTGAGTCATTAAAATAAGGATGACAAAATATACTGAAACATGCAGATAAGAGACTAAATTTCAAGATAATCCTTTCTTCAGATGTAATTCTGTACAGTAAAGCTGTGCTGCTAATTAAACATGTGCAGGCATTGACCCCCTTACATTTTAAAGATTTGATTCCTTTTCATCAATTTGAAAAGAAAAAAATGTTCTGTGTTGGGTCAGGGAGAATCACAGCTGGTTATTACCAAATTATAATCAATAGAATTATTAATATGAATTAATAATTATGGGACACCATCCATGAAAGAGTTTACCTAGAATGCTAATATCTGTGGGATATCAACAACAGGTTAACAAAGCTGGCCAATGTTTTAATCAATCAATATCCTAAAATCTAATCTACATGAGTAGCAACATACAGCAGTGTACTGTGGAAACACACGCAAGTGAGAGCACGTGCAGATATGCAATAAGTAGTATGGTGGTGTTTCACTAATGGCCACAAGATGGTGCTATTGGTGCCATGTTTCAATATGTTATACACATTCTCATGAATAATTTGTGTATCAAGTTTCCTTTCATTAGAGACAACAAAATTGTAAAAAAAAAAAAAACATAAATTATAATAATATTACAGCAGCACTTCCTGTGGGTTACACACCTGTGCAGTGTGGCTTTATGGACAATATTCCCAAATTTAATGTCAACAATTTAGAGCTGAAGAGTTTGGTAAATAATTACAGACAAACGGTGATACCCAAAAACGAACAGCTTTTTTGGGGGGGTCATCTAAATATGGAATACACCAAGTTTGGTTAAGATCAAATGAAATATGTGCCAAAATGTGTTTATCAAAAATCCAAAATGGCATTTTTTGTATGAGGAAATCAGTTTATTGTAGCAAGCTGTAGTAAGTACTAAAGGTAAAAAGTAGAAGAGAGCCATTTCTTAACCTAACTAACAGGACCTTCAGGGTGAAAGTCACCCAGTGCAAAAACACTGATGTGTTTTTAATAGATGCTTTGAAAACACACACAATACTTTTAAGTGTGATGAGTGTTGGTTTGAATCTGCACAGGATTTGCGGACAATAAGAAAAATATAGATAATTCTCTGATTTATCCCTTTAGTTATTTCATTTAATTAGATGAGGCTGAGTGTCTGAAAAAACACTGAATTCAAAGAAAAAGCATTTGAATTGAAATGAATTGAATTCTTCTTGTTGTGGATGACTGAATCTGAATCTGGTCTGAATCTCTGTGAGCACATGAAGTCTGTCTGTAAACAAATTACCCCTGAAACGATGCTTCATCAGACATGCATTTTTATGTGGGAGCTGCGAAGCTATTACTTTTCTCATCTCTGTAAAATCAGACCTATAGCGCCACCATGTGGTCAGTTATTACGTGTTTTACATTTTGGCTTATAACTCATGAACCGTTAGGCGTATTCAAACAGCACAGTGTGTTCCTTGGATGGTACAAAGTAGACTGATATATTTAGAGGACCCCAAACACAGCTATTATCTTTGTTTTTTGGTATCACTTATTGTTGATCTGTAATTGGTAACCAAACTTTTGAAGGTGTGGCCTGATGCATTTCACAAGCCATAACTCTTCAATGCTGATTTGGATCATCACCAAATTTAAGAATCTTGTACATATAATGCACCATTATGCAAAATTTGATACAATTCTACCCACAGGGGGCGCTACTGTAATATTACATGATATTTCTACAGTTCTGTTGTCTTCAATAACATGAAATGTTAGTGTGCACGACATTGTGAAACATGGTGCCAATAGCCCCACCTTACAGCCATCAGTGAAATACCAATATATGACTTATTAAGTTCCATATGTCTTAAATTCAACCTTCCATGTTGACCTAATTCAGCAAAATTGTACAGATGGGGATGCTGAACAAGCAGAAATTTGCAGTGACAGTGGCAATAACAGCAGTAGCCAGGAGTGGCAGCAGCTGCATCTGGCAGTTTGCGGCGGATACGTTTAGCAGTTTGCAGCTCCCACACACAGTTTCTTTAGAAATTGCAGAATTTTCTAGTTATTGCAACAGCTCAAACCGGTGTTGGGTCTCACTAGCTGACCGCATGTTTAAAGTTTCTAAGAAACCTGGACAGTGTTTCACACCTAAGTGCATAAAACCAAGGACTCTGGTTAAAAAAAAAAACCCTCTTCTCACTCTCCTTCCCCTCTCTGCTGTCTAGTGTGGTCACAGCACAAACACAGTCTTTTCTTTACAGCAGAAGACGTGAGAGCCTGCCTAAGACTCAGTTAGTAAGTTATCTAGTACCAGCAGCTACCACACAGGTCTGCTGGCTGATTTAACAAGTACAGGGGCCACGGTGCAGAATGAGCTTGCTGCTAACTCTATAAGGATTGCACAAAGGATTGACCTGGGCCCTCTATCCTGCATGACTGGAGCACTGTCTACCCAGCAAAGCCTGCATCCTTCAGCCTTGGAGCCAGACTCATCTCATCGTGATTCATCCACAGATTTGCCAGGTAAAAAGCAAAACACAAAGCATCTCTCTCCCTCCACAGACTCAGTAGCCTAGCAACATATAGTGTAGCATAGCACGGCTAAGCAAGACTGTTTAACTTAATCAATGTATTGTACGTGTATTGATTTGGATAATGTTATTCAGTTAACTATTGCTGTGATATCTTGTTCATGGTGAGGTTACTGCGTAGCCAGGCTGCTAAGAGAACCGGACAGTGAAGAGGCATGCTTTGTTTCAGGAAGTACGTCATTCAAGAGACCACATGACTTTTTTGTCCCTGTCCGCCATATTGTCTGTACGCCACGTGCTTTTTGTTAAATACATGCTTTTGGATATACATGTCTGTTTTAACGTTGCACAAGACTGAGTTTTTCCAACCACTGCTCTGCAAAGAACGCCAACCTTCACAAGCTATTATGGTAATTTTGGTAATAGTTATTAAGTTAATTATTTATCAGAATTACAAATTGATAGCTTAGTAAATTTTATGAGTCTGAATTGGTTGTCTTTTTTCACTGACTCCAGCATGGTGCCCCATTATTATTAACTCAATAATTTCTATTGATTTTAATACTTAATAATTATCTTTGATAAATATGAATTATTGTCAAACTTGTAGCCAAAGCCAACACTGGTAAAACCAACAACTACTAAACCTTTATAATGAATCAATGAGTTCAATCAATGAATCAACTTACCACACAGAAGTAAAGTCACAAAGCTTGAGGGAAACATGCCTTCACTTGAAAACATAAAAATAAAAGATGCTTTGTTGATCAATGATTAATATTTATCATCATAGTTATGTCATATTGTCAAAGCACGTTACTAGTTTTGTTCATTATAGATATATCATTAAGTTTGATTAAATTTGATTGTTACTTCATTTCAGCTGTCACTTATTAATCCCAATTCATTCAAGTTCATTATTTAAGTGCAACTGTCAAGAAATTAGATGACACTTACCACAAATACCAAGGTGTTACTCTACTTGATGCAGTTTCCGTCTACTGTTAAAAAAAAAATAAAAGTGTCAAACTATTTGCCGCAGCTCCTCCCACCATTGATAACGGCAGGCATAACTACAGCAACATAAACAAAAGGCACAGCTACTCAAGCAGCTTAGAGAGATTTTAGTGAGTAAAACAAGCTGAAAGTGTAGATAGGATTCTGCAATTTTAAAAGCAAAAACTTAATAATACTGTTCAGAAATGAAGGCAGATATAACCCATTTGATGTACGATCCAACACATGACCTCAAACATAAAGAATCTGCATTTCCACCTGGTACCGCTCTTATTTAGGTAATGTGAAGTTGAAGTGATTAAGTGTGTGTGTGTAACACGAGGCAAAGCTAGCAGCAAGCAGCAAAGATGGGGCTCCTAAAAGCTGATGATGATTCAGCAGACAATTTCTGCTGTAATTACTTCAGTTTAGACTGATAAAATGCCCCTCAGCTAAATGCATATCTGTCCGGCTGCAACTTTTACTGTTCTGGTTCACTTTCAGGGCTCTCATAGCCTCGTTTTCAGAGAAAAAGCTGTAAAAAGCTGCTGTACACTACCTGCTCAGCACCAAACGGCAAACAGACACAGTTAGCTGTAGACTAGCTGGTGAACATAGTGGAGCATTTAGCAGCTGAAGAGCCAGATATTTCCCTCAGGAGTTGGTGGAGAGTAAAAATTCTCCAAATGCTGGATGTGGAAATAAGCAGCTGTTTGCTAACAAGTTCAACATATCAAATTAAAAGGTGTTGATATGTCAGTGTCAAAAAATCAGTTAAAGCAAAAGCAAAACAACCATATATGTTCCATTGTATTTTTCCAGCTTGAATTAAGCTCACAGCATAGTTAAATTTAGAGGTTCTTAGTGGTAAAGCAGGATGTAAACACACAACACACACACACCGAGTGAATATTAACTTATCAAAAGCATCAGCTGGGATAATGTGTTCATTCAGCATGTGTAGATATGATCAGAACCCACTGCCTCGAGCAAAATGCAAAAGAGAGTGTTACCAGTGAACAGGTGAAATGGTTTCTGCCTGAAACAAAACCGATACCCCCTGCCAGTCGGCTGTCCTCTATTTCTGACCTGAGGTATCGAACGAGTTCCCGAAATCTACACACAAGTACGTCTTAGCCTGCTGAGGGAACAAAAGCTCAGCCTGGCTTGTATGATCACCAGCCCTGGTTGAACCATGTTAATGGGTCTTTATAGTCAAGTATGTCCTGTGCAAATAGGTGTCGGAGGTTTGAAAGTACTCCAGAACAGCTTTCATCACTGGAGGAGACCTACTCTGACATTGCTGAGGTCACTCACCTGGTTTTACAAAGCAGCTTTGATGCCCTTTAACCAATAAAACTAAAATAATAAAACCTTGATATTGATACTATATAGAAATAACACCTATATCAGTCAACTCTAAACCTTCTCAAAACTAACATGCATGTTTAACTTAATCACAGTACCACTATTAATATTAATAGCATAACAATGGAGACTAGGAAATGACCACAGAGAATCGCACAGGTCAGGATGCGTGTGTAACAATACAAACCACTTGTAGTTATACAAGATTTATAAACAAACAAAAGATTCAAACAAGGAAACCCTCTCTAGGACTTATAGAAGTTATCAAAAATGCAAACTGGCAACAAGGACTCTATGTCAAGACGTGAAAAAAGCCAGAACATCTTTGTGGCGTTGTACCAAACCATGACATTTCTTGGGTTGTCACTTACAACACAGAGTTTTGAACATTGACATTTAACATAGAAGATATAGGGGTACAAGAAACCACGGCTTCATCTTCCTCTAGCAAACATCCTAACGTCTTGGATTCAGTAAGGAAACAGCCATCTGCACTAGTCTAGATTAGTTAAATTGAAGGTTGCTATGAAAACCAAGAATGCATCAAGAAAAATATATAATTGGGTGGATGAGGACAGGAAATGATTATCAGAGGAATGGCTATTTCATATGTGAAATTATATTAATAAAAACGTAATGTAGTAGTAGGTTGCAGGCCACGAGGCCATCTTAAAGGTCAAACAAGGACAAACAATTTGTATAAATGAAATTATACTCTTGAGTCTTACAACACACCACATATGATTAGAATAATTAAAGCTGGTTAAACTACGTTAAACCTGAGGGTTGCTATTTTTATAATTCAGATTAATGAAATGGAGTCAAGACTAACCTGCAAGAAGCCGAGCTGCTGCCTTCTGAACTAGCGGGGAGGCAGAAGAGGGATTTTTGTGAAGGAGGGAGTTGGAGGGAGTCTAGAAATGTTTCTGATTTGGAGGAGGCAGGGCTGGACAACTTTGTTCATGGGTGGAGTGAAACATATTAATGGGGATTTTTTTTATGCTTTTTATGTGTGTCAGCAGTTTTTTTTTTTTTTTTGCATGTAGTTTGGTGAGGTTATAGAAGCATAACAGACATAACAGTTTGTCTCTGAAAGACACACACACAAGCAATACAACATTTAAAGATAAGTGAAATCTCCTTCCTTTCCTGCAACATGTAAAATGATTTGGCAGATCGTTATCAAAGTCTATATGTTCTTTCCTCCGCTGTTAAAAACAACTGATGCAAAACTAACTCTTTGCTAATCTTGAAATGTTTTGTTGTACACACACACGCACACACACACAGTCGTGTTTCCATTATTTCAGAGGACAATACATTGACTAACCCTAACCTTTTTGTTTTCATAAGAGAGGCAACTCCCCTCAACACAAGGATTACCTGCGCAACACACACACACGCACACACACACACACACACACACACACACACACACACACACACACACACACACACACACACACACACACACATGTGGCTGGGAAAAAAACTACACACCAAAATTCAAACGTCCATGTAAAACGAGTCATGCACACAACCAGAGGGCTATTCCTTCTTCTGACAGAAACAGTTGAATACTTCCAGACTTTTTGTCGTGCCATTCCTCTTGCCAAGTCATTTATGTGACCTAAATAATAGAAGGAAATGTTGTTGCAGCATTGCTCGAGGAAGGGCGACACGATTTAAGCAGTAGCTTCCCTTCTAGGGTCAAGGGGAGAAGGGCAACATAGAGGAAGGGAAATCCTGCATTTAAAAAAACGACAGGCAATTAGTTGTGTAGATAAGGGTAGTTTGATGGAATGGGCAAAAAAACATAAGTGTGAAAAAAGCTACTGTGACTTCATTGGGATAGTTTTAGTTGCAGCACTTCTCACTCATGCTTCCAGAAGAGGAGCGTTCACAAAGCCTAAAGAAAATGTTTACCTGCCGTGACCCTCCGATTATCTGTCCTATACGTGATCATCATCTCTGGTATTTCCTGTAAATCTATAAATGGATGCATTGTAGTCTTTTCTCACAATGGGAGGCAGGTTCAAATGAAAGACAACCAGCATTAAAGAATGCTTCGATACTATGAATATGTTACACTGTTTGATTTTAATTATGCTTTAAATTTCAGATGGCATAGAAGTATATTTTCATTTTTGGTTGTAATAACAATGTCTCATCAATGTTTCTTTCATGGCATAATTCAGGTTATTCACTGCAACTGTCTGTTAATGTCAAATCAGTTACTATGTCTTTTAGGTTTAGTTATTTTGTCATATACTTCTGCAATATGTGCAGTGAAATGCAGGGTGGCATAAACTTGAAGCTGGGCCAAAAGGACAGCTGTGCAATAAATAAAAATAATGATTAGAATAAAAATCAAAATGAGAATTAGAAAAATAAGTATAAAGGATATAATGATCGAGTATGTAAAGACTTTAGTGTACAAATACTGAGAATGGACTTTACAGTGAAGTAGGAGACATTTTGTGTCCTGCAGGAAAACCTTTGAAATAAATAATTGCATATTTATTGATTCTCAATTTTTTAATAAAGGCAAAGATGCTATGTAAAGGATTTTAAAGAGTTTATTATACGGTTTGTGGACAAACATCCCAGACACACGTAATAGAGTATTTTATAGTTTTTAAGTCTTTAAATTTAACATTGGCCCAGAGTTTAAAGCCTTTTTGATTGATGACACTTGATGACACTTTAACAAGTATCATCCAATTATAGTTGTAGATAGTTGTACCATGTATGGGGCCCCTGCTCTAGCGCCACCAGCAGGTTAATATATGGGTTAAATCAATTAATCAACCAATCAGTAAAACTTTATTTGTATAGCACCTTGCATATAGGTTAACACAATTCAAAGTCATTGTCATGTTTAACAAGCTAACAATAAGACAGAATAAATGTAGATAGTAAAAAGTAAAAAACTATGAGACTAATGCACATGAGAAATAAAAGTTTTTTTAAAAAAATGTGAAACTCAATGAAAAAGTCTCAACAACTATGTGATGGATTAGCACCTTTTTAGATCACCTTGGTCCAGTTGTTTAATCTGTACTTGATTTCCTCTGACTGCCGAAACAAACCAGAGTTTGTTTGAACTGCACTAAACAGGTTAAAGTGCAAACCATCTGCTCCATTCATACTGCTGACTCTTATTTGTCTTTGTCACTCTGTGGTTTTTGTGTCATCTGCATGTTTCATGTGGTTGTTTCTTTCCTGTTCTGCCTCAGAGTCTTCATTGGTTGCACTTGCTGTGACACCATTCCTCCTCACTGATGAACAGAAATGCGCAGACTGATCCCCTGGTAGCAAACTGACCCTTTCAGGTTCAGCACTTTGAACACTTTCATTCTGCATGTTGGACGGAGCTGCAGCAGCATGTCCTCCAACTGAGGCTCCATTTGCTGATGAGCTGAATGGGTTTGCTGGTGAACAACAGTTTAGTGTTCCTCCTGGAATTAAAGGCAACTATTTTAGTCATCAGAATACAAAAAGGGTGACAGGGCAGTGGTGGTGCTGGATGTTTTGTCTAATATTTAGTTATGTTAGAAGCATGACTCTATGAATCATAATGTCTGTCAATGGGTTGGTGTGTCAGTCCACCACTTTCATCCTGACTGAAATATCTTAAAACTATTGGATGGATTGCCATGAAATTTTGTCCAGACATCAATGATGCCCAGAGAATGAATCCTTCTGACTTTAGTGATACTTAAAAAATGGAAGAAACCACCAACCTTTACATCGAATGACATCCTGTAACATCTTAAGTACAACAGAGCACATCCTCAAAAATAACTCAGATGAACCAACCCTGGCATTTTCGGACCAGAGGAATGTTTTCATAGTTAACTGTTGCAGGAACCATCATTGTTCTGATGGACTTGTTTAGCCCCTACTTCAGGGTAGGTAGTCTCCGACACACAAGAGGAGCCTGTGATGTGAGTGTACAGTGATTGGTCCAGCGTTAAATGTATGTTAAATCGTCAAACACATGAACCAGTACAGCACTGATGCAGTACTGGCAACCACCATTTTTAGGAAACTTGTGTAAACAACGGCTCTTCATGTTAACCTTTTGCTTTTAATAATGGAAAGTGTCCTTTCCAACTCTGTTATTATCAAGAAACCCACAACAAACACACAGCTCCGATCAAGGTGTCTTCCGTGATGAGATTGCTATTGTTGCAGTTATTGGTTTACCAACCGCCAGCTTGCATCACTTCAGCGTTTCTATTGGTGGTGTGAATGCAAACAGAAAAAAGGTACGTAGTTCTCATGGAAGCTCACCAGTGGGTAGTTCCTCTCAAAGGGTCCCCAGAACTGTTTGGCCCGAGACCACCTAAGGCCTCAACAAACTTTAAAGACTCTATATGTACAGACACAGTTATTTCAGGACACATGGACAAACAAATGATTGCAATGGGCAAACACTGTGACATCTACCATCTACCAGACCTGCACCTGTCATTAACAATCATGTGACTGAATATTTAACACATGTTAAACACATTATGTTACGTCAAACATTCAAAGGAAAGTAAAAGGAACCACTTACTATTAGAGCACCAGTACAGGGTGATAATCAGAACCACAATACAAAAGAAGCCAGCGACAATTTTAGTTCCAACATAACATCTGTTAACTGAAAAAAAGACAAATACAACACAAGAGTTGTCAGTGTGTTTTAACACAGAGGAAATAATAAATTCAGATAGTTGATATGGTCTGTCAGAAATGATTATTCAATTATAAATGAAGGGAAAGGTAAGATTTTGGTCACAAATTAAAGAGATCAAATGTAATCTTTTCATCACCTGGAGTCTCGGGTGTTGTGTCTTTAGTTGCATTCAGTGTCTGCTTTGAAGTGGGGTTGTGAACTCTGCAGGTCACTCTCTGTGAGCCTGTGATGTTTGCTGTGCTGCTGATACTGTAAGTGCCGTCCTCTTCAGTGTTCATAGTCGTCTGTACTTCATGTTGCTCCAGTGTACGTTCTGACTGATCCCGTCCATCCTGAGAGGTCCATGTGATTTCAGGTTTAGGGTAACCCCCCTTTGTGCTGCAGGTTGCTGTCTTATTTGATTGATTTATCTCAAGTTTTGGTTCCTGGAAAGGAGCTGGAAATAGATCATGATTAGTTTATATGTGTATATGTGAGTATTCATACAGAGTTTCCCATTATTCAGTTATTTATTTATAGCACTATGTAGTCATATGCTCAACTGAGATCTCTTAAAACTTAACAAAAAACAAGAACTTTCATCAGTGATTCATTTAAAATAATACAGAATATGAATATAAAAAGTACAGATGATCATACCTGCTACATACAGAGTGGTCTGGCAGGGCGTCATTGTGTCATGTAACTTTAAAACAACTTCAAGGGAGGTGTTATCATCTTTCAGTGTCAATTTCTCAATAACAAGTGATAAATTTCCATTACTCAATTGATCAGGAAAGATTTTGGTTCTATTTTTAAATGACGGGCTTTGGTAATCTAGGTCCAGCTTTCCTTCATTGTACATAAATGCAACAGTGTTAGAATCACCTTGACCTTGCCAGTATATAAGACTTTCCTTTGGCTGGAACGGTTTACTGAAGGTGTGATGGCATCTCCAGAGCCATGGAGCTCCTCTGGTTCCATTAACTTGACTTGAGGTGTTTCCAGATGAAAATGGCAGCAACAGAACCAAAAAGAAAACTACAAACAAACATGCACAAAAAGATTCAGTAAATCCAAACAATAGAAAATCAGTTTTATTAAAATGAGATAACAGGCTGAAAAGAGATTAAAAGAATTCATCTGCTCTATTTTCATGTGCTGATAAGTAGTCAGTGACTCAATGATTGATATCTGTGAACCTGCAAACTATTTATATCAGCAAGTACATATTCAATAAAGTCAACTTTTTACATTCAGGCTGTTATTTGTATGAACAAGCAAGTGTACATACATGTATTGAACTCATTCCACCTTAAAAAAAAAAAAGAAAAAAAAAAAAAACATGATGCAGTTTTACAAGGTGTCTCGTGTTACATTACAGGACATAAATGTCCAACTCATCACTGTAGAGCTGCATCCAGGACGGCCTAATGAATAAACCAACTAAGTGCCTGTTTAGGGCCCCCATCACCAGCAGAGGGCCCCCAAGAGTGCTTAAAATGTCCCAGAAGACCGCTGGAAATGTTTTTTGTTTGTTTTTGATGTATTAAATGTCAGAAATATTCTAAGGAGAAAGTGGAATATTGAGGTATTTTATAAGAGAGTAAATTGAATTCAAGCAACTTGAACCTTTTTCACATCTGTACATAGTTTTCAAAGATAATTATTTAGCTTTATATTTCATTCTTGAACCATTATTGTTATCTTGTTACAGGTTCCCCTCTTCATTTATTTAATATTGTCTATTTTTCACATTTGTATCTATTTAAGGAAGCTTTACTGAGTGTATTACTGTTTATCTAAGTTATCTGATTTGAATTGTAGTTGATTGTTGTTGATTTTTTTTTTTTTTTTTTTGACCAAAAGTAATTAAAGTGGTCAACTTGTTTACAGTAAATACATTCTGCTGGTTTATTTTGCTGGTTAATTTTCAGAATGCCATGTTAAGTATACCACTTTAACTGTCTCACTTTGATACGCCGAGACATATCACTTCTCAACTTTAAAGTGTTCATCAGAGAAGATCTCAGGACCGGCTAGTGACTTTAAAACATGAAAGTCTCATCACAATAGATTAATTTAAACTTTTAATTTCTCTTCTCACTTTCTGTCACCAGAGTCAAAACTTAACATGGAGAAGCAGCTTTGGGTTTCTGTGCATCACACATCTGGAGCAAACTCCCACAAAACTGCATATGCTGCATCTGTCAGTGCTTTTAAAACAAGAAGACAGACTTTCTGTGACAGTCTGCTCCTCAGTCCCTCTCTGCAGCCAGTTCTCTGCATTTCTTCTTCCTGGCCATGTTCTCTCTTTCAACTCGCCAGACCTGCAATTCTCAACTTGTCCACCAGATGTCCTCCTCTATCGGTCCATTTCCTTTGCTCTCTGTTGCTTCTATAAACTCCCATGGTTCAGCCATCCCGATCTTGTTTGCCTATCTATTTCCCGTCTGTCTTTCCTCCTTGGTTATCTGTTGTAGACTGCCTCTCGTTGCTACTTTTGTTTTTGCATTTTTTTAATTAAAATTCCTTCTCATTTCACCTGCCTGCCTCGAGAGTTTGCATTTTTGTCCTCCACCTGTCCTCCAGGTCCTCATCCATGACACTTCTCTGTTTGCTGCTGCCTTTTATTAATTCAAATTTGTAGGTGTATCTGTTCTTTTTCTATTTAAGACCTGAAAACAACTTGATCTCCATGAGACTGACTAATGATGCTACATATAAAATCTCATATTGATGTTTTTGATTATCTGCATAAATTAATTAAAAGTCAAATTTCAAAGTGATAATTTCTTACCTGGGAAGCAGACAGACGACAAAACCTTCATCATTCTAGCCTTGATTGCAAATGAAAGACGACAAACAGGATGAGGGCTTTTAACTAAATCAGTATGGCGTTACTTCCTTTCTGAAAGTCAGAAATTGACGTAAGTGATGGTAAGGGGTGACGAAGTTATGATGAACATGAGTGATTATGAACACCGTCACGTCAGACAAGCAGATGGGTTGTACAGAAACCCAGATGTTAGGCTAAATAACATCATAAATAAGTCCTGAAAACATTTTTTTTTATATTGTAGTGCAGAGGATGAATTGAGGAGTCTCACATCCTGAGGAAAGAAGCCAACCAAAGAACAACATCTTCAACTTCTTCAACTTTATTATTATCATAAAGGAAATTTGGTCTCCAGAAGGCATCGAACACTTCAGGTTACACAGAGACATATAAACACTGACAATAACAAGCATAATAAATAAAAAATCATCCACTCAAGTAAAAACAAAGACTCCTACCACACTGAGCCAGAGACTGAGAAACCTCAGTCGGTAAAGATAGTCACTGTACACCAGCTAGTAATAAGTGCAAAATAAATAACAAAATCAGCTGAGTACTTAAACATAATACATACAATAAATAATATTACATGTATCTATATGGATGTGAAATTCAAATTAAGTCTATCAATAACAATAAGGATAAAGGAAACTCACATTGTGTCCTTGTTTTAGACATTCTGACTGGGAGGTTTTCCATTCTTGAGGTAATTAACATTTTCCCTCCATCACTTCTCTGATTTGTGCGGTTTAAGGAATAAAATCAAGATCACATGTTCTCATAAGCTCTCAGTCATTCTGGACACATCTCACTCGTAAACCCGTCTATTAAGCAGGGAGAGATAGTAGCCTGCACCAGCTCTGATCCCAGATCTGATTCATTTGTCTTTGTCACTTTATGAGGATTTTGTTTCATCTGAATCTTCTTTGCTGTTGCTTAATAGCTTTTTTATCTCTTCTTTATCAGCAGCAGCAGCAGAGTCCTTGTTGGATGCATCGTCTGCATCCCGCCTCACAGAGAAACAGCAAGCGAGTTAGAAGAAGAAGCAACAGGAGAATTTCTGCCAGGTGAGTCGACATTAGCGGTTGAGGCTTCTTGGTTTGGTGCTTGCTGAAGCTCCTCCCCTGATTCATTACCTGGAATTAAAGGTAAATGTTTCAGTCATGAGGGCAAAACAAAACAGTGATGCGTCTACTGATTTTTACACCTCTCTAAATGATATCACATGATGTAAAGGTTTGGTACAGTTCATGTAGGAGATGAGTATGTTTTGAAATTAACATGTTAATGTGAACCACTCCCACAGGAAGAGAGACTTGTCTCACTTCTCTTTTTTATGCATTATGGATGCTACTTACACTACCTCATAAGATACAGCTCTAACTTGACTTTAAATTAATTTCAAAGCCAGTTTGACACTTTTATGAAGAAGCAGTTTCCTGCCAAAGTCCTTTAACTTCTGTTTGTGCCTCCCTGCCTGCACCAGCTCTGATCCCAGATCTTTGTCACTTTCTGAGGATTTTGTTTCCTCTGAATCTTCTTTGCTATCACTGTTTCTCTTCTTTATCAGCAGTAACATCATGGTGTCTTCATTGGAAGCATCACCTGTAGCAGCATCCCGCCTCACAAAGAAACGGCGAGATGCAGCATGATAGTTTAGTAAAACGTCATCAGAAACATTACCTTCTGCATCGTCTTGGTTTTCTGCTCGCTGAGGCTATAAAGTCAACTTTTTGCAGTGTACATACACGTCTTGATCTCATTCCACCTTAAAAGAAAAACATGATGCAGTTTTACAAGGTGCCTCATGTTACATTACAAGACATAAATGTCCAACTCATCACTGTAGAGCTGCAACGATTAGTTTATTGACAGGCAATGAATAAGGAACTATTTTAATCATTTTTTAAAGCAAATATGCCAAATTTTGATGGTTTTGCTTTCTCTAATGTGATGATTCAATACTTTTCTTTGTCATACTTCACAGTAAAGAGAATATCTTTGGGTTTGTGACTGTTATTCAGACAAATTCTTGACATTTATCGATATAACCATTGACTCCTCTTCACGCCTGTGCACTTTTTTCCTGTCAGTAATTGTCTGCATCCGCTGTTCATTCCCTTATCAGCTCCTCTGTACTTTTAATTATGATTTTCTTCATCAGTGTTGTGTCTATAAACTCTCATGTTCCAGCCATCCTGATCCTGGACTTTATCTGTTCCTGCAGTCCCTATAGTTTGAACCTTTTTTCCTGTTTATTGTTTATTCATTGCTTGTTTATTATGCGTCTGCCCGATTAGATCTTACCTTGAAGGCCGAAAAGCGACAAATGCTTCATCATTCCAGGCTTGACAGAATGTCCTGAATATCAAAATGTTTGGGTAGGAGCACTACCTCGCGCTGTTTGGATAAAGAACAGAAGACACAGACTGTCTTGGAGTTCTTATGTATATGTAGCTTTCTGAACGTGATTGGTGTGAGTTCACTGTGAAGTCACTTCCCACTCTCCTCCAATATGTCTTCCTCAGTCTGGAGCGCCGCTGCACGTTTGCCACAACATGATCAGGAAACCTGGTTCATCTGTATACTTGACACTTTCTTATATGATGTCAGACTGGACTTCACATTGTGCATTGCATCCGACCTCCATCATTTATTCAGTTATTGCACACTATTAATGTTTCATCTAAATAACAGATTTAAAATGTTTAATTCAACTTTTATGTTGCTTTATTTTGATTATTATTACCTTTCTTTTGTTGTCTTATTATTCTTCTATGTTGTGTTTTTTACAGTCTGTACGCTGCATATTTGGCTAATAAAACTGATTCTGATGACTTTCTAGGTTCACGTTTGCGTTTGTGGTCACTCTGAACATTAGTTATGACAACATTGTACTCATCCAAGTGGGAGCAGTCAGCTGATCAGACCCCATGAATTATTTAGATTATATTTAATTATGTTGATAATCACACACTGGAATATGTAAACATTTAGTCAGCATAAAGTTTTGAAACTATTTCAAATTTTTAAATGGCAGCACCGGGTCAAAATGGACCCGGTCTCATTTGACTATTTATAAAGTATATACTGTAAATGATGACCTCATTTCCTTGAAATGACTGAGCTGTGAACGAAATCAGGTTTGTGTGTGTGTGTGTGTGTGTGTGTGTGTGTTTGTGTGCGTGTGTGTGTTCATCTGCTGGAAACCACAATAACATAACCCATTTCTCTATTGCATTATTGGTGACTGGGTTAATTTTGACTCAGGAAGACCACAGATACTATAAAATTTAGACCCAAAAAAACACCCAAAATTCATTGAAAGTAGTTGTTATTACTTGCAAAGAGTGTAGTATGGAACCATCCATGAGATTTTCACACATTTAAATAAAAGAAATCCATATTTCTGATATGAACCCATTTGAAAATGGGCCAAAATTGACCCGAGGGCAACCGGAGGGTCAATTAATCTGATATACTTTGCTTTCACACTTTGCTTTTGCTTGTGACATCTCATATTGTTCTGTTCAAAACTTGATTAGGAATAAGATGTGTATCAGACTGATTGTTTTACATTCATCTGCTTGTGTGTTTGTGTTTGAGAAGACACTGTTGGGTGTTCTGAGAGATTCTCACAGGTCGGCAAAGAGAGAAATCTTGAGTCCAATGAGTGAAATCTGCCATTCATTATGAGTTTATGTATTAATTTTGCACGTGTGGAAGTGAACTATTGCCTCAAGTGAAACTCAAAGGGTGATAAATCAAAATGAAGACATTATATCATAAACTCAGGCAGCAGCTGGTTAACACAGACTTGTTCTTTCATGTTCAGACAGCTGGCATGTACCTCACCTGTTTTTTATGACACAACTACATCAGACAATTCTTAAGTTTATTTATTTTTCCAAATACAAACAGCTGAATATTATCTAATGTCTGGTATAGAGCCAGAGTGTAAAAGACACTCTCTCTTGAAGAGCAGGGTTAGTCAGTTACTCACGAGACACCGGCTAAACGCTGTTGTGTTGGAGTTTTAATAAACATTGCATGTTTTAGCAATTTCCATCATAATTTTTCAGTACAGACACGTCAGCTCAACTCACAATCATCATCATGTGTTTTAGTTAATTGTTAACTTTCATTGAGTCTTAACAGAGAATTATTTTAGAGGCAGGTTTGGGTGGAGTGTGTCTCAGGCATACTAGGTGAGACCTCTAACTCTGTCTCTTAGTGGCACATTTGAAGGCCACTGCTGGGTTTGTGCAACTGATATCACTGTTTCTGCAAAAGTGAAATATATAAGAAAAATAATCACCAACAATTTATCAATATAAACCATAAGTAACTATAAGCAGAGTATTCAAATCAAAACTTTTTCTTTGTTTAAACACTCACAAGAATTAAATTTCCTTCATTGTGAAGTTAAATCTTTTTCACTGAATAAAAAAAAATCAAATATGAATCTAAGGAGCCAGAATGCAACAAGTATAAACACAGGATCTACAAAAAACAACATGTGCAATAAAACAGAACAACAGTAGCATGAAATCACTAAACATCACCTTCAATACAAAAGGCTCAAAATGAGTCATCAGCATTGATCTGTCTGCAGAAGGTGAAGGTTGGTCGTCTGTGGAGTTTGTTGTGGTGGGGGAAAGTCAAGAGATGAAGGACTCCCAGAAGCCTTGTAGTCAGCAGGTTATTGTGTCAGAGGAGCCTCACTTGTCTGGGCTGTACCACCCTGAAGGTGTTTGTGTAACAGAAAGGATGTTGCGCCTGACCACAAAGCAGCACTATAACTGTTGCTAAGCAGAAGAATAACAAATATACAAAGTCAGACCAACATGCAGCAGTGTGGAGAGGCTCAGTTTAATCAAATATCTTTTTTTTTCTTTAATTGTTGTATTTTTTTTTACTTTTTGTGGAGGCAGCATCAATTTTACTAAATAAAAAATGCTGAGCAAGAAGCGTGAGGGAGGATTACGTATTGCAACGTGCAGGAAAAACTATCTGTTCTCTGTATTTCCTGCAAGTCAATATGATGCTCCATATGATGTTATCCTGAGGTTAATTGATAGAGGCTCCATCAGATTTGGGCCATGCTATCTCATTATGGCACATTCAACTTTACAAATAATGCACTCACCAGCTTCATATATTGACCGGTCTAATGGTTACCGTTGCTCTTCTCTGAGACATCCCTGTTCTGCCATGGCCTCTCCTTGGAGGGCTTTTCCTACCATACGAGATGACTTGCTTATCTCCTGAGTCAGAACCAACAAACCTCTGAAAGAATGTGTTTGTGCTGTCTGTGGCAGGCCATGATGTCTCTGGGTCCTATCTTACGCCCGGCGCAGAGTGGTGCAAGTCTCTTTACTATTTTAAGACAGACACAGTTGTCATTTTCCCGTCCAGCGCCCACGTTGTTAAAATAGCAATGGCACTTGCGCCCATTAGTGCGTCCATCAGGGTGTGTTGGTCTAAAAGTAAGGTGTGGTCAGGTGCATTGGTGGCGCATTGCTATTTCACTATTGACCAACATAAACCTGGTCTAAAGTCGATGGTGCAATGTTTCACTGTACACTCTGTTACTTCTTACTCACTCACTGGACACACAGCAGCACACACACATGCAAAACAAATAAAAGGATTACAATGTGAAAGATTATTATTGTGTATATTAATTTAAAAAATCACATGTCATAATGCTTAATCATAATATTTATTATTTCAGAATTAACTAATCACCGTAATGGATGAAATTGTTTAATTATTTGACCAGATTGTGACACGTAGGTATTTAAACAGACGGACAACAGCTGATCAGACACAGATAGACTTTCCTGCTTAAATGAGGTGAAAACAATTATTAAACTAACAAAGGGAATAAATCTGCACAGCTTCTATATTCTTATATATATTCTTTAACATTTTTGAGATTTATTACAGTGATCAGGTTTCCGTACTTTTAACAATTAAAACTCAGCAGGGGCCAGTGTGTGCGTTATGAATCGTGCGCTTTCCCTTTGTGCAGTAGAGTAGATCCATTGCCTCTGCAGAGAAGCGTTCCCTTTTACTATTTGGCAAATGTGCCGTCATAATAGCAATCCACCAAAGTGCAAGCACACCTGGCTCTTAAAGGGAATGGGAGATGACACTGTGATTGGTTTATTGCATGTTTAAAGACACTCGGTTGGTTTTCAGCTTTAACTTCTTTTAGCGTTGGAGCCTGAATATGTTCATGTAACAGAACAAATTTTTCAGGCATCTCCTAATCATTAAGTGCGTTCTGTTGCAGCTCTAACTGCTCTCCCTGCAACACCATTTATTTCAGGTTTGTAAGGATTTGACCAAATTTATTGTACACCATGAGACTCTAAGAGCTGTGTTACAGTTTAACAGTTTTTAAAATGCTTCCTGTCATATCTATTCTCAAAGATTTGATTGTAAGATATTGAATTAACAGCTCTGCTGATCTGGCAGAAGCTGTCTTTCCTGTTGCTGATCTGACGATGCGCTGTGCATTAGAGTTATTGTTTGCATAGATACGGAAATATTTGTTACCTAAAATACCTAAAACTGCAGTGTGTGGGTGTGTGTGTAAGCTGTCTGTGATGATGTGGTGAGGATGAGTTTCTGTCCTTTTAAACCCTCCTGCTTGTGCACATTTGGCTGCAACTCTTCCTTTCTGTTTATCACAAGTCCCATAGCACCAGGTACATCCAGACCCGCTCTTTAACCATTTTATCACCCTGTCTCCTCTGACATGTCCTAAACCTTTGTGTATTTGCTTTAACACATTCATTTGGTCAGGCTGTGGTACTTTGATTAAACCAGTTTTTCCATCTTTCCACTCATTGGACACAATCAACTTCTGGCTGCTCCTGAGTTAATTTATCGACATCCAGAAGCCATGATTATCGTACCTCTATGGGCTAGTTAATGTTAAGCCTTTCTTTCCCTTATGATGCTCTAGTTACTTTAAGAGTTTATCCATTATTTAGCTTGGACCTACTTCTTTATCCTTCTCCTCCTTGACTGTTTAACTCATCACAGCACACTTTGAGACCTGCTATAGGAAGCTCTAACAGATTCAGAGTTGTTCCACACAAGGTGCCTTTCAGGTTTAGATTGCTCTGTAAACTTTTGCTCCAAGTCACTCTAGGTACCTGTTGGCGCTTCACTCCTGTGGTTAACTGTTTAATGGCATCCCCTATATTAGTGCTGCTACTTTCGTAGATAAACATTGGAATGACGTGTCTAACAAGGTCCCTGGATTCTCTTTTACCTCTTCAGAGGTCCCTGTTCGGGCACCATGTAAAGGTTTCTGCCTGTTAAAGCAAAACCTCCTGCCAGTGTGTATAAAGCACCAGCAGGTGGCTGTCTACCTCTGACCTCGGTATCAAACAGTTTCCCAAAATCTACACATAAGACCACCTTTACCTGCTTAGGGAACCAGTATCCAGCTTGGTTTCTATAATCACCAGTTGAATTCAGTATAAATAAATATAGATCCAATGTCAGCCATATCTCAGGGAGGCATCTTGCGTCCCTTAAAGGGCTAACCGGAAGACCTCAGAGATGAACACAAGTCAGGAACTTTGGTTGGAGTGTATAAAAATACAAACCAGTTTTATTTGGTTTTTACAAAAATAAGTATTACAAAATGTAAAAAAAAAAAAAAAAAACTAAAATACAAAAAACCTGAGTGTAAAAGTTAAAAAGAAAAAATACCCTGTCTTGGATTTAAAGAAGTCAAAAAAAAGAGCAACAAAGGGTAAAATGCAAAGAAGCCTAAAAGCAGCCAGCCTTCAAAAGCAAAACCTCTGTGGTCTCCATTTCTATATGATTCATCTTAAAGCCTCTCAAATTCCTTATATGGTCACCAACCAGAACAGCAGCAGGCTATTGGATAGTTTTTCTTTGCATTGTACAAAACATATAGATATTTTTTAACATTTCCAAAACTGATAAAGATCAACGTTGCGTGAATTTGCCTGTTGCAGAAACCACAGTTTGCTGCTAGCCACCGGCTTCCTGCCTACCTAGGCAGTGTTAACTTGCACAAAGGTTGAGTCACAGTTCAACCAAAACTACAAAGGGTCTGGGTGAAGAGTGTCTTGGGCACTCTAGGTGAGACTTTAACACTAGCTTGGACATTTGCAGTATTTAGAAATAAAACAACTTGCTGTAAACCAGGAAAATGTTTAGAAGTGAATTTCCAAAACCTTTTTTTCATCAAACCGTAGACATCTGTCAGTTCCAGCTTGCTAATATATGACACACACTCAAGTTAGAAACAGTACTTTGAAAAACTGATGTAATGTCTAATGATGTAATATTTGTTATTTACAGTGAAAACGTTGCACCCAATAAATTACACAGCATCATGACCTGAGAGCATGTTCACCTTCTTCACAGATTTTTCTCTCTGAAAATGTTTCATGTAAGAAAAGTAAACATTTTCCAGCCAAAGCCATCAGTTTCTACATGAACACACTGATACTAGACATGTAACTGATCACCAAAGCACTCTTCAATAAACATCTGTAAACACTCGGTAACAGAGTGAGCTGTCTGAAGTTAACTTAGTGTTACTTCCTGCAGTTTCAGTGTAAAACCATCATCCTCCTTCATGAACTCTGAGCTGATATCTGAAGCTAACAGCTAATTCTGAACTGTGAGCTAACTGGGAGGTTTAATTCTTGAGATAATGAACATTTTCCATCCATCACTTCTCTGATTTAAGCAGTTTAAGGAAACTTTCTGCTTCCTGCCTGCACACTTCTCACTCGTCTATTAAGCAGGGAGAGATAGTTAATGAGTTTCACTCTTTTTGTAATCAGGACTTCCAAAATACATGGAGTGAGACACAAGAACAACACACCTCTGTTTAAACTTCTCTCTACTCTGATGTATGAAGGAAAATCTTTGCACATACTGTAGGTGTTTGCAGTTTCCTGCCAAAGTCCTTTAACTTGTGTTTGTGCCTCCCTGCCTGCACCAGCTCTGATCCCAGATCTAATTCATTTGTCACTTTCTGAGGATTTTGTTTAATCTGAATCTTCTTTGCTGTCGCTTAATAGCTTTCTTTTCTCTTCTGTATCAGCAGCAGCAGCAGCAGCAGCAGCAGCAGCAGCAGTGGTGTTCTCATTGGAAGATCCATCATGATTGTTTAGTAACACTTTGTCCTCAGAAACATCAGAGTTGGAAGAAGCATGAGGAGCATTTCCTTCAGCTGGATCTCCACCGGCTGCTGAATCTTCGTTCTCTCCTGGCTGAGGACTCTGGTTTGATCCTTGACCTGGAATTAAATCGAAATGTTTCAGTCATGAAAAAAAATAGCTGTGGGTTTATTGATGTTTTACATCTCAATAAATGATATCACATGATGTGAAGGTTTGCTACTATTAATGTAGGAAATTAGTATGTTTTGAATTTGCCATCAGGATAATGTGATCCACTTACACAGCAGAGAGACTTCTTTGTGTAGGTAGCATCCATACTGCACACACACAATTTAGTCTATTCATTGTGCACTACCATATAAACTGACATCATCTCACCTGGAGAGTTAAAGAAACTTTGCAAACAAATTGTCCAGGGCAACTGAAACCTCGGTTTTGTCTTACAGGAAGCATTTTTACATGTGTTCACCTCAAGTTTTGGAATTTTGACCAACATCCAACATCATAACAGTATCAGAATCTGCCCCCTTTAACACTCCTGACGTTTCTCATAAACCTGTCTATTTTGCAGTGAAGGATAGTTCATGTGTGGTGTCTTTGCTACTCTTTTTGTAATCAGGGACTTCCAAAATACATGGAGTGAGACACAAGAACAACACACCTCTGTTTAAACTTCTCTCCACTCTGATGTATGAAGGAAAATCTTTGCACATACTGTAGGACTTTGCAGTTTCCTGACAAAGTCCTTTAACTTGTGTTTGTGCCTCCTTGCCCGCACCAGCTCTGATCCCAGATCTGATTCATTTGTCTTTGTCACTTTCTGACAATTTTATTTCATCTGAATCTTCTTTGCTGTCACTTAATAGTTTTGTTTTCTCTTCTGTATCAGTAGCAGCATTGGTGTTCTGATTGGAAGCAGAGAAAAGGCGAGATCCATCATGATTGTTTAGTAACACTTGGTCTTCAGAAACATCACCTTCTGACGAGTTGGAAGGAGCATCAGAAGCATCAGGAGCATCAGGAGCATCAGGAGCATGAAGAGCATCAGGAGCATCAGGAGCATCAGGAGCATCAAGAGCATCAGGAGCATCAGGAGCATCAGGAGCATGAAGAGCAATTCCTTCAGCTGGAGCTCTGACTCCTTGACCTGGAATTAAAGGGAAATGTTTCAGTCATGAAACAAAATAGCTGTGGGTTTAATGATGTTTTACATATCTACACATCTATAAATGATATCACATGATGTAAAGGTTTGATACCATTATGAGGAGATTAGTATGTTCTGAATTTGCCATCAGGTTAATGTGAACCACTCACACAGCAGAGAGACTTCTTTTTTATTGTGTGTGCAGTATGGATGCTACCTACAATATTTAGTCTATTCATTGTGCACTACCTTATAAACTGACATCATCTCAGATTATGTACAGCAAGGCAGCACTACTGGGAAAAGTTAAGTAGTGTAGAAACATCATTTCTAGGAGACAGGGTCACATGACCAAAGGTTGACATGTGATGACCAGTCACTGAATATGATGGTCACCACTGAGCTTTCATTGTTCTGTTATATAGAACTGTTGTATGTTTTTGCTGCATTTGACAGTATGAATATTGGATATTCTTCTGGATCAGAAGGAGGCTACATCTGCACACAGTTTGATACACAAGGTGTCTGTGTGTATTTGAGTTCATGCTTTTTCACTAGTTGATCATATCTTTATATTCAGCAACAAAAATACAGCAAATACCAATCACAATGGAGAATAAACTGAAGTTACTCACATCTTCTGTAGACAAAACACACAACTAATGATAATAATATGGCAGCAACAACTCCAACTGATACACCTATTATAGCATGATGGTCCTCTCCTGTAAATTAGGAAACAACAGAGTAACAAATTATTTGAACATGTTGCAATAATATAAACACATGTTTGAACACGTCAATATCTGCTTTTTGTTTGTCTTGTTTGTTTCTTTTAATGTTTAACTTCAACCTGCCAGCTGAAAATTTGCCTTTTGGCTAAATCTGACACATAATGTGTGATGTCCCTGATAAATGAATGAATTAATAAAAAAATAAATGCACTAATTGCCTGCTATGTAGTAAATATTTCTGCAAGTATATTATAGTTTATTTAAAGTAAGTTTCATTATAGTTTATTAATGGTGAATTGTGATTTTATCCATAATGTAACACCATCAGGGAAACATCTGATCAGTCCCAAATTTATTCTGTATCATAACAATAAAGTTAAATTTATCTGCATCACTCACCAGGAGCATCAATCACTGCGGTTTTCATCATCAGCTGTTTGGAGTGAGGGTTATACATGAGGCAGGTTACAGACTGCAGCTCTTTGATACTGATGGTACTTGTGACAGTGAAGGTTTTCTTGGTTGGATGCTCCTGCAGTGACGTCTGAGCATCCTGCAGCTCCAGCTGTTCACTGCTGGATTTGTTTTGACCAGCCCATTTCACTTCAGGTTTAGGGTATCCTCCATGTGCTGTACAGGTTGCACTGTTTAATGTGCTGTTAATGGTCAGGAGAAGATCTTGGTAGTCAGCTGTGGGTGTGTCAGAAAACATGATGGTTTACACACTAGAGACATTTAGAGTATTTTGATGGATAGATTTTGGTTTGAAAGCAAGAAGCTACTATTCCATACCTGAGACCTGCAGAGAGGATCTGCACTGATGTTGAAGCTGTTTCGGAACTTTTTTATGTTCATCATAGAAATCAGCAAAGGCCCAGAAAGTTTTCTTGTCATCTCCAACACGAACATTGTTAAGTTTAATAGAAATATTTCCAGAATTAAACTCAGTATTGAAGACTTGAACCCTGTTCTTGTATTCATCAGCTACTGGCTGTGGTCCCTCATTGTTGAGCCAGTAGAACAAAACCTTCTCAGTTCCATCCTCCTGCCAGTAAAACCATTTGATGCTTGTTGCGTTAACTGGTAGTAAACAGGGAATCAGGATGGACCCTCCGACGGTGGCATTGAGAATCACAGGTATCTGACCCACGATGGGTGCTAGAAAAGAAAACAGAGAGATACAGTGAGAGTTGTTAGTAAGTAAGAGGAGAAATGATGTCATCCTGACTCATTAAAACAGTGAGAAACTCAAGAAATGTCAAGAGAATCCTTTCCTCAAACAACATACTGTACAATAAGGATGTCCTGCTAATTAAACTTATGCAGACATGGACCAAGTTACTTTTTAGAGATTTGATGCTTTTTATGTTGAAATGGAAAAAAAAATATTCTCTGTATTTTTCTCTTAGTATGCCAGGTAAAAACCACCTGACTCCTACTGGACAGGACACTTGGTTCCTGCTAGCTGGAACTAGCTGGGAGTTTTCCCAATTACATTGCATTGACAAACATAATCACTGCTTGGGTCATTTTCACACTGTAGGAGGACGTCCCTGCATGTTTCAGATGCAATCAATACAACCCTCAAACAACAGGCCAGCTCTTTCTTTCTGGCCATCATTGCATAAGTGAGATTTCCAATTTAAACAATATCCTGCAAACAGACAGGATCAGATGAGGAACCTCTCATCTCCTGCATGGTGCCATATCACTGGTCCGACCCACTATTTCAAAACCCCAATGGTTAAAAATGTCCCAATGGACTGAAAGCTCCTAGTCTGACATTATCCCAAAAACAAAAGCCCACTGCTCCAAACATACACTTTGATGACCCCTGTTGTCATCTGGGAGTCTGTACGGTCTGATTGGTGTCTCTTCCCTGCTGGACTAATTACCTTGAATCAGTGCACCTGGGCGCCCTACACTGATGTTCCTTAAGCCACAGCTACAGTCCTGCTTAGACTATCGGTCTCCCTACCGGCGCTTGTTCATTTTGCTTTGATGCGCTTCACAACACTCACACACCCGCATACTTCCCTCATGTATCACATACTCTACTGATACCACTGATTTCCACACCCTATACTTTAAATGTTTAGTTAATTTGTTAAACATTGACATGGTGTGTCTCCCTTTTGTTGTGGCCACTTGATAACGTGATGACTTCATTACATCACACCCTTCCTTGAGGTGCGAGTGATCATTTTAACCCAAACCATGATGTTTCCTCAACCCTAACCAAGTGTTATTTGTGTAATCTTAACCAGAGCACTGCCACTCCTTAAAACATAGTTCCTTTTTTAACAAGCACATGAAAATACACAAAGATTTTAAGTTTAGCAATAAGTCAATGAAGGTTGAACAGTAGGAAGATGTTATTTGCCTCGTCATCACTAAGCTGTAAATTAACTTTTGAAACAGACATTTCACAATTTATTCAGTTCTGATAAATTCAGCATGTTTCACAAAGCAGAACTAACAGATTTAATGAAATCACATTTGCAGAGCAACAGGCCCTCAAAAAAGTGGGCTTCTGTTTTCAGGATAATGGGCTGTCAGACTAATGGTCTTTCAGTATGATGGGACATCTTTTTTACTACTGAAGTTTTGGAATAAAGGGTCTTCAGCCCAACATTCACACACAGAGCACTACATTTAAATATCCACCTGGCTGCAGAGAGAGGGAGGATATCCACTAGATTCGGCAGACTGAACTACACCTGACTGTTGTTTTAAGACAGACTTGAAAAACTGTGAATCTTTCCTTTGACCACCATGTTTATCGGAAAAATGTAAAATTAAAAACTGTGCACATTTCTATCCTATTGACACAAACATGCTTCCTCCACAAACATAAACCAATATATTCTGTTTGACCTCTACCACGTGAATAATCACATAGAGCTGATAAGACACAACAGAGACATGACGTCATGCTAATAAACAAAAAAATGTAGTCCCTCTTTGTGGTAGTAAACACAACACACAACCTGCCGATAACCAGCTGTGATATATTCACAGTGTAACAGGATATTCAGGGCTGATGACGGTGAGGTTAATATGATAAACAGCAGTGCTGTGACTACATACTCATGGTTGTGTGTTTTTGTTTGCATATCTTCTTTATTTAACCATAACCAGTCTGTTCAGCACCTCCATATGGAGGCAGGAGGGTAGTGGCAAACCAAAGCAGCTGAATCAATTCTAAGTGGTCATAAAAAATGTATCAATACTTGGTGCCAAAGTATCAATAACACATCACAAGTGGAAATCTTGAGAATCTTTTTTTTTTTTGTTGTTTTTTTTTTTGTCCCACCCTAATAATTAGCAAATGTTTGGAATGTTTACTTTAAAAATTGCTATAACAATTATTTGATTTTCAGAATAGTTTCCAATTAATTTTCTGTCAATCATCTAATTGATTAATTGTTGCAGCTCTACTTTAAAATATAGTGAGTTACTGTCATCTAACATCAACAGGTGAATTTTAGTTCAGTTCCTGTTCTTTCACGGATAACTCTCCCTGGAGAATTGGTGCCTTCAGTGAATTCGAATGTCTGTTTGACAAAGACCTGAGTACGCACACCCACACACACCCACACACACACACACACACACACACACAGCGGAAACAGAAACAGAAACAGGTGACAGCCAGGCTGACGACAGTACAGTAATGACTGAATGTGAAATATAAACTGAGGAGAAGTCGTCCCATTTCTGAGAAATGTTTGTTTGTTTGTTTGAAGTTTTTCACTGTGCTATACTCATACTTGTCATATCAATCAGACCCTTATATTGTAAGTTTCTCATAGAAAGTCAAAAGGATGTAATATGTAGCACAACAAGGTATCAAAGCTGTATATGTATATATACTGTGTTCCTGCACATGCTCAGTTCTCTCATTCATTTTAAGGGGGGATGTGTTTCGGCTGCAGCCATTTTGCCCACTGCTGCACCACACTAGACTGCAGCCAGATAGTTGAGCCAGAGTCAACTTTTAGAGAAACGCAACTGCGGCTGAAGGCTGTGGTGGCCAATCACATGAGGTAGGACAAAGACGTTACTCGGACGACGGGAGGACATTTCTCTTCATATGATAATGTTAAAAGAGCAGTTAGACTTTGCAGTCATTTAAAAAAAAAAGACAAGAGGAAAAGAGAGAGAGCTGAGAAAGCAGCTGTGGTCAAGCGAGCTAGATGTTATTTTCTGATTGTTTCAGAGTGGTTACGTTCTTCAGAGCACAAATAAACACACTCACACACCCCCGCACACCTCCGCTCGACCCTGCAGCGGTGGGCTGCACCACCTGATTTGGTCTGAATGCTGCCTTACACTGAACTACTCTCTTGAGACTAAAAAAATGATCGCTGTTATACTGTTGCGAAGTGGGAGGAGCTATTTCAGGTCCCCCTCCTATTCATTTTTCCCATAGAGACTGTTACACAGCTCACACTTTGAGCCTGCAGCATTAAACTCTTTAAGTTTAGTCATCATAGTCTTTACAACTTCAGCGACAAGGTGCTTCTTCTCCATCGCAACAGCAGCCAAAGGTCATGGGTATTGTAGTCATCTTAGCTGTCATGCCATGCCAAAACCACAAACAAAATGTTATTTCCCAGAAACAAAGTTGAAATAATTGAAGCTAGTGGATATAATATAAACATGTAGGATCGTTACATTAGCTGTGAGAGTCTTGTGTTTCTATGTTTAGTAACACACAGCCGGAGCCAGCTATCCTTCCCATTGTGCAACTCTATTAGTTTATTGAGGCATTTACAAGAAAACTAGTCTGACTCACTGCCATGATCTGTTTCGGACAGCAGTTGAGCTCTACCACACGGAGGAATAAGATATCAGGCTTTGGACACACACAACACTTTGAAGTTCGATGAGTAACTTTGACTCTGCACACAAGATTTGTTGTGAAAAATATAGAAAATTCCCGGACTTATCCCTTTAGGTGTTTCGTTTAGTGAGAGGAGGTTGAAAAACATGACATTTAAAAAAAAGCAATTAAATTGATTGAAGGAATTCTTGTTGTGGATCACCTTCCTGTGTTAGGTCTGAGTCTCTGACCCTGACCTCTGCATATATGGTATGATGCATAATTTCTGATGTGTATTGTTGCTGCCAGTAAAACCACTACTTCCTTTTCTATACTACTTTCAAATGAATCAGTGAGTGAACTTACCACACAGAAGTAACAGCATGATCCTTGAAGAAGACATGTCTTTACTGGAAAACAGAGATAAAAGATCTTTTGGTGATTTATGATAAATACTTTCTTATAGTTAAGTTTTATAATCACTGCAATATGCAGAAAGAGACAAGATCATATTTAATTCAAAACATGAAAATTCTACAGGGTGAAGAATTTCAGATACTTCTTTTCAGCTGTTTCCTTCATTGCTGTCACTCATTAATCTCGGTTCATTCAAACTCATTATGTAAGTACAAATGATTAGAAATGAGATGTCACTTACCAGAAATAGTTCTCGCACACACACGCGCGCAAGCAGCTGTTGACTACACTTGGCAAGTTCACTTCTGTGTGTCGACAGAGAAGAAAAAAACTGTGAAACTACTTACAGCAGCCACGGGCTCCTCCTTTCTTTTCTTTCTTTTGCCATCTGATTGGCTATGACTCACAATTCAGGTCATGCAGAGGTGCACACACTCACAGACACTTGAATGTTTCATTGTCAGATTCTATCATGTATTGTGAATTTAAAACGTAGAAACACTTTATAATAAGGTACTAAATCTGGGCGGTGTAAAATCTGAATCTGAATTTTTGCAATGTTCACAATGTGAACATTGCAAAACTTCTTCTGCGTGTTGTACAGCATGTTCAAGAAGTTCAATGCTGCTATATCAGCCATTCTGACTTACAACATTCCTGTAAACTGGCGTAATAGTTACAATACAAAAATTAAAACAACTTAATTGTCCACTTTTATTGTTTTTATCTTCAGCTTGCATGACAGTCAACATCAGATACATCATATGTTAATAAAAGACATTTTACACTCTGAACTGCTAAAAATGAATAGAGATAATTTAAATTAATTCAAGACCAATTTAAAAAACGTCCGGTACATGAGATTCAAATCAATACCATCATGTCCAGGAACTGAAAGTGATGATTCAGGAGACGTCATGTATCCTCTTCATACATACGAACACATCTGGTACATGCTGCAGTTTACAGCTCCAGGTGACCAGCTGTCTCTGCTGAGACACTGATCTGTTCTCTCGGTTTGTGTTTGTTGAGGAGCTATTAAAAGGTCAAGGTCAAGTTTATTGTGTCAGTAACATGAGGTATAGCAGGCAGCAGAATCCAGTCTGCTCTACAGTCAGTAAACTCACTCTGAAAGTAAATAAAGGCCGAAGGTGCTGCAGCAGACGAGAGAGAGAGTTGTCTCAGCTGAGACTGATAAGTCGCTCTCAGCTAAATGTACAAAGGAAGCGGCGGCAAGACGGGAGATCATAGTATGTGATATCAAGTTGATATTATCGCTGTTTGGCAACATTGCTTTTACATTCATAACATTTTTCCATTTTTTATCACTTTCTTTGTTGTTCCAATCCAAACCACAAAACCACAAAACAGTTTGTTTTATTGTCTCACAGTATTGAAATGTCAGTTCAGTGAGTTAGACTTGTTTGTCTAAATGGATTTAAACTGGTCTTCTAGAAAAGACGTGTAAAATCTCCACGTTTAAAATATTTGAACCAACTGTGACAACCATACAAACATAACTTGCTATCAAAGAAGTGATGAATATTTAGATTCAGTAACATTTTACTCCACAGTTTTTCTCTCATGTCATTTTCAATGGAGGAAAGCAACTAAGTACATTTACTCAAATACTGTACTTTGAGTTCAATTTTGAGGTTCTTGTACTTTACTTGAGTATTTCCATGTGATGCTACTTTCTACATTTCAGAGGGAAATATTGTACTTTCTACTCCACTACATTTATTTAACAGCTTTAGTTACTTTTCACATGAAGATTTGACACAATGGATAATATAACAAGCTTTTAAAATACAACACATTGTTAAAGATGAAACCAGTGGTTTCCAACCTTTTTGTCTTTTGACGTCTTACAAAAAGCAGTGTGTAGTCGGGGTCACATTTCACATGTCTATGAGTTGTTAACAGCTCCACCAAATAGTGATTTTTCCCTCTAAACTTCTCACATGCTTTCATTTCAATAAATGTTCAAATGATCCAATATTTCAGCAAAAATCAAAGATTAGAGAAAAAGTCCAAAAGCTGAAAACAGATTTGTGTATCAGAACTTTGTTTTTTCTTCTTTCCTCTCCCATTAACTATCTCACGACCCCTCAGATTTATCTGCTTACCCTTTGGAGGGGCCCCGACCCCTAGGTTTGGAACCAGTGGACAAAAATAGCTAGCTGTATATAAAGTAGTGTAAACTAGCTCCACCTCCAGCAGCTACAACAGTAACATGCACACAGCAGCTTCACTCCTGAATCCTGCAGCTTGTTTCCACTCAGATCCAGCTCTCTCAGATGGGAGGGGTTGGACTTCAGACCTGAGGCCAGAGAATTTGTGTATCAGAGCTTTGTTTTTTCTTCCTTCCTGTCCCATTAATCATCTCATGACACAAGACTCATAATGTACTTAAACTGTAGTGGGATTTTTCTTGCAGGACTTTTACTTGTAACGGAGTATTTTTACATTGTATTGGTAGTTAAAGTAAAGGATCTGAAAAGTTCATATATAGTCAATGTCTCTGCATTTATACTGAACATGGAACTGAGAAGGATTCATGGAGCGACAGAAATCTTTTGTGTGTACGTGTCAGGTGACGACACTGAGACCTCATTGGTCTGAAGTGAATTTACAGTAGTTTTACTTCCAGATTCACAGGAAGTTATATCATTCTGTTATCACTGTTGATGATATTAATCATAGGCCATCTCAACTTCCTCCCCCTCAAAAGCCGCCGCTCCCAGAGAAGGATTTGAGTCCACTCCTGTAAGTATGGTTTACCACCAGCCACAAGCTCAGGTTTGAGGAGTAACTATGACAGATTTTGCAAGATTTTCGATCGTTTTGTCTCTGTGCACTCAACCACAAGATCATTAACGCGGTGCTTTCTTGTAAAACCTCTCTAGCTGCCGATAAAAGCTAAGACTCCTCCTCCCACTCTGCTTTTAGCTTAGTACAATAAGTGCGAATCAAAGATTTCAAATGCTAGTGCACTTTGACTCTGACGATGATAAACTGAAGACTTATGTGTGATCTGGAGCTGTTTAAGAACCTGCTCAAACAGCCAAGATGTAAAATTGAAAGCCCTGATCAATCTGAATTATTTTGGAGAGCCCACACACAAACTGAGAGCTTTAACCGCTGATCTGGCAGACACGCACGAGATATGCAGCTGGATATCAGGTCAAATGACACATTACCATTAGCAAGTAGCTACAGCCAGACTTTAAACGAGGCAGCGGACCAACACAGTCAATTAACTGGCAGATGTGACAGGTCTTTATGTACGTGGCCAAAAAAAATGCTGCAGGATAAAATCGTACGTGTCGCTCACTCCCTCCTGACCAGCTGTACTGTTGCGAGCAGTTTTAAGTACACACTGTCTTTACTTAAGAGGAAAAATCACCTGCTCCACAAAAACCCACAAGTCAAATGTTCCCCATGAGGGACGTACCTCCTCATTAACAGATCATCCTGGAGACATTTCTCCACCTCCAGATATTGGCACCACATAGTCAGACAGCTGATTTAAAGAGAAATCCAATTTTTGCACCTTCAATCAGCTCCATATGAGACACAGAGGTCAGAAGGTAAGGACAAAGCAAACTTAACATTAACTTTCATGGATCAGCGTCATCATCAGACACAGTCATGGACCATGTTACTGGTTTCAGCTCATTGTTCAGCTGTCTGGCTGCAACTTTACTGTTTTGGTTCACTCTTAGTTCTCTCATAGTGTGAGTTTCAGCCGCAGTAAGCTGCTGTTTGCACAGAAATAGCTGTAAAAAGCCGCTGTACACTACCTGCTCAGCACCAAATGGTGAACACACACAGTTAGCTGTAGACTAGCTGGTGAACATAGTGGAGCATTTAGCAGCTAAAGAGCCAGATATTTCCCTCAGGAGTTGGTAGAGAGCAAAAAGAAGTTAAAAGACGAGACGATTGGACAGAAGCACTGAGTGGAAGATAAACGGTTATTTGTCAAGCACATTATTTCCTGAAAACGCATGTCATTGTTTTCACCTTTCTGTCTGTGTACATGTTAAACAGATGGGACACAACACGGTAGAAGAGTAAAAAGAAGTTAAAAGAGAGAAAATATGGGAGTTATATTCACCAGATGGACAGAAACACAACTCCAAATGAATGATAATGTTGCTCCGTAGCTGCTGGATGTGGAAATAAGCAACTGTTTCCTGACAACATATGAAATTAAAAGCTGATGATGTGTCAGTGATTCCACTTCTTGTTCAGTCAGTACATACTTAAATAAAAGACTGAGTGTAAAAAGGGAAAAAAAGCAAAACATCCATATATTTTCTATTGGATAATTCCAATGATCTGTTTTTCATAGAGGATGAAGAAAGTTGGCACACAAACCTACTGGACCAGCCTTTATCTGTGTGTCCTCCAGAGTCAAATGAAGGTCAAAGGAAAATAGTCACACTGGGTGTGTGAGAGAATTTGCTGTTGTCTTAGTGTTGGGAGCAAAATGTGCCTCAAGGACACTCACACACCCTCTCTCATGAAGACTAGGGCTCTTCACAGAGTGAAACTGTGACTGAACCTGCCAAATGTCACTGCTGAGAGACTACAGATACAAATGAGGAAATGTGTCAGGACAGGAGGGCAAAATGAGTGCTGCCTCAGCTCTTCCTGTCAGGAAGCAAGACAATTAAAGATGTTGTGTACATGTTACAAAAACACTAAAAAGGAAATAAGAAATATAAAAGAAGAGAATCAGAACAGTGCAGTGTGAAATATTAACCCTTAATGTTTATTAGTTTAATAATAGGCAGCAGCAAACAGAAAAGTCTTGAGCTGCGATGTAAGACAACTGAGAGTTGCTGCAGACCCGCAACTTGTAGCTTGTGGCCTGAGAGGCAAAATCCAGGGCAATAAAGCCACACAATATAAACTACGCACGTCACCTTTTCCCATGTCCGTCGGTCCTGGAAGAGGGATCCTCCTCTGTTGCTCTTCCTGAGGGTTCTTCCAGTGTTTCGCCCATTAAAGTGTTTTTCTAGGGAGTTTATCCCTTATTCAGATGAAGGGTCTAAGGATAGAGGCTAAAAGACTAATTATGAAAAGAAAACTGCACATAGATCACATCTATCGGCTGTTTCCCTACATGGACCCCAGTTTTCCCTGCTATGAACATGTACCATGGTCGTCCATACTAGAACTGCAACTAATGATTATTTTCATTATCAGTTAATCTGCAGATAAATTTGTTGATTAGTCGATAAATCACTTTGTCTATAAAATGCTATCATGTAAAAGAAAGTAAAGCAGCTCACATAGATTTAAAACTATCGTGGATTAATTTTCTATCAATCAATCAGTGGATCATTGCACACTGTACTCTGTGTAATACTGTATGTGTGAGGGGGCAGGGTGGAAATTTGAAGACATTTTTGCATCTCAGCTCATGTTTATACTCTTGATCCAGACATGGATGTTTTTATTGTGTACGGCTCATTTAGTGAAGATGCAAAACTTAACCAGGAACACTGTTTAAGGTTAAAACTGTTGTGCTATTCATGCAAACAAAGATCAGCTGTGATAAACCCGCCCCCAAGTATGTGATAAACCCGCAGTTTATCACATACTTGTAAGAACATGTTGAACACGCTCCTTTCAGGCATTTTTACAGCAGGTATGCTGTCACACACAGACAGATAAGAACACGAAAGTAAAAATAGTAAGAAACAGACACACCATGACGAGATAATTATATCAATAATGACCTGCCACATTGTCTGCAAACATATTCTGTCAGGTAAAAGGAAACACCTTTATCCATTACTGTTGTTGTGATATGAAGCACAGCAGACTAGCGTGACTGTCTTTGGTCTACGGCACTGAGGACTAAGATATCAGGCTTTGATACACACACGATCAATTCATTGTTAAGTTGACTCTGCAGACAGGATTTGACAATAAGAAAAATGTAGAGAATGTCAGCCTCACAGGGACTGTGTATATTAATAAACATTGCTGATATTTTTCATCTGTATTCCCTGGACAGATGTTATAAGAAGTATAATCGCAACGTTAATGAGGATCATGTATGTAGTGCAATAACAAAAAGAGAAAAGAATACAGGACGTTTTATTACATTTTCAGTTTCAAATGAAACCATGAAACACAGAAACTGTCGCGATCCTGTGTCTCCCATAACCTGCTGTCACCATTCTCATTTCTCAGTTCGTACATCCTCGCCTCCTCTCCTCGCGTCTTTAGCCCCTCCCACCTGAGACGTGAGCGAAGGAGGCGAGGAAGAGGACGCAGGGAGAGAGAAGTCAACAGGCAACAGACGTTTAACAAAATGAGACGTCCTCGCTTCAGAGCCGTCATGTCAGTCAAACATAACGTGTGGCAGAGCTGCATCATCAGTCAATCAATGTGATATATGATATAAAAGGAATGTAGGATGTCATACATTGTCATATTTAACATAACACACACATACATATATCCTTTATATATTTTATTGTGTGAAGCACCACAATTGGTTTGTATTCCAGCTGTGTGTTGCTTCTTTTATACATCACAGGTGCTCAAAAGACTTCCGCAAACGATACACCTGTGCATCCTCGCTCACAGCTGCCTCCTCCCTCCTCCAGATGCACTTTAGGAATTTAGATTTCCTTAAACATGACGCGCTCAGATCTTATCTTTATACAGTCAATGGTGCAGACAGGTGTGCTGGAGTCAGAGCAGAGCTACCTTTAACTCTTCTTAGTGATCAGGTCCTCTACAAATACTCAGCCCTGCTACTCCCACTCTGTTACGTCAGTGTTACTTCAAGTCTGTTTTTATGTTGTTGTTGTTGCCTGTTTGTTCACCTGCTCACAGAAACACATAGTAAAAAAATAAGACATGCAAAACAATGAAATAAAATTGGAGATATTCATGTTTGGTTTTTTTTTTTATGTACGTGAACTTTTTTTTACTTCTTTTTTAGACAAGAAACACCCGAAAATAGAGAAAGCAGTGACTCAGTGGCTTTTCATGTTGGCTTAATAATGAAACAAACTGGTGGAGTTGCCATGGTTACAGAGGAGGGGGAGAAAGAGAAAACAGGGTAAAAAAAAAAAAGAAGAAAGAAAGCAAGAGTGGGAGAGTTGGAAAGAGAAGAAGTGAGAGAGGGAGGAGGGTGAAGGGTATTCAGTGCCTGACTTGACTAATTAACTGACCCTGTGGAATTTCAGCTCGACTCCTCGGAGACGTCAACGTTCCTCCTCACAGGCAGAGATGAAGGTAGAGAAAGTCACCCAGACTGGTTTTAGAGAGCAGAAACGCATCAAATGAAAGCTGGAGGTCAAAATCAGAAGACCGACTCGTTGTCAAAGAGGTACGTTTGACTTTATGCTGCTCTGTGATTGGATGGATTTGTTTTGATGTGTGCTTGAACGATGCTCCGGACGCCACAGTGTTCATTTTGGCACCTTTTTTGGTCATGTGATTGATGTTAGTCTGAGTCTAAAGTTACTTTAAAACAATTTAAAAAGTCTTTGTCCTGCATTTTTAATTTGTTGGCTGTCTTCTAACCATTTCGAGGTCTTTGTTTTGCAGTCACCATGGTTACAGGTTGTTCTTATCTAACATGAGGTTGTTGTAAAAGTCAGTGTTGACTTGTCGATGCCGACGTTAATCCTGGAGGTGACTAAAAGTGACGTTACCTTGGTGATCCTTCGCTAGTTCAGCATGTTCTCACAGTTTCTGCAGATGTTTTGTCGCTGCTTCTTCTTTAATTCTCAGTGGATTGTAGATTAATTGAGTCCATAAACGTGTTTCTTCCAAGAACATTACTGACAGAGGGCCGAACTTTACTGAATGCCTCTTATTAACAGTCTTATTATTATCTTAAGAGGCTCAAATGTGGGGATATTATTTCATCCGAACATCTGGAGGAAGATTTAGATGGCCGACTGTCGACATTAATCCTGGAACTGACTCATTCCTTCTGATGGAAACAGGAAAAAGACTGAAAGTCAACATGAACTCGATAATGTTAATGAATGTGTTCGTGCTGCCTTGTTTGTCAGCTGTTCATGAGTTAACTTGTAGATGACTTTAATCCATAAATCTGTAACATCACTGAACGCAAGATGCTTCGTATTAACAGCAGAGCAACAGTTCAAACAGCTAAATCAACTTATAAACAAGAGACTGTTTATTAATCAGAGTGTGACGCATGCAGCTCCTTCAATAAGACTTTAAATTAAAACATTCATTAGTTTATTTATCATCTAGATTGTATTCAGTGACAACAAATTTTAATCATTTCATCATAGTTGTACTTTTAAAGGGTTTAGTTTTGTCTTTGTTGTGGAAAAAACGGGCGTCAAAGAATATTTTTCATCCTAGTTTTCATGGACAAACTGTTGCAGGACATGCTGATCTTTAATCTGCAACAAATGTCGAACTACAGCAGCTGAGGATAAACGTGCTGTGTGGAGATTTGAATGTGCAGAAAGCTCGACTTAATCAAAACTGAAACAAAAGGTTCTGACAGCACAGGGCATCTGCATGTTTGGGCTTTACTTTGCAGTATTGATGCGTCATGTTTCAGATACTGTCAGAGTCTCTCTGCCTCATCTGTTTATCCTCAAAATCAACACCAGCAAACTGTTTAAACTCCTTGCACAAGTCCGTCTGTTCTCATGAGGTCAGAGAGACTCAGTTTCAACTAAATATTTAAACCCAGCTGGATATTTTGTTTGTTTTAGATTATTTAAAGTGAAGGAATATGCTATTCTTCTGAGACATTACTCTGTTGTCATCAGTTCTCTTCGCTCCTGTTCAGTAGCTCCACTGCAACTAAAGGGGCCATAATATGCTTTTTGTAATGCTGTTATTTATATCCTGTTATGATGTTGCATATATATGCTAAACATAGTCCAGAACTTGAGGTGAATGTAAATAGAAATGCTCCCTGCAAGTCAAAAATCAGGGCTTCCTGCTCTGAATGCTTTGTTTGCCAACAAGCACATGACCTATAGCCATAAGCAGCCACACATACGCGAAGCAGCTGTCTGTTTACAGTTTCCTGTTTCCATGTACCGTTCACATTGTCCACTCTCATACTTCAGGTCAGATTTTGGTTCGAACATATGTGATTAACTCTCAGAATTTGACATAATTGAGTAAAGAATGAGAAAAGGTAGTGAAATCCCACCACTATAGTTTGATTCATGTCACTGAATCAGCCGTTAGGGAGGTCTTAAAGAGACAGGAGCTAAACCAGCCTGTTTCAGACAGAGGCTGAACTGAGGGGCTGCATAAAGGACCAGTAGAAGATAAATAAGGAGTTTTTAACTGGAAACCATGCAAAATATTCCAGTAGAGCCACATAAACATGAATAAATACAGACCTGGAAATGTGCATGATATGTCCCCACATGCAGGATACTTCCTCAACAAAATAATTCACCAACAAGCACTTTAAGATAAACTGTCTAATAATTAAGTTAAGGTTCATTCTGGGTATGCAGGAGGGCTACAGCCCCCTCAGGACCTCCCTAATGTCTCTTACATGTATTGTCTAGTCATCTTGTTTCAGGCACATTAGGTGAGACTGGTTAAGTCACAGCTTTTGTCTTTTAACCAAGTTAAAAATGTCTCGCTGCTGAGCAATACTAATGTCCTCAGAATATCTACTGAGATTAAGTAATATTCTTTTTTTAATAACCTGGGCACATTGAAATATGTAGGCCAAGAAAAAACAGGAAGATGATGTTGCAAACCGATACTGACTTCCTATATACTCATTCAAACCACAGATGGTTTACTCTCATAATACTTTCAATTTCATTTCAGAGTTAAGTGAAAGACACTTTCAGTTCTGAAAATTAAAATCTAAATAAACAAACTCACTGTTGCTGATGTGTGATGTTGAAAAGGTAAAAGTAAAAATTAAAAAAATATAAAAAAGGCTTTATTTATTTTTATTTATTGTTCTAGTTGTAGTTAAAGGCTGCTTGTATCACAGACAGCAGTGTCACCGCTGACCACAACAACAGGAAAACACTGAGTCATATGTGTACACATGCCTGAGAATGCAGTTGCTGTCTGTGAGTTTTTCAAGATCACCAATTGTGCAGGCATTTTAACAGCGATTTTTACTCAAACCATAATCAAGTGTTTTTTGTGCCTAAACCTCACCAACAGAGTTTTTTAGGGTTTTTTGCCAAACCAACAGTGTTAAATGACATGCTAAAAGAATTAAAATTGCTCTGGCGTATGCGCTGCACACAGTTTGAAAGTATAAAGTCGTGTTATTTGTGCACAGATTGTCACAGAAGTAGCAGGAATGGACCCGAATGCAAAGACCTTAAGTAAAGCAGGTCTGAAGAAAACTTATTTATTCAGAGTGTAATATCTGTTTTCTTGAACTGAAAGGCATTTCACTGAAAGTCTGTTTTACATGCAGAGGCAGTGACGTACACTCTACGTAATATGTCTCAAAGCACTTCTGCTTTCTGTGCCCAGAGTCACAGGTACATCTAAATGCAAAAAAACACGTGTTTGTGTGTGGTTAAAGTGATTTCCCCTTTTTAACTCAAGACTTCTGAGAAGCAACTACATACACAGTCTTTACAGAAAGACGAGTGAGTTCCATATAAGTTTGCCCGACTGGGACTTCCATGCTTCCTGTGCGTCTGTCTTCAGCAACCACAGTTCAACAGAAAGAGAAACTGGCAGATACAAGAAAAAATATATCAGCTTTCAGCTGGCAACATTCATTGCCAATGTATGATGTGTATGCAGAGCTGTGAGTAATCAGAAGAGAGGGTGGTTACAGCTAGAATAATTATTATTTGGTTGAATCTTACGAGCACATTTCATATGTGAAGCTTTTCATTACTAAAGAATATTTTTATTTAAAATAACGATGAGTCCAGAACAGGATTAGAACTGGTTTATGTTTGAAATTCCTCTATTAAAGCTCTAATCTGTAATGATTCCTCATTAAAATGTGTAAAATCAACTAGACCAGACAGAAGCTTCTCTCCTGAAATCGTCAGGTTGTTGTCACTCAGGTCTAGACCTATGTTCTATATGTTGTTGAGTTGTGTTCTTACATTAATGTTCAAACCCAGAGAAATCTGTCATTTTAATCAAAGTAATGGACCGTTTCATTTGGTGGCCTGTCAACGGCGTCATACCTCCTCTACCAAAGAGTATAGTGCACAAGATGCATGCGTCGGCGCCGTGTTTGTCCGCTACAATGGCGTCTAGCAAAGAGTAACTTACACACATACAAGATAATACATGGGCTTTGTTGTGCTTGTTCCACACAAACTGTTAGAAATGGACTTTTATTCAGTTTGAAGCCACATTTTCATGATAAATTTAGCTGGTTTTTAACTTGATCTTTTAGCCGCAAGAAGGATTTTAGTCATTGGACGTCTGGATCTTAAGTTATCAGAGAAATAAACTGGGCAAACGTTAGCAGCAGCTCGGCTAACAGCCCCTCCAGGAAGTCCGCTGCTCGCCCAACATGGTGGAGAAACACTGATTTTTTAGCTGAAACTGCTTTATTCAATAAAACATCCTGAACCATCAACACTGGAGTAATCCTATCCCACTGAAGCTGCTTGTTTAACAACCAAGACAACAACTCCCATCATCCCTTGCTGCTTCACACCGTCATCACACTCCGTCTGTTGTTATTGTTTTGATTGAGATGCCGAGCGGCTGAAATTATACATTGTGCGTTTAATGCTGACATTCACCATTTATCTGTTGACTGAGAATTTTGAACCCTTCCTGACACACTTTGCAGAGCGCACTCACTTATTGGATCATATTTCTAACTTTAGCCTCTTTCACTTTACAATGTCACACATATTACAGATTAATATATACTGTATATAACAGATCTGTCATCTGAATTTAATAAATAGCCGTAGCAAAAATCACTTCCCCGCAAAGTGAGAGTGTGTGCATTTACACACATGCAACAGCAGCTGTTGCTTTAATAACTGTTTATAATCATTAATTATCATGGACAGATTCCAAGTTTATAGCCCAATTCAGTTAAATTATAGTTAACATTGAATCCACACACTCCAAAACTCCAGCTGATCGTCAAAACTTGGCAACCCTGGTGTAATAAAAAGCTCCGAATGAATCACATGACCTTTATCCAGACTTATACTTTGGTTTAATCTCTGTGGTGAATTGATATTTCAACACCATGAGATTAAACGGAAATGAAACAAGTCTGTTTATTTGTGCTGATAGAGACATGTCGGTGAGATTAGAGGAAATGCAATCAGCTTCCATCAGGACTTATTTGCAAAGTAAAGCAAAAAAAGGAATAATAATAGACTCACAAATGTTTAAATGGCACTTGAATATTTGGCATTTTGGTGAGAATCATCTGTTTGGCAGCAGTTCTTATGTGGGAAACCAAAACTGGGTGTGGGTTATGAGAACATGGGAACACACACAAACAAACATAAACAAACATGTGAGTGAAAATCTCACTTTGACAGAGTCTGATGAAGCAGGGGGCACCAGGCTCTTATTTTAGATTTGATATTACCCACCAGAAAGTGTCTCATTCGTATCACGTTTGCATTATTGACAGTAAACTTGTTGATGGGAAATCTCTAGCATGAGGCTATAAGATTAAAAGAAACACTGGATCTGAACACAGGACTTCTACTTCCTCCGAGAAACAGTCTGGCATCGGTTCCCATGGAAAACCACAACCTGTTGTACAGATTAAATAAACATGATGCAGCATTATAATGTTACTGAGCTTTATAGGTGCTTGTCGGTAGATTTTGTCACATCTGCACAGAACCCTGTTTCCATGTTGTTTATGATGATGATGCTGGGAACTGATGCTTTGGGTGGATCCGGATGATGTCGGGGCCTCCTGGGCTGTTAAAATTACTCCTCTGACTTTTTGAGTTATTTGAGATTTTGAAATTCTTGGCTCCAGACTGAGCAGTGTTGATGCGGTACTCGTTCATACGTCACACCAGAAAGTCACATCAAGTACGCAGGAAGCTTTGGAGCGGTTGTGTGTGTGTGTGTGTTTGGTCAATTTTACAGCCAACTGTTCTACTTTTTATCTTCAGTCTTTGGGGGAAGTTTTAAAACATGGTTTCTTTCTGTAACTCAGCTAAAGGAATATAATATATGTGTTTAAAAAAAAAGAGTTTCACTTTGTGAGAAAACTTAGATACAATCTTCTTCTTCTGAAACTTCCTGTTGACGTTCAATCTGCGTAAAAATAACACAACTTCACACTTTCATATTGCGTGCAGTGCATATGCCAGAGTTCAGTTTTGCATGCAGGTGATGCATGAATCCTTCCCAGAGAAGTGATGTCATATAATCTTTCTTTTCCTATAAACATGATTTTTGGCGTATTAGGAGGAAGAGGAGGGTTGGATGAATGGTTAGATAATCAACCAGACATTTTAACCACCACGTGAGGGAATTTTAACAGCAATTTTTATTGTCATGTCAGGCTTTTCTGACATTTTTACTGCATTTTAGTGTTTTAACCCAAACCAGGATCCCAAACCCTAATCAAATGGTTTTTGTGCCTAAACCTCACCAATGTTTTCTGTGTTAAATGACACGTGTACACAGATTGTCATGGAAGTAGCGGGAATAGACCTTAGGCTTAAGACTGAACAAACTAGAACAGGCTGAACAACAAAGGATCTAACAAAGACTGAACAGAAAACTAGGACTTAAAAACTAACTGAACCAATGAGGAGATGAGGTGCAGTTGGGGAGATGGGCAGAGAAGCTCAGGAGAGGGGAGTGAGGTGACAAAACAGGAGAACAAAAAGGGAGCCGATAGGCGATAGGCCAACACGGAAACACAGAGCGGGACAGGACTGACGAGGCTGAACCCAGAACACACAACACTCAAACCACAAGCCATGAAAAAATCAAACTGTCCCCGAACACATAAACCTAGGTACACCACAATCCAACCAAGAAAGCAAGAAAGTCTTTCAAAGTCAAATAACATAAACGAGCTAAACCAAATGACCCAAAGGACCTAGCAACATAAGCGTAACACAGTAAAACCCAAAGAACACAAACCATGAGTCCTTGACACAGACTGTTTGACCTGGTTGTGACGTCTCAACTGTGCAACAGCAGGTTCTTCCCCTTAAACTTAGTCTTACATCTGCAGCAACTCCAAGTAAACCATGGATGTATGCAGACAGCTCAAGGCCCCATTCCTATGAATGTTGCTCAATGGCACAAGAAGCCAAAATAGCTACTTCCTGAAAACATACTGTGCCCAATGCACCCATGGAGCATGCTCACTAGAGACTTCCATCAGCTGAGACGGCTAACTTCTTCAATGAGGGTCAAATGATTCAATCGTGTGGCTCTTCTAGACTTTCGAAATGTGATTTTTTGTGTATAGTTTTAAAGAATAGTTTGTTTGGATCAGCAAGAAGATTCAGGAAAGAATGGGATGAGGGTGGATAGCGATGGGATGTTAGGAAGGGTCGGTAGGTCGATGGAAGCCAGATGTTGGTCATGTCGTGTGTTGAAGCTGAGTCGACGCTGAAGCATATAAGAACCCGGGAATAGAGACTCAGGTTGGGGGCTCGTCTCGATGAGCAAGGCTGCTTCATCATCTCCTAGTGGTTCCTATGATGAAAGAGGAGAGTAGAGAGAACTGAGATGAACGGGAGAGGAAGTGGTTAGGAACGCTGATATAGGTGTGTGCAGGTTTGTGGCTGGGAGAGAGACACGGGTGTTTTGAATCAGTGAGAGGGAGCAGGGCATGGTCTCATTCCTGAACTTAGTTATGATGATAACTTCATCAGACCGAATGGATCTAATTATGATAGCAAAATTAATCATTTCATGGGAGCTATAACGCTCCAAAAAAGATTATCTGCTGATTTACAGACGTCTCTTTCAGAGTGTAAGTCTACAGGTAAACATGCCGCTGCCTTCATTAAATGGTATTCTGATTGGCTGGGGATGAAGGTAGTGGCTACACCTCTAGCTAATCAGAGTAAGCACTCATTAATAATGCAGATTTTATGTAAATAGCTTCTGAAACAGCCTGCTGAAGGACAGAGGGGAGTCTGGACTGTAAAGAAAGATAGATTTAGAGAAATGTAAACAACTATTGGTGAATAAAATGTCACATGAGATGTTTAAAATACATTCAGTATTTATAGAAATGAGTGAAGTCCACAGTTGTGCAGTTGGATGTTTGAGCTTCACTGTGCAGAATGATATATGTGCAGAGTTTTCACTTCCATCTGCTGAATGTGGAAAGTTTCTCTGTGCTCACTGAAAATCAGGGGCCTATGAGCATAATTTGTGTCATCACAAATACTCCGGAGCCAAACGCTGGTCCAATGTTCAACCTACACAAGTGTGATGTGGAAACTTGAAGCCTGCAGTGCACAAACACTGAACAAACACTTTTTAATGAGGACGAAGGAGTAGATGTCATCTGGAGGATTCTAACAATACGATTTAGCTCTTTTTTTGTGGAAAAACTATATCAGATACAAATGACTTTGACCTGCTGGTGGCGCCAGAGGTCAGAGGATCACTAAGTCATGAGGATTCATCGTCTGGGGAACGTGCACGTCTGTACCAAATGGATTTGTAGTAATCTATTCAATAGTTGTTGAGATATATCAGACTGGACGTTGCCCTGCCCAATATGACTCCAGGCCTTATAAAATGTGAATATCTCAGTAAATAACGCAGCAGCTGCCAGCTGTGTCTCCTCCCAGCATCACGGTTCTGGAAGCGCTGGGTGTTTGGTGCAGCTCTGCCCCTGGCTGCCATGTTGTCTGTTTTGGCTAGTATGGGAACCCAACAGGAAGTGATCTCACTGCCCGAACCCTCAAAAAAAAGAAAAAGAAACAAAAAACCAGCCAGTTTTCCATTTGCTCTGCTTGGCCTCTGTTTGGGATCTGGCAGGTCATGGGTTGTTTTTTTTTTGTTTTTTTGTTTTTTTCTTTGATTCAGTTTCAGTTGCTACCAACAACAGCTGTTGCTGTGCAAATATTAACCTGTTTTTCAGCATGACCTTAGCTCACACTCTACCCTAAACCTCCACACCCGGTCCAAAACAGACAACACACCCTGTTCTAACAAGGATGGGAAACACACTTCATTAAATGTTCTTTATGGTCAATTGCATTACTTTTGTTGCTTGTTTAAACAGCCTCTAGTGTACCGACAGGAGCATGTGTTGGATGGATGTGGTGAGTCTCAACATTCAAAGCTTTATTGCCATAGTCTGTTATGCTTTGGTGTGCAGACTGACAATAAAACATAAATACATAAACTGATCGTGGTCACACAATAAAACCATAAAATAAATTAATAAAAACCAGTTTCCTATTATTAATAAAAACCAGCATTCCTATAAGGATGTGATCCGATAATGTGTACCGTTGTGTATCATCCTGAACAGTAGTGGAAAGTAACTAAGGACATTTACTTAAGTACTGGATTTAAATACAGTTTAGATGCTCTTGTACTTTACTTGAGTATTTCCATGTGATGCTACTTTCTACATTTCAGAGGGAAATATTGTACTTTCTACTCCACTACATTTATTTAACAGCTTTAGTTACTTTTCACATGAAGATTTGACACAATGGATAATATAACAAGCTTTTAAAATACAACACATTGTTAAAGATGAAACCAGTGGTTTCCAACCTTTTTGTCTTTTGACGTCTTACAAAAAGCAGTGTGTAGTCGGGGTCACATTTCACATGTCTATGAGTTGTTAACAGCTCCACCAAATAGTGATTTTTCCCTCTAAACTTCTCACATGCTTTCATTTCAATAAATGTTCAAATGATCCAATATTTCACCAAAAATCAAAGGTTAGAGAAAAGCTGAAAACAAACCGACTGAACCGACCGGACGGCACCAAATGAACAGGACAGTGGAGACAGATGTTAGCAGTCGTTAGCATCACCAGAGACCTTCATCACCCGTCCTGCAGCCTGTTTTCCCTCCTTCCATCTGGAAGAACATACAGGAGGATCCAAACGAAGTAGCATGAAAAACAGCTTCTTACCTCAGGCGGTCACAATCATGAACATATTATTTTCTCCTCACTCCCCCCTCTTACCCTCTAACATCAGAGCAGTGGTCACTTTTCTACTGAACTCAGAAAAAAACATGCACTTATACTGCACAGTTAAGATGGACATTTAAAAGATGTGAAGAAGAGCAGTTTTCATTTACTTATTTATACATTTTATTATTTTTTTACATGTTATTTTAGACATTGTCTATTTTTCTTCTGGACTGGGAGGAACAGTGTTTTGTTTTTATCCTTGCAAGTACACAAAAATGAAAAATAAAGGAATGTATGTAATCTATATAAAATATCATCCACAGAGGCTGGTTTTCTGCTGAATGAGTACTTTTATTTAATACTTTAAGTGAATTTAACTGATCATACTTCTGGACTTTTAGAAGAAAAAAAGTTCTGATCACAAATCTATTTTCAGTTTTTGGATTTTTTTTTTCTCTACTCTTTGATTTTTGGTGAAATATTGGATCTTTATTGAACATTTGTTGAAGTAAAACCATTTATTGAAGTTTAGAGGGAACAACTTATCACCTGTAGACATCTGAAACACAACAAGGAGACACAACCACACTCTGATTTTATACAATGATAAGAGCTCACATGACAAAAAAGGTTGGAAGTATCAGTTTTATCTTTAATCTTGTATTTTATAAACATGTCATAATACGTTTTTATAAGTGTTATATTGTCTGAAAAGTTACCAGTAATTCCAGCTGTCAGATAAATGTAGTAAAGTAAAAAGTACAATATTTGCCTCTGAACTGCAGTGAAAGGAGCATAAAATGGAGGGAAAAAATTGTATTTAAGTGCAGTGACTGTAAATGTACTCACTTAAATGTGGTTTGTCATTATATTAACATTAATCATTGAGGGAAAAGTATTAACCGGGTGTGGATGAAAAATATTTTCTCACTTTTCACCACAAGATGGCAGCAGACAGAGCGACTCTATGAGGTGGAAAAAGAGATCACTGCGTTGGAAAAATGAAAGGCGGCTCCCAAAAGAGGAGGAGAGTGAGGGAGGGAGGGAGGGAACGGAGGGGAGGAAAAAAAAGATGAGAAGAAAGGAGGGAGGGAGAGAAAGAGAGTGGCACAGAGAGAAAATGGACAGAGTGTTTGTGTCTGTCACGCTGTCGCCTCTGAAGAGAAATTTACCAACTCATTCTCCCGCAAGTAAGACTTCTATCTGCTTCTGTCTCCCTTCTACCCGCTCTCTCTTTCATTAAGACCCCACTCTCTCTCTCCCTCTCTCTCTCCTTCTCTCTCTCTCTCTCTCTCTATGTGTTGTCAGATAGACAGATGAAATTTTCCAGTCAACCTGCAGACAGATGTGGAAGCAGCTGCTGCTGTTCTCGTCGCATGAAGAAGCTGCATAGTTCAGGCTGGATCCAGACGGCAGCAGCATGCCACCTTAACCAGCACTGAGAGCTCCACGTAAGTACACGTGCTGTCATGCAGTTTTTCTGCTGCTCATACAGAAAACATGTGTGTGTAGGAGTGTGTGTTGATGCTTGATGTGTCACTCTCTGCTGCTGTGCGTGATGATGATAATGATGATGATATTTGCATTTCTTTACTGCTGTTAGCTGTGTGAATCTCCAAAAACTGACTTTGATTTGGAAGACTCACCAACATTTTTGGCGTGGGAAGTGACTCTGGTTATATTTGCTCAATGAGAGACAGCTGGGTTGTGATGTAATCTGCCAGCTCAAACCACAGATTCTGGCTTTGGCTGAGTTGCCTGATAGGAAAATGAACAGTGCTGTTAATCAACTGCCTGTAACCACACAGCACATCCTCCACAGACCAACTACTTCACTTTTTTTGTGTGTGTGTGGCTTAAATCTATGTTTAACTCTTAAAGTTAGCTCACCCAAATCACAAAAAAAAAACACATTTCATCACTGTTGGTATCCAGAGACAGCTTATTTTCTGGAGCATACTTTCATTGTGATCCTTAAAAAAGCCAGAGAGTTATTTAAAAACACTGCAACCGTTTTTTTTTTCAGGGTATTTCAAGAACCCTTTTCTAACAAAATCTGTATAAAAGTATAATTTAACTGCTGCACATAAAAAAAAAAGAAACGTCTTGCATATTTCTCCAGTTACGACTATATTTACTCTTCTGAACAAAGATGGAAGACAAGAACAGAACTGTAAATGTGGGGAAAAAATAAGAAATAACAGAAGGTAATGAATATTAGAGCCGCAGCAAATGATTATTTTCATTATCATGCCGTTGATTGTTATCTTGATTAATGGTTTGGACGATAAAATGTCCTTAAATGGTGAATTATGTCGGTCATAACTCAAAGATATTCAGTTTACTGTGATAGAAAACTAAAGAAACCAGAAAGTATTCACATTTAAGAAGCTGGAAGCAGAGAAGTAAAACAAAAACAATTACCTAAACTAATGTAATCAGACTTTAATCTAAATTAATTTTACTTTAACCTAAAATTTAGATTAAAAAACACAAAAAAAAGTTTAGTATAACAACTGCTAATCTAATTAACTAAAGTAGTTTTGTAGTTTTTGACCATAAAACAGTTGATGAGTTTCCATGAACCTGATTTATCTTCACCTCTGGGACCTCTCATCCATACATCTGTATACATTTTGTATCTATATCTGTATTAAATATAGTTTAATACAAATTTAATTAAAGAGACACCTTATCTGAAGTGATCTAATCTCATTTTGCTCAGTATCTGTGACGCTGCAGTACTTGTTAGCGCTGCCTTATGACCCAGAAAGACACATGCAGGCTGTCAAAGTCCTGCTTAAGTACAGCTGCTGCTGCGCCGAGTCTCACACCCAACACAAACTGTTTGGAAAATCAAGTGGTTGCTCTTCTTTTGTCTGACCAAACTAACACGAGAGGTCTGGAGATGAGGCAGTTATGAGACTCTGGAGTTTTGTTTTACAGCCTGTTAACTTGATTCTATTGTACAACAGTCAATAAAAATAAACCGCCTGCAGGACTAATGCAAGAAAAATGCATGAAGAGGGGAAGTCCTCAGCAGCTGCCACTGTATATGCATGTTTAGTGAAAGCCTGAGATAAGGTTGTAGTCACGTACGCAGCCTACGTGCGTAAATATGATGGCGTAGTCAATTAAATGAGGTATTCTTTCGTACAGTATTGGCGCTGCTTACATGCTTACTGGCAGATTTAAAGCAGCTATAATCGATATTTTTCAAAATAAAAACGTCTGAAGTTGGTCGTGGCTCAAATTGATGAACCCACAGAGAATCATCAGTGACTCTGCAGCTCCTCTCGGCTTTACGGAGCTTTATAGTGACTTTCAGTTTGTTTTTCACAGTGTGTTTTTTCACTTTCAACGCTCTCATGTTGTCATTTTGGACCGCGGCAGGCGGCTGTTTTCAGAGAAAAAGCCGTAAAAAGCCGCTGTACATTACCTGCTCAGCACCAAACGGCAAACAGACACAGTTAGCTGTAGACTAGCTGGTGAACATAGTGGAGCATTTAGCAGCTGAAGAGCCAGATATTTCCCTCAGGAGTTGGTAGAGAGCAAAAACAGAAGCTGAAAGTGAGAGAATATTGGACAGAAGCACTGAACGGAAGATAAACGGTTATTTGTCAAGCACATTATTTCCTGAAACCGCACGTTGTTGTGTTCGCCTTTCTGTCTGTGTACATGTTAAACAGATGAGACACAACACGGTCATTTGTGAGAAGCTGGGCGGCGTATTTTGAACTACGGACAGAGCCTTTACGCTAAACTAAGCTAATCACCTACTGGCTCGAGCCGAGACACAAGAGTGATATCGAGAGCCAAAGTCGTGACGTCACTTCCTGTCTAACATCTGTCCCAGTAGGTTCAGTGAAATCTCTCATTCACGGTTTCTTTCATGTCTCTTTCTGAAAACTGAAACTTGTTCCTTGAGTTTACTTTCCATATTCAGATACAGAGACGACTGAGCTTCAACCTTTGTGATTTAAACAAAGTTAAACCGCAGCTACTTTGTGAACACAGAAAAAACTACAAGCGTGGCAGCGAAGGGTACTTAACGTTATCCTAAAGTTGGTTTCATCCATGTCCGTAAAACTCCCCAACGCTTTATTCAAAGTCATTTTTCAGCTCTCTACTTGTAACCTCTGCTCTCTAAAAACACTATTCGCTCCTCTCTGTCCTGCTGTTGTGTCTGAATTGGCCGCGACCCCTGGAATCATTTTTGGAGGATTTTGAACAAGGTTTTCTGGAACAGAAATGCTTGAATGCTCACAAAGAAAAGCAAATAAGTGTTTTTTCCCAAAATGTTGCCTTTAATGATTTATATCTTCACGAGGAACCAATGGACAGGATGGGGAAATATTGAGAGATGGACTAAAAATAGCGTAACAACAACAACTTGTGCAACATCAGCGGTGAAAAGTAACGAAGCACATTTATTCAAGTACTTAACTACTATTTTCAGGTATTAGTACTTTACTTGAGTATTTCCATGTGATGCTACTTTCTACATTTCAGAGGGAAATATTGTACTTTCCACTCCACTACATTTATTTAACAGCTTTAGTTACTTTTCACATGAAGATTTGACACAATGGATAATATAACAAGCTTTTAAAATACAACACATTGTTAAAGATGAAACCAGTGGTTTCCAACCTTTTTGTCGTTTGACATCTTACAAAAAGCAGTGTGTAGTCGGGGTCACATTTCACATGTCTATGAGTTGTTAACAGCTCCACCAAATAGTGATTTTTCCCTCTAGACTTCTCACATGCTTTCATTTCAATAAATGTTCAAATGATCCAATATTTCAGCAAAAATCAAAGATTAGAGAAAAAGTCCAAAAGCTGAAAACAGATTTGTGTATCAGAACTTTGTTTTTTCTTCTTTCCTCTCCCATTAATCATCTCACAACCCCTCAGATTTATCTGTTGACCCTTTGGAGGGGCCCCGACCCCTAGGGTGGGAACCAGTGGACTAAACTAGCCAACTGTATATAAAGTAGTTGAAACTAGCTCCACTTCCAGCAGCTACAACAGTAACATGCACACAGCAGCTTCACTCCTGAATCCTGCAGCTTGTTGTCACTCAGGTTCAGCTCTCTCAGATGGGAGGGGTTGGACTTCAGAGCTGAGGCCAGAGAAGCACTGTGTCATAGTGTTGTTGTGGATCAAAACTACTAGTTGACTAGTTGAAACTAGCTAACTGTATATAAAGTAGTGTAAACTAGCTCCACCTCCAGCAGCTACAACAGTAACATGCTGCTCTAACACTGATGCTTCACTATTAATAATCTAATGATGTCATATATAATAATATATCAGTCAGAGGGAGCAAACCACTACTTTTACTGCAATACTTTAACTACATCAAGCTCATAATACTGATGTACTTTTACTTGAAAGAGAGTATTTTTACATTGCTGTATGGGCACTTTTACTGCAGTAAAGGATCTGAATAGTTCCTCCACCGCTGTGCAGGATCTTGGTTCTGCGTCATTGCATCGTTAGATGTTTTATAGACAGTTTACATGGGAAACAGGAAGAAACTGTATGATTTGTGACCATTCAAGTGTCAAAAGAACACAACGCACTAACCCACTGATTCACCAGAACACAATGCACCAACACCAGTTTTCCATTAAGTTTGTGCTTTGTTGTAAGAATTTTATTCCAAAGTGGTACATCCACTGACGAAGCGGTTGCTGATGTGGAAGTCATTTAATTGCTAAATGTGTCAGAGTTCTTCAGGGATGTAGGAAAACCTGTTTAATGCATATTCTTTAAAATGAAAACCCCTTCATTTTCAACTCAAGTGGAGCTGCTGAGACACAGAGAGAGCGAGAGGAGGGAGAGACATTGAAAAGAGATGGGTGACATGTCAGAAGAGAGGGACTGTAACTGAGAAAGAGAGAGAGAGAGAGGTGGAGGAGAGAGAGGAAGAGAGGATTAGGGTGGGTGCCTGCGGTGGAGCATGATGTCAGAGGAATGCGTTGAGCCTCTCCTTCAACAAGCTGGAGCCGAGTGGAGGCAGCGGCCACATCACACGACGTACAAACACTTTCACCCCATCTGACTCTTCATCCGTCTTCTTCTCCACAAACACACAGGACCAGAAACGGAAAGTCTTTAACGCAAAGACATAAATCTGATCGTTTTCACTGATATTTTCTGTACAAAAAAAGGCTTCACAAAAGAGCGAAATTAAAACAAATACGTACAGAATCATTACATCAAACTCATTTCGTCATTTAATGATTGAGGAATGTGTTTTCAGTGGTCAATTTCTGCCTTTGTTCAGCCCTCCCTTTCTCCCTCCCTCCTTCCCTCCCAGCATCCGGCCCTGCAGCTGGAGCTTGTTGCAGGGATTACGGCGATGGAGATGGAGGAAAGAAAAGGCAGAAAGTGAGAAAAAAAAAGGAGGAGAGAAAAGGAGTGGTGGTAGAGAGAGGCAGACAGAGAAATGGAAAGAGAGAGAAAGCGGCTGATATAATGTGTGGGAGAACCAGACGCTGGGAACAGCTGGAAAGACGATGACTAATATTAGCAGTGAGGTAAGACGGTGCAGGATGGAGAGGATAGGCTGTGTGTATGGAGGGCAGCTGCTACTGTAAACCAACCACAGTGAAGTCACATTTATTTATAGCAGCACAGTCATGATACCAGAAATGGGTCTTTGATGCCAAATTGTACTTTAACCCTTCAACATCCACTTTTCCCCCCTTTGTTTCCTCTGAAGTTCTGATTTTTAGGTTTCATGTGGTTCTGATGTGGTGAGAACTTAACTTACTTTCTGTCTTCTGGATTTAAATATCTCTCTTCATCCAGCTGATAAAGTCGCATTTTTCGAGATCTAGTTTGGACAACAAACTACTTTTCCTCAAATGGGAGTCTCGGAACTCGGGGAACAAAACAATCCGTCCGTCATGTTGTTTCTTCGCCAGCGATAAGAAGAAGCAGACACTAAAATATGTAAGAAAACTAGATTCACGATAAGATGTTGGAATCAGAAATGTGGCACTGCTGTTATGAGGCTGAGTATCGTGTTCAGGAATCAGACATGACAGAAAATGGAGACCACAGGAGCTACAATACGCCGCAGCTGGAGAGACTTATCAGCGTAGCGCACTGCAACAAACTTCTCAGTGCTTTGGTGAACCAGAATGTGTCTTCTCTTAAAATATTATATCAGACTTTTGCCAAAAAAACAATACAGAACAGTGACTGTGTTACCTGTAACGTTCAGCTTGAGCACAATCCTGGTCGTCCTCGTCGTCCACACTGATAAAAGAAAGAGTTGTAGTTTTCTTCTTCTTCTATAGTTTACTGCTGGAGCCTGCAGACTCTTGACTGTCCACCGATGTTCTCTGGCAGCGTTGTGTGTGTGTGTGTGTGTGTGTGCAGGTCTCGGTGGGTTTGCAGTGACCTGCATAACTAACTCCAGCTTGCTGTTAGTTGTTATGATCCTCTCACATCGGCTCAGTATAAACAGACTCGATGAGGATGAGCCTTTTTGTAAATGAACTTAAGCCTCAGTGAACACATACGATGCTGCTCGGTGCTAATTTGTCTCTGCAAACAAGCCACCTGCCTTCTGTAAACACACATCAGTGATCCTGGAGGTGCAATGCATTCTGGTTGTTGTAGGATTTTCACACTCGGAGCAACAGTTTTCTCAAGTCAGAGGGCAACGATTTCAAAAAAATCACTGCACATTGCTACATGGGGTGACCTAGTTTTAAGAAATCATCCCTGTTAATCTGATCCCACTCTGGTCTGCTTGTATCATATCCAGCGTATAGCAGCACCAGCTTGTTCCTGTTGCTGTTTATTGAAGATATATCAGTGAAATATTCAAACTCACTCACATTACTCAGCTTAAAGGACCACACACAATCTGCAGTATGTATTTTTAACATCTGTATGGTCTTGAAAATCAGTCTGACACTTGCTTATGTTGTAGAATCCAGCACAGTAAACATAAGTCTGTGTACATTTTTTTTTGCCAGTGTTGTTAAACGGCAAACAGTGTTCAGCTCGTCAATGAAACATTCATTGGCCTTTTTTTTTTTTCCACTGACAGACACGACAGTTTTAATGTTAAATCTTCATTCAACGACCTCCATGCATCACTGTGGCTCTTGATTACTTAAACAGTCTCCGCCACCGTCCAGAAATATCTCTCAGGCACATACCGTCTACAGCAGCTATACTATAAGCTATTTTAAAAAAAAACAAAAAACAGCTGTCTGGGTTTTAAATTCAGTAGCTGACGTTCATTTTCTTCAGTTCAACGTCATGTTCTTTTGTTGTTTTTTTTTTACTTTCTGGGAAAAGATCTCACAATGAAATCTGGAATAAAGTCAGGAAACATTTCTATAAATAACATCCCATGTGACCAGTGAGCAGGCTGTTGAGAAAGGGGGAGTGTTTCCCGGAGAACTGCAGAAGCATCTCGCAACAGAATAGATAACCTGATAATTAGTTTTATATATAAAACAATGCAAAAGAAGATCTTTAAAGTTCTTTATGGCTCTGAGTGTTTGTTCAGTGTCACCATGCTGCAGATTACATGTTGGAAAAAAAGCCTAAAAGTACCTAAAACTTTTGCGTATTACTTTATATCCAGTTCCACATGATTCATCCGTTTTCTTTTTTACTGCTTATCCTCTAGAGGAGACGTTGGGACAGAGGCGGGATAAACTCTGGACAGGTCGCCAGCCAATCACAGGGCGGCACACATAGCACACCCAGACCTACACCTACAGTCACCAGTTATCCTATCCTGCATGTTTTTTTTTGGGCTGTGGGAGGAAGCACCCAGAAGAAAAACGTGCACAGAGAAAGTCCCAAAGCCGGCCGCGGTGGTTTGAACCCTCTCGCTGTGAGGTAACCGTGCTAATCGCCGCACCCCTCGCCGCGGTGCCCCTCACATGAGTCAGGGAAAAAAAAGCAAATTGAAAAGCTGTCGAGGTCAATGAGCCAAAACCCACATGGCATAAAAAAGCACACACGCTTTCTCATGGTACATTACATATTTCTATATCACACCCCAAACATGACTCACTGTGTACTTAGTCTAATTGTTTTTTTTAGAAAAGGCCAGTCTGTTACTTAATGAGCCACACTGTGCAGTAGTAGTTATTATTATCTCTAACAAAAGGCCACTTTAAACACTTTAATAGCACTTTTTTGGCCACTTGGAGACAGCAAGCTCGTACTTGACACATCAAACTTTTGTGTTGGTTTGTTGAACTTGTTAGCAAACAGCTGCTTATTTCCACATCCAGCAGTTATGGAGCAACATTATTATAATTAATTTGGATTTGTGTTTCTGTCCACCCGGTGAATCGAAGTCCAATACTCCTTCTCTTTCAAACTCTGCTTTTGCTCTCTACCAACTCCTGAGGGGGAATATCTGGCTCTTCAGCAGCTAAATGTTCCACTATGATGAACATAGTGGAACATTTAGCAGCTGTGGCTCAGAAGCGGGTCATCCACTAATCTGAAGGTCGGCGGTTCGATCCCAAGAAGACACTGACCCCCCACGAGTCACTCATATTAGTTTGTGTTACTTGTGAAGCACTTTGCAGCCCTGTTTTAAAAGGTACTATAGAGTTATTATCATCATCATTATTATTATTATTATTGCTCCTGATGGCAGTCAGTGTGTGAGTGTTAATGGGTGACTGAGCAGCAGAAAAACATTGTAAAGCGCTTTGGATAAAATTTAAATGCAGCCATTTATCAGCTAGTCTACAGCTAACTGTGTCTGCTTGTTGTTTGGTGCTGAGCAGGTTAGTGTTCAACGGCTTTTTACAGCTTTTTCTCTGCAAACAGCTGCCTTCTAGGACCCAAAACGACACTATGAGAGCTCTGAGAGTGAAGCAGAACAGTAAAAGTTGCAGCCGGACAGATAAACAATGAGCTGAAACTCAACTATAAAGCTGCAGAGTCGATGATAATCCTCTGTAGGTTCATCACTATGAGCCAAACACTAACAGATCAGACACTAGAGAATATTAATTATAATTAATTACACAAGCCTCAGAGCGAATGAAGCACTCAGCAGGGAGCCTCCTTTTTGAGACTGAATGGTTTTAAATAGTTAATCCTGTTTTCACAGTAAATATTTTACATGTTTGTTCCCTTTTTCATGTTGTATATGTGGACAGGAATTGTAAAACATTTGATCATAGCTGTTATTTAGTTTCATTCTTGTTCCCTTCATGGAAATAAACATCATCAGTGAATATTTTTCACATCATAATTTTTGTTGATGAAATGTAAAATGGCAGGTTGGAAAGGATTATTCAGGAATTTACAAAATCAAAACACAAAATTACACTCAGGGCTTTCATGCAGGTTGTTTTTTTTTTTTTTAAATATTACATTTATTTGTCACGGACTGTGTATAAAAAAAACATTAAGTCTCGAGGAGATGGTTTGTATTAGAGTTAAGTTTCCACTCTACTTTTTTAGTTAAACGTGTCCTCAAACGTGTCCTTAAGACCTCAATTAAAATTCACTGCCAATACAATAACTTAAAATAAACCAGCTGTGTGTTTGGCACCGAATTTGTCGCTTCTTTTTTTTTTATTCTCAGACCTGCTTTCAGACAATCAAGTAGACTTTGTCCAGCTTTCAACACAGGAAAGTCTTCCTTCCTTTCAAAGACAGTCAAAGTCTGGAAGTCAAGACTGCTTATTCGCTCCACTTTTCCATCGTTCCTAAATGGGGAAATAAAGAAGCCAGTGTGTTATTACTCCTGAGCATTTAATGTGACTGGCCACTGCCTTTTTCACCACAGCACAGCATGGCGCAGGAACTTTTTATAAGCAGCCGTACACCATCCGCAGTAGCCTGAGGCCTGGAAGAACCTCTCCCTAGTAAAATTGGAGAGCAAGAAATAAGTGGCTCAATTATGTGTGTGTGTGTGTGTGTGTGTGAGAGAGAGAGAGAAAGAGAGAGAGAGAGAGAGAGAGAGAGGGCCAGGGCTGGACTGGAAATAAAGAGACGAATTCAGCTGGCTGTTGGTCGTAAGCTGGCCTGCACATGTTGTAAAAATACAGACGCAAAGCAGAAGCAGGTTACTGTAGGGCACAAAGCGAGAAAGAGTTTCATTGTGTGTCATGTGCTTTTAGTGGAAGTCAGGAGCCACAGTGAGTCATAGAGGGGTGAGCAAATGTCTGATGCTGCTGCTGAGCTTTGGTTTTTGAGGGGAGAGTCCTCAGTACTGCTGCCTCTGTCTGTCTGTCTGTGCAGCGTTCATCAACACATCCACATGCTAACGTTGCTCCTGTCTGTTTGCAGCCTCGTCCATCCCTCGACACTCCGGTATCTCCACTTGGTGAAGATGTAGTCTGTTTGATCTCTGTGGAGATGTTTCCAAACACAGTCTCCTCTGCCTTGTTGCCATGGTCACTGTGGTTGCTGTTCCTCCTGACCCCCATCACCCAGACAACAAGCTCTGCCCCGACACCTGAAACTCCTCCGCCGGTCAACGCCACGCTGCTGTTCGACGACAACGGCCTGCGGAACTGCAGCTGCTCCACTCCGATCCGGGACTGCGACGAGGCTCTGGCCAACTCGCTGTGCAGATGCCACACCGTCCAGCGCTCCGCTCTGCCCCACGCCGGGCTCAGAGAGCCTGGACAGCTCACCGTCTGGGTGAGGGAGCTCTGGGTCCTCGAGGAGCTGCTGAACAGGAGCACGATCGGCCATTTGCGGTTGTCTTTCTGTGGAATAACACCGTTAGACAGTCAGTACCTGTCTCTGCTAGGTCTGCAGACCCTCAGGATCCACAGTGCAGTACCAGAGGTGCCGTTCCCCAACCAGGAAATTACAATCTCCCCCTCAGCAGGGGTTTCAGCCGAGCTAGAGGCCCTCTCCTCTGACTTCTCCTCCTCCTCCTTCCACATGACCTTTCTGGATGTAGCAGTGCTGAACGGGCTTTCCTCCCTGAAGGCGTACAGCGTGGTGGGACCACCTGCTCCCACCCTCTCGGAGCACTTCCCCCACCTGGCTTCACCCTTCGCCCCGCCGACCTCTGACACTCACGATGAGTCTGCGGAGGTCAGCGAGCAGGCCGCAGAGCCTCTGCCCAACCTGCTCATCACGTTTGTCTACTAACGCGTCTGACGTACAAGTGACAGCTGATGCACAGGAATTATTTACAACACAGCTGGATGTTTCTCGTTGGAAAGTTGCACATCTGACATACTTTCTGTGGAGTATATTAACTTGTTGCATGACTGGCTGCCGTGCTGTGACTCCTCCGCGCCTGAATGTGTTGTTGAAGAGAGGTTGACATTTTTCTCTTCTTCTTGAGAGATGACTTTTGTACATGTGTGCTACACTCCTGCTGCTGTTTCTCCGTACCCTCGAGGGGTTGCCGAGGAAATCCTGCACTCATAACGCAGACAGACACGAGGTTTGGGAACGTTTGCACCAGCGACAGCTTCAACTCTAACTAAAGCATGTTTTTAGTATCATCCTGTAACAGAGTTAATGTTGGTTTGTCAACGACCTTGATCCTGACGGTGACGCTTCGCTGTTGTTCTGCTGCACGTACATTAAGGGCTTCGACACCGTGAGAGTGTGTTTACATACATATATCCTGCATCATATTCTTGTTAAGGCTATCTACAGGAGAGGGCTTTGCATGCACGTGCACATTCTGATCACAAATGTTAGTCCTGCTTTGTTATCAGGCAGCCAAGAAGTAACTGATTGCTTTATTAATGGTTGATAAATTGTTTTCTAATGATCAGGTAGAAGCCATTAATACTACGGGTTGTGAAAAATCTCTTTGGCAGGTTTTCTCTTTGGCAGTAATCCCCCTTTTTAAATGTTTGTACTCCTTTAATAAATGCTTATTGGCATCTCTAATAAATAAAGCATTAGAGTATGAGCTATTAATGATTAATGAAGCCACGAGAGAGTCACAAATGGTACCAAAGGTTTTAATCACCAGCCAAAGGAATTTTAACCTTAACCTGGCAACCTCATTCTGGTACTTATTAATGGCTTTGACCTGATGTATAAAGAATTAGTAAAGGATTTATTAACTGAAACTAGAGCTGCAACGATTAGCCAATCAGTTGATTAGTCAGTGGACAGAGAATTAATCACTCACTATTATGATAATTGTCTTAAGAAGAAAAAATACCAAAATATTTTAGTTCCAGCTTCTTAAATATGAATATTTTCTGGTTTCTTTAGTCGCCTTTGAGTCTGTTAGTCAGGACAAAATGAGACATTTGAGAACGTCATCTTGGGCTTTTATTAATCAATAAAGAAAACAATCATTAGTTGCAGCTCTAATGAAAACAATTAATTAAATCCTTCATAAGGGATGCCTTATTAGAAAGCAATATCTAAATGTCCTCTCAGCCATGAATGACTCAATGGAAAATGAGCTCATACAAATTCAGTGAAAGCGAGCAGTAAATGGGATAAAGTGTTAACGAGGTTCAATGATCCAACTATTACATCAAAGTTTGTAATAGTCTGGATGAAAACTAATAGCTTTTACATACAACTGTTACTGTATATGGAGCACTAAGAGATCCCTGAAATCTCCAGTCTGCAGATGTGCTTGTAAGCGCTACTCTGTGTGTTTAAAACCACAGGTAGCTGGAAGCCACAGTGGCTATGGTTGCACTTGACATCTCAAGATAGATTTTGCAGATCAAATCTCTTTTTTATCCACATCTGGCCCCGAAAAAAAACGTTTGTCTTTGCATAACGTCTCTCAGCATTTGACCCGGAATAGATACGGCAGCAGCAGCGGCGTGAGCAAAAGCAGGTTCTGTCACCAAACACTCTCCGGCATGATCGGATAACAACGCAGTGACGAGAGTAACTGTAGCCATAACTGTCCAGACAGGGTGCGTCCTGATATGCCATCTGCTAGAACAATATCCGAGACAAACCACACGCCTGCTCCCAGAGAGGGATGAGATGTTCCAGATCACGCTCCCGGCTGCCAAGTGGGTGTTAGCTCTTTATCCTCCGTTCCCATGCAGGTGTTGTCAGATATATCAAGGCAGCAGGATAGCACGGACTGCAGGGAGGAGGCCTTTTGACTGGACTTCAAGCTGCATTTGTTTCTTGAGTAAAAAAAAATATACAGACGGATGCCAAGTTTAAAGAAAAAATAGAATAAATGAGTGGAGATGTATGCAGATGCTTCCATGCAGGACATGAGGCCTCACGGTATGGTTTGATGAATATAAGTATTAATATGAAACAGCAACAGCATGAGGATGATGAGAGTCCTGTCCCTCTTGCATGTTTAATGTCTAAATCGTGAAAAATGGACATGCACAAAAAGTGTATTGGCGAGAGTCGACTGAACAGTTTCTGTGCTCTACTTTGTTGAGTTTTGTGTCTACCTGCTGGGTAGATCTTCTAAAGAATAAGAAGGTCAGCGAGTGAGTCATTTTACTGGGAGTGCTCTCCTTAGTTGAACCGTCCTGACAGTCAATAGCTGCGTGGGATAAGCTTTGTTTTATGTTTAATGATGACACACTTGCAGATGTGCAGATCTTTTATTATTCTTGCTCAACTGTCTTAAAATATGACTATCAATTCTGAATTTTGCAGACAAACTTAAGTCTAAAAAATCTAGATTTTTCCATTTTTTGACCTTGTGCTTCCCAGCTCTAGTTCTCGAGACTCCCGGTTAAAACAGGCATGCATCGACGAGTGAACGATTCCTGCTCATCTAGATTAACACCAGGCGACTGTCAATTAGTTTATCAATTAATCGGTTCGTCGTTTGGTGACAATCACTGTTTCCAGGGCCGAACATGCAACCTCAAACGTCTCAGCCAACAGTTTACTATCAAGACTAAAGAAACCGTGAACAATGAATCAATTATCAGAATAGTTGGCAACTAATTTTCTTATTGCTCAACTAATTGACGCAGCTGTGGTGAAAAGTTTCCAATGAACATAAACCTGCTCTTTGCATTAGCATTCTCTCTCTCTCTCTCTCTCTCTCTGTGTGTGTCTAGACTGCGACAAGTGGCGGGTTTCGTTTTTAAACCTGCTACATGTTGAAATACTGCGCAGTGAAATTCTCACTGAGTGCGGGGGGACCGTGGGGAACGGACAAAGCAAAAAGAAAAAGACAAATTTCTCCTTCAGGGATCAATAGAGCATCGTAAAAAAAAAAAAAAAAACAAGATGTACTGTGGCAGCTGACTGCAGTGAACGCTGGCTGGAACAAATCCAGAGAATCCAGAGCGGGGTCAGAGCCTGCACCAGAGTCGGATGATACTGTTGTGTCTGAGAGGGAGCTTTGTGTGTTATTCTCCTTTATTAAGGATATTTAAAAAACTAAATTATGGTAAAAGCTGCCTGATGTCGAGATATAAGGACAACTGCCTCTGGCAAAAATAAAAAATAAAAAGATAAAAGAATGTATAAGAAAACAAAACAGACAAGGACTGCGTCGGTCCGCTGTGGTATGAGCTGACTGAGAGGCGCAGTAGGCTCTCTGTTATGAAGGCTGCAATCTGCTGCTGCGTTTTTCCAGCTGGTCTTATTGAGTGCAGATGGTCTAATAAAACAAGTTGTTTTGAAACTGGTTAAAATGGACGCCCAAATGAACAAGAATCCCAGGGTTAGGAACCTCTCTCACCAGCCAACACGTCTCACTCTGTTTGGATCAAAACAATGCTTTCACTCTGTGGAGCTGGACGTTCAGTTATTAACCCACATGAAGAGGAGTTGGCAGTGAGGGAAGATGGAGGGGTTGGAAGGGGGGGGGGGTGGAGTGAAAGGCACATTTACCCCGAATCACAAGAGGACGTGATTCAGTTAATCTACAGCTGTTTGTCAGAAGTGAATTTCCCTGAAGTTCTTGAATGGTTTGTTTTCGTTTCTCAGTGTCTTTTTGGAGTCTCTTTAACCAAATGAAAGTTGGAGTTAAGAGGATCGTTTGAATTAAGAAGTTGAATATGTAACAGCTCTTTCTCTCTCTCTCTCTCTCTCTCTCTCTCTCTTGGTTTTCATGCTCTCTGTCTCTTTCGGCTTCCAGCTCATATCCTGTGAGAGACTTCGCTAAAGCTGCTCTCACAAACACAATCCGGGGCCAACACTTCTGTTCCGCAGATCACTTAGGAACTGCTCTGGGCCTGTGCGTCTGCGTCCGTGTATGTGTGTGTTTGTGTGTGTGTGTGCGTGCGTGCACGCGTACGCAAGTGCATGTCCTCGCAGGCTCGTGCACATGGGTGTGTCTTTGTGTGTGCATGTGCTTGCGTTTATCTCCAGTTCGCCAGCATCGCAGCGAATGTGTCACTACGATCATAGTTCATTCAGGTCAGATGACAAGATATTCCGTAACAGATGCGTTGTTGTGATGTGTTTCAGTGCAAGTGTTTAATCTGTTGTATATATTTCACTTGTGCACCAATTATGTGCACATAAACAGTCTGTCAGTGAAACACGGTTGCGATGGCAACACGTTTTAATAAGTTTAATCAATAATCAAGAGTTCTCACTAAAGCTTTGCATACAACTCCATAGATTACAGCAAAATAAGCACCCAGATTGCACCATTCCCTTGTAAATACATGACTCCGAATAAGTAAATAAAGCAAATTAAAGATGACATACAGGAAGCGTGTGAACTAAATGTCTCTGAAGTTTTCGCCCCGCTGGAGAGACGAAACGTGGCGGCAGATGTTTTTCCACTGGGATGGCAAACATTTACAGGGGAAAAGTACCAAATTAGTCGGAAAAGTTGGTTGTTTTCTTATTAACTTCAATAGTCATTCTGTTATTCTGTCACCATCTAGTGGCCACCGAAGGAACTGCAGCTAGAAGCGATTCGTATTCAGGTGGTTTAAACGTGAAACTTGCCGTAATTGGAGTTTATTCTCAGCTTTTTCAACAACTTTTACTGTGTTAGTGGATCTTTTTGGGGGGTTTGGTACACACTTAAAATTTAAAGTTAAAAGTTAAAATTTGACTCAGTTTGGGTTAATAAAGCGCCAATACAACGTAGGGTTAACTTTACCCAGCGATCTGTTGTTTTGACTCAGTCTCACACACAACAAACTTTAGCTAAAAACTGTCAAAAGATACAAAAGTTATTAACAATCACTAACAAAACCGTGATATGTCAGTTTAAAGAGAGATTAGATGATAATAAGCTTTAGTTTAAACCTGCATTTTCTCTAATGACCAGCAGGGGGCGACTCCGCCAGTCCTGAAAAGAAGTCTGAGAAAATGACCCTCAGTTTATGGTCTCAGTCGCTGGCTTCAAGTCTTCACCACAGCATTTTAGAGTTAAATAGACGATAAAGCGGGATGTGCTTTAGGGCGGGGCTAGCGTATGATTGACATGTCGCCAGTTGGACTCTGTGGAGCTCCTCATCAGCTCCACGCTGTCGTCCAAATATGGTCACTTCTCATCACTTCTGGCTCAAAAAAAAAAACCAAGATGGCAACGGTCAAAATGCCAAACACGAGGCTTCAAAACGGGAGTCTGCAAACCAGCGGGTGACGTCACGGTGGCTACGTCCATTATCCTTTTTACAGTCTGTGTAAATAAGCCAACAGTAAAAATAAAAAGTAAAAATAAAAACCGGGTCAAAACAAGCCCTGGTCTTGAGTGGCTTCCTGGGTAACGTTAACCCAGCGTTGTGTTAAATTTGAACCCAGTGATTTTTTTTTTTTTTGCAGGACTTTATCTTGGCACTAAACGCACTTTCTTTCATTCTTTCATTCTTTCTTTCTTTCTTTCTTTCATTCTTTCTGTGTCTTTAACACAAGGATACAGATGCAGGATGTGACCATAACGTTCCCTTTTTTAAGACACAAGTTAACTGCAGTTCTTTGTTTGTTGAATGGAAACACATTTCATTATGTAACACTTTGAATTTTGCTATAAATGCCATCTGGTTTAGTAAATAAAACCAGACCATGCAGAGTTAGTTTAGCCCCTCCATATATATATATATATATATATATATATAAGTAGATTTTTAAAAGGCTTCAACATTTCAAAGCTTTCTTGACACCTTCTGTACACCTTTTAGTTGCCTTAAAAAGCCAAAATTCAGATACTGGGAGTCCATCCCCGCCATCGCCGAGCATTTTGTGCAGCCACAAAATGCGCCTTTAGTCACACTCGCTCTCATCTGGTGAGCGGCTGGTTACGCACCTCCACAAGCCACCTTTAATGGCTTTCAGACAGAACGTTCAGTACGAGCCATGAGTCTTTTTTTTTTTTTTTTTTTTTTTTTTACGCCAGCACTCCCATCAGTGCACATTGCAAAGTCTTAAAAACGTCTGGAACATTCCACCACAAAATGGGTGAAAATGAGATCACCGGGTTTTTATGGTTTGACATCACTCTCTCGTGTTAGAGCCTCAAAATGTCCACTTCTCTCTCTCTCTCTATCCCTCTCTCTCTCTCTTTCTCTCTCTCTCTATCTACATTACAGCACCTTACGTACTTGCATCAGGGAATGTAATTATTAAAAGTTTGATATGATAATGTATAACCCAAGATGATTCGTTCTCTTTGCAAATCTGTGTTTTGTTTTGTTTTTTTTTACAACCTTTGACATGTTGGGCGACTCATGAATGAATCGTTGTACTGTTTAAGGAACAGATTGTGTATTTGGAAAACGATTTGGCAGGTTTGATTTGTATATAATTTGGCTTATTTAAAGCAAAAAAAAAATCTTGGAGCTTATCTGTTTATCATGAAATAGACGATGTGGATTGTTTTCGTCCACAAACTTTTGTATAGTCTGAGACAATAAAAGGGTTTTAAAAATTGATTTTGTGTTTGTGTTTGTGTTTGAATCTTGTTCCTACTTAACGTCTTTGTTGCCAGAAACTGTGTATTTTGTGATTTATGTTAAACAGCTGCTGTAATTTTCCTGTTTGCATCAATAAATATAGATATCTTTTTTATTTATCAACACATTTCATCCATGCATGTGCTTTATTCTCCATGATACAAACACATTTCATCATATAATATAAATAAAACAAGGCAGAGAGCATCATATATAAATCCAATATCAATCATTTTAAGTGAAAATAAAATAAATAAATAACAGTAATGTTATAATCATGATAATAATATCTTAAACACTGCTTGATGTGTCATAATAATAGTTCCTCTTTCTCAGCACAACACTTCTCTAAACAAACTTCCCCTCAGAAGCAAAGAAAATAACACTAAAAATAAGAATAAATAATCAGTTATTAGAGTTAGTATTAAATACCGACTTGTGAAACTACTGAGAGCAACTTTCACTAAAGGGAAGAGCAGAAAAGTGAAATAACTTCTTTTTTTTCCTGCTCTCTAAGCCTTTTTTCTCCTTTGAGGAAAAAAATAAATAAATCAGAAACCAAAAAAAGAGAAATTTCCTTTTATTTCCATGCAGCCGATCAAATCTGAAAAGGAGAATTTCCATAAAAATCCTTTTTTTTCTTCCTGCAAGTAGAAAAAAAAACCCAAACTATTAACTTTATACATTTAAAAACATTCTGGTGTTCTGTTTGATGGTAACAAAGGACAGCTGTGGCTTGTGAGACAGTGTATACAGAATAACTTCAGATAATAGTGTTGTAAATATGATTTTTCTCTCTCATAAACGGCAACGTTAACTGCGTTATGTGCAGACTTGGTCCTGATCACGGTGCAGCAGCTGGATCTTTCATTTCTTTGGTCTATTTCTTTGCTCCATATCGCTTTTAAAAGCATTACAAGGCTTCACTCTGAGTCACATCAAGGACTTTATCGACCTTCTGTCTGCCTGTGCGTCCGCTTAGACGGGTGGACGAGGCTCTGCTGGTTACTCAGGTCTCTGCTGGTGATCAGAGGTGATCGTTTGCTGTTTGAGCCTCTGAACAGTGGAACAGACAGGAAACATATTTACTGTCTGTTAAATCTCTTCGTAAAACACTCTTTTACCGAACAGATCTCATGAATGTTTGATATGTTGCTTTATTTTATTGTTATATTATCTTCTAACAGTTTATATTTTTGTGTAACTTCATTTTATTTTTCTCTGTTTTATGATCTATTTGTTTTGCTTTTGTTTTTAATTTCTCTTCTCTCTGTTTACTTTGTAACTGTTAATAAAAAAATGCTGAGAAATGTAACAATTTGATTAAAATCTTTTAATTTATAATCCATAATTTAATAAGCATGTAATAATTTATTGCAGACAAGATAAGATGATTAAATGTGGAGTGATTACAGCAAGAAAAACATGCTTCAGTTTTCATTTGGGATTGTTGTTTTAAGACAAACTTTTAAAAAAAAAAGAAAAAAAAAAAGAAAGTGAAACAACAACTCTATTATTAAGGATCATCGCTGCCATCATGTGTAAAATCAAATCATGTGACATTAAAGGTCATTAAAACAACAGATCTGTGAACCTGTTTGAGTCCTTCAGGGTCCAGCGTGCATCCCTGCAGGAATACTCTCTGACTCTCTCATGAAGCATTGAGTCACTCTACAAACAGCTTATGTAATGCATTTACAGGAAGTCACGCTCACATCTGCTTTCCTTTTCTCCCAGCGCCCTCTAGTGGGTCTTTGATAAAACACACACACACACACACACAGCTGGAAAACACCGAGTGACATTTGGTAAGAAGACCAAGGATGTGAAGAGCTTATCTGCACACCGGAAGTCAGTCGATCATGCTTTCACAACAAGAGCGGTGAGGCGTGCTGTATATAATTCCAGATAATGGTATAGAAAATATGAGTCTCATAGAAAGCCTGCAACAGCCCATCATTTCCATTATTGATTCATGTAACAATTATTTTCAATTGGTCTATTAAATGCCTGACAACAGTGAAAAATGTAGAGCTGCAACAATTAGCCGATTAATCAATTAATTACAAACTATTTTGCACATTTTTTTTTAACTTTTCTCTATCTTTAACCAAGTGCGGATGATGCCTAAACATAACCATAAAACATTTAATAATAATGCAGCTACTACCAACTGAGATTGTTCTGCAAGATCAGATATTCTAGGAGTTTGTTGGGTTTTTTTAATGATACATACATGATACGTAACTTGCCAAACGGTGCAGGAACGAGGAAATGATTCTCTGTTGATATGTATAGGTATGAAAATGAGCATCGGGACATCGGACAGGTGTGGCACATCTATACCTTAAGTCCTGACTGAACATTTTCAAAGGTTAAAGAGAATATTCCTGCATGTTTAAGAGTTTAACTGGTCTATAGAGAAATAGAGGTCACATCTAAGGAGGCTTTGTTTTCTAATCCAGGATGCCTGATGGAGAAATCTTGTACTTTATTCAATAACATTTTGATGAAGAATAAAGATGAAGAAACTCCACAGGCTCCAGCTGATTCTGACTGAATGAATGTAAAAGGTTTATTAAGAACAGATATGTGATATCAGAGAAGCCTTTTTATACAGCATACCGCACCAAAAACACACACAATGAAACAGTAATATTTAAAGGGTTTTATTTTTATTTAGGGTCATTTTTGTATCAACTGAGGAGTGTCCTTTGCTCTTTTTGTGAGATCTATGGGATCTTCTCCCTAGAACAACAGATTTTTTTATATTTTGAAGCATTTAACTCATGTTTAAATTTCTCTACAAACACAAAACGTGTGACATCAGAATAATTTCTTGCCATATAATCACATTAAAACTCAACAGAAAACAGTTGGTGTTATTCTGGTAGGCATATGAGCATTAGCTGGTGTATAAATAACAGGAACCAAAAGCAGATGTTTCCTGTAAAGTTGCTGTAGTAAGCGTTTGTCAGTAGGACTATTACTTTGAAGGTGAAACAGGAAGTATGGGGTGTTTTTTTTTCTCTGCAGCCAGTCAGTCAGTGTACGTACATAATCGTAGTTGATTGTCTCTGCCAGTGACTGATATCCAGAGGAAACGTCTCTGCGGACTGACTGACTCTTTCTTCGACATTTAAACGGACTATAACAGGCTGTAAGTGCTGATCAGTTAATCAATATATCAATCATCCAGTGCATGTGATTAGACTGACTGACCGGTTATTGTTGTCAGGGAACTATTGATTATGAGCGTAGTCCAGTCTTAACTTCTTCAAAAAGCACTGTTTGTACTTTATGTTAGTAAACAAGTCATTGTGTTTGAAATTATGCCAATTAAACTATCAGATGGAATAAAATTATTGTTATGTCAGCGTTAAGAAAGTTAAGAGACAACTTCTCTTTTCCGTAAATGAGGTCAGTGGTGGAAAGTAACTAAGTACATTCACTCAAGTAAATGTGCACATTTAAGATTCTTAAGTATTTCTCTGTGATGCTTCTTTATCATACTATTTATTGTACTTTCTATTTAACAGCTTTACTTATCAACTCACGACCCTTCAAATTTATGTGCTGACCCTTTAGAGGGCCTTGACCCACAGGTTGGGAACCGGTGGACTTAACTTGCTCACTGTGTGTATAAAGTAGTGTAAACTAGCTCCACCTCCAGCAAACACAAGAGTAACATACTGCTTATATAGTTATAAAAACTATGAGAGAAAAGTATTATTATAAGCAAGAAATGTGGTTATTCTCCTTAAAGAAATGTTTAATATAATTTTTTTTTTAAAACAACCCTTATTTATACAGCACTTTTCAAAATAACGTTTTTTTGCTTTTAAATCTATTAATGAAGTTATTAGTTCATTTTTATTTCTTATGTGCTTTAGTCTCTAATAGTTTGGTTGTTGTTTTTACAGTTTTTACTGTCTTATTATCAGCTTGTCAGCCATCTGTGAAGCAATTTTTAATGCACCAACGTGTGTGCAAGGTGTTCTACAGATAAAGTTTGATTGATTTAATGACTGAAAGTGCTTCGTAGACATGACAACAAAAAAAACACACAGTGTAATTACACGTGAGAATAAGCAATCAATCAATGCAATCAAGTAGCAGAAAGACAATGAATTACAATCTTGAGAATAAAACAAAACAGAAAAATGAATCTTTTGAATATAAGGAGTTTGAGGAGTGTTTTTCTGTTGTTGTTTGTTTTTATAGTAACAATGCAGCCTGTGAAGGATGAAACAGACACACAACCTGCTGCTGTATGAGTACGAAAGGATGAAGTGTCTCCTTCTTACTCTTTGTCTTGTGCTCCTTCTTGATTCAGGTGAGTTCACCACGTTCACCCAGTTTAATCTCTTATTTGTAAATTCTTCAGATACCATTCTCCTCAACACGCCCACAGACTGTTAACAGGAGTCATAAAGGTGTGTCTTTGTACATTGCCTCACGTACTCTTTGTTTTTTTTTTTCACAGTGCTCGGTTCCCTTCCCGCCCCACAAAATGTTGCTGTGAACTCGGTCAACTTAAATCATGTCCTGCGTTGGGATCCTGGGCCCGGCACCCCCCCAGGAACACAGTACATAGTCATCAAGAGGTAATTTCCCTTATCCACCATCTTGTTGGCTGCCTCTCTGATGCTATTTCCTCTTCAGGGCACGAGGGAATCTCCCAGCAGACGCTTCTCTGTAAATCTGAGCATGCCCAGTCGAGCTCCAGTGTTGTCAGTTGTGAAATTAAATGTTTGGGGGGTTTCTTTTCTTCTTCTTCTCTTTCTAGGCAAAGTTCTTGTACAGTTTCTTGAGTTTAGATGGCATTTAATATTTGAGATTTTTGGCTTCTTTTTTCTGGCCAAATTGTTGAAAGGTGTATGGATGTGATGATGGACTCCATGATGGCTCAGTAGAACCGAATGAGAGGTTGATGCTGTCTAAAGTCAAACAATGAACAATGTGCTCAGTGTTCGCTTCCCTCTTCAGGTTGCTGCTCATGCCTGTTCTGAGGAATTAATGGATATTTTGGGATTCGGCATGCATCAGAAGTCAATAATGACTTCCTGGGTTTAGTTAGTATGAATTTTATCTGATCCTACATGCTTTGCTGATTTTAGGTGCTGCACACGTGACAGAAATATCTTATAGCTGGCGTGTCACCTAATGTAAGAGGTTATGAGTCTTCAGGGGGCCTTTTAGATACAAACAAGGAGTCTGTGGTCAAGATCGAATGTATTCCAGATGTGGTATGTTAAAAGGGACAATATTTTGCAAGGTATCTGTCATCCACCGGGCAGGGGACCCCAATGAGTTAAAAGCCTAAGGAGAGCATGTGATAAGATCCAGATGTGTAACCCTATATAACCTACGCACCGACAGTGGTACGGTGCCCGGACCATCTTTGAATGGACCCAATGGCCATCGTCTAATAAAACGTCTATAAAACAAGAACATCATCATCTCTTCCTTTGAAAGATACACCATCACACATCCATCCTTTCAGCTGTGTTAAGCAGAAGATCATTGTTTTATGACAGCTTGGGTCACTTCAGTGCAGTGCTGGGTTTCATCATTGTTGGAGGTGCGGCAAACAATCGTTGTGTCGTCTGCATATTTGATTGTTTTCACAGAACTGTCCTTGGATGTAAATTGGGTGGTGCACAGTGGTAGGAGAGATTATGTGTGGGTTGATGAAATGAACAGTGCTTGTTTAGCTGTTCGGTGATTCCAGGTGTTGCGAGGCGTGGTAGATTGCTACGCTGAGTGCATCCTCAACAGACCGGTTGGCTTGGTATGCAAATTAATACGGGTCCATGAGTGCGGGATTTCAAGTATGACAGAATGATCTGCTCAAATGCTTTCATGAAGCTGGTCTGAAATCACAGTTCCTTGTTGGTCCAAATCCGTTACATAGCTTGTCTTGACTTATATTTGGCTGCTATGTATTGATCCCTGCACAGTTCTTGTCTTTGCGTAGGAGGTTCTTTGGACAATCAGGTTTTTTTTTATTGCCATTGCAAATTTCCTGGCTGAACTTGATGCATTATGTCACTGTGTCAGTGAGTTCATCGAGGGAGCCGCAAGCTGCATTAAATATATTCCGATCAGGACAGTCAAAGCTCCCTCGTAGCTTTTCAGTGTCATCAGACTTGAATGTTTTCTTAATGGATTTAAGCTTTTGTCTGTTGTTTCGGTTTGAGGAGTAACACCGCGTGTGGAACCCTTCGGGAATGGACGGTAAGCATCCACAATCAAGTTTGTAACAGTGATCCAATGTTTTGTATTCTCTGCTGTGGCAACTGACTTGTTTTTTTCAAGTTCATATGGTTAAAATCACCCAACACGATGAGAGATGTGTCAGGGTTGGGATTTTCAACAGAGAGCAGATAGCTATGTTACGAGTGTTTTCGCTAATGACTATGTTAGCGTTCGCTTGTGGTGGAATTAATGCCAACTAATACAAATGAAGCGAATTCCCTCGGGTGATAATGTGGTCTGTATTTCAAACTGATGGATCGAAGCGATGAAGGACTGTTGGATTGTCGAGTTCTCTATCTCCCTGTACTAGATATATTTCCCGAGGGTGGCGATCCAGGGTCGCTTACATCTAGTATATCCTTTGGAATGTAGGCAGATCGTCCCAAATTGCCAAATGGAGTCCTCCTGATGTATTTCTGTAGACATGATGCTTTCCTGCCATATACTAAAGACAAACGCATGTACACAGCCTAAACTGACAAAAAAAACAACTATTTTTATAATCAAGTCTTCATTTCAGTATTTTTTCAAACATTCTTGAGTTTCAGCTTCTCATTTGAGAAGAAGCTTTTCTTTGTCATATGTGACAGTAAATTTTAAATCTTTATCTTTTTGAATATTGTTCGGACAAAACAAGCTAACTGAAGAAATTCACATCAGGATAATTGATTAATTGGGAAAATAATCTGTAGATTATTATCTGTAGAGCTGTAGAACAGGATAGGACAACAAAAAAAAACAATTTCTGACACATTTTTTGCTTTACTTATTGTGAATTTTGAGATACTGTATTTTATCTCCTTAACCATCTTACAGCTATTAAAACAAAATAAGTCCTCTTTCAGTACAATGCAACATGTGACAAGGTAGACTTTGCTTTATTTTATGGGGTCCCAAGCCAAAAAGGTTGGGAACCACTGACTTAAAACATGAGCTCTCTCACAATTTTTGTTTACTTTTGCATTATCTATCTTTTTTTTTGTTGTTTTAATCTATTAATTTTATTTATGAAATTCCTTTGTACAACCAAAAAAAAACCATTACCAGTCAAAAGTTTCAACACACTTTCTCATTCAAAGGAATGTGTAGGTGAGTCCAAACTTGAATGGATATGCTAATCAATATGCAGTAGTGTGCAAATGTTTTAGGCGCTAAAAGTAAAGTGAGGATGCTAAGAAACATAATTCTGTAAGTCGTCTTTTTTAATGTAGATACAAAGTCTTTTCTATAAATAATGTTCCGTGTGACCAGTGAACAGGCTGTGAAGAAAAGGGGAAGTGTGAATGTGCAGAAGCATCTCAAACAGAACAGATGGTATGTTTGTCCTATAAAGTTGATCATTAAGTTCATATACAGCACTAATGCTATAAATTGTTTTTATTTATCAATTAACTTCATACACTGTATCCCTGTAGTTCCTTTATAGGAGATTTGATTAAAGGAAAATTACAACTTATTACAACTTGGGTTATATCTTAATTTCCATTGGTTATAATATTATTGATATCACCAAGTTTAATTGCATTTCATTTACGCTTCTAATCAATTTCATTTTTTCTCAGTATTGACTTTCGTGAGAACGGTGTTATCTTATCACACGTAACTGAAATAAAAAAAAAGTTGAACTCGACAGTTGATTCTCGACCTTTGAAAAAGCAGGTGACAAAACAGTTTCCACTCAAGGTCCAACATGTCTGTAGGGGTTGGCGGGCGTGTTTTTGTACTCTACCTTTATTACCTACCCTTATTTATTCAGGGAAGTTTCAGTCAGAGGCGGCTTCTTTTTTGCAGGAACGCTGTGATCACATTCACACAGTTAAACATTCACATCTGGAAGCTGCTCAGTACAACCACTGCCACTGAGCAGTTTTTGGGTTGGTGGGTTCAGGGTACATCACTGGTGGTAATGAGGGAGGGGCACAATCAGTCTACTCTTTATTAAACATGAAGGTGAACTACAGGTTGCTACTGTCTGCACATTCAAAGCTAAACATTTGATTTTGTTATGTTGTATGTACAGATTAATTAGGTCAAAAGGGAAAAAAAGGGAATCTTGGCGATAATGTAAGTAAGACAAATAGGCAACGATTCATTATGAACAGCTATCATTACACACTCAAAAATTATAAAGTTAGAGGACATTTGCCTGTTTTGTGTGAATTATTTCAAATTAGCACATAAAAACAAAAACATATCACAAAAAATCTAAATCATTTCACTCTCTTCAATGTGAATTTTTCACTTTTAAATCTGAACTCACTCGAATGTCTACTTTGATGGAATATCTTAACCTCACGGTAATTTTCCTCTCTCTTTAACCTTTAGTCTTTGAGGCTTTTGTCTCGCTGTGATGTTTTGTTTCCGTCCATTAGCATCTAGTTTGGTGTCTTACATACAATGCAGCTGTGACCACACAGAGGCCGGCTGGTACTTTTTAAGGAACCGATGATTCGACCGCTCTGAGAAAGTAGATATGTGGATGCGGTTTGAGTATTTCTGCGTGTGTGTCTGATGTGAGTTGTTTCAGTTTCAGATGATCTAACACATCTTTTGTTGTTTTAGTCATTGTGGTTCACATTCCTTTCCTAGAACAGATAAGACACCTCCATGTATTACGTGTATTAACACTTGCCAGCTTTTACAGAATACACATTATTTACTTATTTGCTGGATTGGAACTGATAATATGATAATGTGTTTCAATAATGTCAGCTAGCTCACCAGTTTACCTACTCCCTGTCTTAAGAAATTGACAATAAATCCCTGAAAACATTCAAACCAACAATGAATCAGGCCTGATATATTGTCTTCCTCTGTGCCATAGAGCTCCATTGTTGTCCACAAACACAACACTGTCCTGCTGTCAGAAATACTCACTTGGAGCACCAAATGTGTTTTAATCCACCACTGAAAATTGTCCCCAACAAATTTCCAGAAGCACTATTTCTTCCTCTTTGAGTAACATTTGTTAAAAATCTCCAGTGTCCAGCAAATAAAATGTCAAACTATGTATTTGTAAGTTGTTTTAAAGCTGCACTGAGAAAAATATCTAGCTCTTCAGCTGCTAGATGCTCCACTTATGTTCACCGGCTAATCGCCATCTTCATCTGCGGTTTGATGTTCTTGATGTGCAAAGAGGTCTGTTGGTGTTCGGTCCAACCTAAATCCAGGACATTGTCTGATGAAAAACAACTACAGTGTGGAGCCTTATGTGAAGCAGAATTAATCTATAAGTCAACAAAGTTAGCATCAGCTACAGAAACAGGCAGGTTCACTGCTCATTTGGGTAAGACTGAAGACAAAGTGCCCATAAATGGCTGTCCGTCTCGTAGCCTTGGTTGCTAAGGTTGTTGCTAAGGTTTTTCCATGTATTGTTTGCGTTGTCCACTCTCATATTTCAGATCAGATTTTGGTGCAAACATGTATGGACGTATTTGAGAAGTTGACATTAGACTGCGTTATTTTACATGCATGCATTATTTTAGTTTATCTGCAAATCTGTGGATTCACAGTAGTTTTTATACAGTGTGAACAGAAATACTGGACATTTGATGCTAAATTGAAATAATCTGAATATATATTGGCTGGTATTTGTCATTTTGAGAATGATCCTTTAAATTTGCTTAGTAAAGAATTGATTGAATAATGTGTATTGACATTTGACAGTTCTCTATGATGGACAAACATCACAAATGACCCTACATGCTGGGATTTCTAAACTGCACTTTCTTGTTAATTACAAATACGACATACCTATGATCTATAATCTTATCCATATTTTATTGGATATCTTTCCTGCCAAAAGGTGAAGCTAGAAGTCTGAGCTCTGTTTCTTGTTTTTGGTGCAGGGTGAACGGGCATGAAGAGGGATATTCACAGAACACGACAGAGACATCATTGCCGCTGGAACTAGATTATTATACTTTGTATTACCTGACTGTCCAGGCTTCTTACAACCAAACCCTCTCTCCAAAGTCCCGCCAAATCCCCTTCAGTCCTTACAAAGACAGTAAGTCAACATGAGTCTCTTTTGAGTGACATACTTGTTGCCTTACATTTAAAGAACGACATTATATTATGAATAGCTGACAGATAAGGTCATTGTAAATAGAGTATATTGTTCTGGGCTATTGATTATACAAAAGAAGCAATTATCTTTAGCTCTGGGAAAGTGTGAATGGTATTTTTATACACTTTATAAACCCAACTTTAATTGATTATTTTGAAATTATCAGTTGCAGCTTTGATATTTACTATGGTTCCACTGATGGAAATGTTTGGTTCAGTCTGAAATATTTCAACAACTATTTAATGGATTGTCATAAAAAATTGGTGCAGATGTTCATGTTCCCCAGAGGATGAATCTTACTGACTAACTGACATAATTTCACTTTGTCCAGCACTTTGACAAAGTTATGCATATGTTAGCATGCTAACATGCAAAGCTGACATGATAACCATTGTATCTGTTAAGCAGCAGCATGTTAACATTGTTATTGCGAGCACGTTAGCATGCTGACATTAGCTATTAGAAAACAATAGTCAGGAGCCATCCTTTTTGACACTTAAATGTTTGTTTGAAGCAAGAATTTCCTTAATTTAAAAATATGTTTTCTTCTTGTGACAAGCCAAAATAGGTCCTCCAAAACTGTCACTGACTGGATGTGGTGACTGCATCCAGGTCAACATTTCCCTGCCCAAGAAAGTCGATTTCATTCATTGGACATTCAAAGTCCTTTTAAGGAAACGTAATGAACCAAAGGTGAGAAATCAATTTCATTCTTATGTCAAACTACAACTTTCTTCCAATGATTCTATATTGTACAGTATGTGATGATCCTCATATGAAATACTAAATTTAAGTTAAGTCTTGTAAACCTGTATTTGTTATATAAACACAACTAATGAACCAAATATTTTGGCTTCTCCAGAGGTAGGAATAATTAGTTGATAATGGATATTTATGCTGCATTAGACTCAGTTTGATTTACTTTAAAATCTTGTTTTGTTTATTGGTTGCTTTTGTGTATGTTGCTCTCTTGAATATTGCACAGACCATCTGAGTCAATGTTATCTACATGCTAATTACTCGTATTTCCTTCATCGTTTATCTCTCTGCCTCTGATTGTTTCTGCCTCTACAGCAGCTTTGCCTCTTTGGAGTGGAAACTGTGTTACCTGTTCCCTCAGTACTCTGTATCTTACTCACATATATTTCTCAAGCCTCGAGAAAACAGTAAAACTTTAATTTTTTTGCCTGTTATCCAGCAGCTGATGGTATCTTCACTGGTATTTTTGTTATCCTACAGATGTCAGAGTAAAATGTTTCCCCAGGGCCAAACCAAAGATTTAAATCCAATAACGTATACATCATGTAAAGAATTTTAACCAATTTATTTTTCTATTGATTTGCAGCCACACAGAGCAGTCGACACAGAACAACCCAAGAATCTCACTCTTAAAAACTTAGAGAAAGGCCAGGAGTACTGCATACAGGTGGAGGTGGTGTCTTTTATAAACAAAAACACTGAACCATCAGCTTGGACCTGCACCTTCACAAGCATCGTGGAACCACGGAGAGGTGAGCTGCTGTTGTAACTAGAGCCGCAACAATCAGTCATTTCATCAATCAACAATCAATTAAATGTTTTAGTCATTTAGTCAAGGAAAAATGCCAATGTTAGGATTTGATGCTTTTATGTGTCAAACATGAGAATGATGATTATCTTTGGACTGTTGTCACCTTGAGCTGTGATGAGAACGATTGTTAGTTGTAGCCCTAGTTGTGACAGTGTTGTGGTGTTTAAGTTAAGTTAAGATGTCTTATGGGCTCTTATTTTTGTGAATGAAGAGACAAATACACAGTGCTGGAGGTTGTGACAATTGTAATCAATCATAAGTCAATTAGTTACTTTCCCCTGAATTAAACATGATTGTGTAGCAGCTCAAATATACATCCAAGATAGATTCTGTCTCTTCTTTGGCTGAATTGACGCTTCTTGGACACGTTTCTGTGCATAATAGGTGCACAATTGTGTTTGGCAGCACAATGATCTACACAATGAGCATGTGCAGTTAAATACCACAAATAAAAAAAATGGTGTCCAGTATTATGTTATATTTCTTATTTATTTAAATGTTTTAATTCAGGTAGATTAGTCTATTTTTATGGGCAAATTATAGGAAATGACTGCTGACAATCTGGGAACAAAATAGTCATCTGTTAAAACCTCTTGTTGCTACGTAAACTGGCGGTATGTCACTCCAGGCGGTGCTTTTTGCCTGACTCACACTCACTCACTCTGTTAACTGGTTGTCTCCAGTTACTTGGTGCTTTTTACTTGAGGGAGACGCCTGGAAAGGATATGTGGGAACTGAAAGTTACCAAAAGCCAGGAAATTACATCAGTGCAAACTCCGGAAAAAATGCCAGCTCACAAGTGCAGAGCTGCATTTCCTGTACGAAAATAAAACCCTACATGATGGTCACACTTTTAGTTACATGTTTCAGAGAAGTAAATAGGCAGTAACACTACCAAACTGAAGAATTTATCACTGTGTGTGTTTGTGTTTGTGTGTGTTCAGTTGATTTTGTTTTAGGTGTGGGTGGTTTTCTTCTGACTTTGGCGATCATCATCCTGTTCGGCTTCATGTTTTGCCTCCACTACACCGGATTCCTGTGTAAACTGGAGACTGAGCCTAAAGCACTAATCGTAAGACACACATATGTTTCTTTCAGTCCATCTAATCTCTGTGTTGTTCTTACAATTTGATATGTAGATAGTAAATTAATGTTACTATATGTTAATGAGAGAGCTAGCTGTTCCATCTTGTTTCCAGTCTTTAAGCTAAGCTAACTGCTGTTAGTAGTTACCATACCAGTGTTTCCCCTGCTAGACATTTCTACGCTTTCTATTTATCCGGTTAGCGTTGTCAAGCTAGGCTAACCCATTGTTGCTAACTTTGGAGCTAACCATCACTTTTTCCAGCAGTTGGGGAAACAACAGACGTGTCTTTTCATAGTGTTTAGGTGCCATACTTACCTGCATCCCATAGGCTCGCGCTCTTTCTCCGCGGTAATTTAATGGGACTACTACTCCAGAGTTGGCACGCATCACTTCAAGAGTTTCCAAGGCAACGACATAAAATCTGACGAAACAGCGTCTCACAGAGGCTCACAAACACAGCTGCTTATTGACTTTTGTATGAATGAATATTTGGCATTATTTTTAAAAAAATTCAATTATAGGGGAAACACTGCATACTGACATCTTCTTATCTAAATCTGGCAAGAAAGCGAAAAAGCGTACATCTCAGAATGTCAAAGTTTGGATCTATTAAACCAAATGAAAATAAAACATTTTTTCGTGTAACTTTAATCGTATTTAGTCATGAAAATAGTTTAGTTTTTTTCTGAACAGATTATGAATTATCTGTCTCAGAGTTCTTTGATCTCGCCCCAGTATGGTTTCTGTATAATGCGCACAGTATTTTTTGCACCTGGTATAAATATGTGATCTGTGTGATAACTTTCCAAAAATGAATCGTGAAATTCAATCACTGCTGTATTCCATAATGATTAAATTTAAATAACAGCAGCAGCAAATATTTCACCATTAAAAAAGAAACAATCAATAGTCATACTCAAGCTGTGCAATTCCAAAACTTTATTTATACATTTGCTTGAATTCAATAAACTCAAATCAGATCTTATAAAAGTCAAGTTAAAAAAAAACATCAAGTTGCTTAAATTGGTCACATTCAGATCCTAAAATTCAAGATGTGAAATGTTTCTTGTCATCTTCATAATTGCTGCTACAGCTGTTTGATAAACTCAGTGGAAAGGATTCGACATACAGACACTCGGACGCATCGAACAGAACGTCACTACAGGCGTTTCTGCAAAAGTCAGATTACTTTCAATGACGTGTGAAAATAATTGATAAGACTCTTGACTCACTTAATCTAAACTGCTACAAACTCTGCCTTTACTAAAAAAGAAACGTGGAAAATTCAACATACAATGAATGGTTTGGTGTGAGATTTTATCCACTGTGTATTACAGCAAGCTATTCACTGTCTTCAAGAGGAAGTAGTTCAAATTGAAGTTGACTCTTTAAGGACTTGAATGAATAATATATATAGATATAGCATGATAAAGGGATCTTCTAATGGTCAGTATGAACAGGAGGAATGATTATAATTTCCAAAATGACCACCAGCACACTTATTAGAGGATCTGAATTTAGACCAAAATGAAAAACGTCACATTAGCTGCTATTAGAAACAGCCACCATGATATGCTGATATGTTAGAGAGCAAAGTAACAACCCCTCCCAAACAAAAGTTGGCAAACATGTACCTCCTTCAAATGTGCTTTTAATGAAAACTACTCATTATGTAGCCTGACTACTTTCAAATATTATATATTGTTATTATTCACCTGTGTTTTCTATTTTTGGGACATTATCACTGATGTTTCTGTGTTTAAGCAGCGTTTTAATGTTGCTGGTAGTAATTTCAACTATTTAATATTCAGTCTGCTCCTCAGTGGAGTGGAAGCTAAAACAGCAGAAAATAGAAATATTAAAATAGAGATACTTCAAAATTCAAAAACACTTTCCACTCGTTTAAAGGACAGTTCACCATTTTTCAAAATGATCCTGCTGGTGACAATGAACTTGTTAGCTAGCAGGCTATCTAGCTAGCTAACAAGTTTGTTGCTAGCTAACAAGTTTGTTGTTAGCTAGCTAGATAGCTAATTTAACTGAGCTGCTTTTTCTCAAGTTAAAGAAACAAACCTTCCATATGTACAAGAAAGGAATATGATGGTGTTATTCAAGGAGGTTCACAGTGTTTCTAGTCTGTGTTAAACCAGCAGTCAGGTGTTTATATGAGCAGTAACATTAAGTTTTCCTCACTGTAATCATTCCTCCTGTTCATACTGGATATTAAAAGATCTCCTTCAAATGTGCTTTCAGTGGAAGTGATGAAGGCCAAAATCCACAGTGTGTCCAGATAAACATTTAAAGTGTGTGTGAAGCTTCTTATTCAGCTTCATCAGTCTGAGTTTAGTCATATCAAGTGGATATCTGACACATTTACAGTCTTTTTAGCATCAAATTCTCCTCTTTGTGTTTCCCTGTTGAGCTGCAGGTGGAAGTATAGAAACAAAAAGAGGGACTTTGGCACTAAAAAGACTTTGAAAGATATCTACTTGATTTGACTCATTTGGAAGCTGAAGCTTCATATTAGCTTCACATAAACTTCACTCTCGTCTTCCTCTCTTCTCCCTCCTCTGTCTTTTACCACGGCAGGCGACTCTTGTCCCGGGCCGAATCCTGTCACTGGAGACGACGTTCCCTGAGCTGATCTCCGTTATCCCAGACACGGACAAACCAAACAGGAGCAGAAACCCTACAGCGCCACGTCCCGCCACCACTAGCTCAGGTGAGGCAGAAGAAGTAGAAGAAGAAGAGGAGGAGGAGGAGGATGAAGAGACAAACACCTACATGGACAGAGGTGCCGGCCTTTCCTCAGGCGAAAACTCCGGTCAAGACGTTGAGGGTGTGTCTGGGAACAGCAGGACGACGCCTGCGCCAGTGAGTTTGTCAGCTGAAGCAGAGGAAGCGCACGCAGAGTTTGATCAGTATGAGGTTAAAGATGAAGGGGCATGGGTTTCTTTCATGTCTGAGAGGAGTCAAACTCAAGGCCAGGGACATGTCAGGGGTCAGGAGGAGGAGGAGGAGGAGGAAATGAAGGAAAAGGAGGAAGTGTGCCAGACCTCCGGCAATATTGACCTCTTCTCAGTCACTGTTGCAGCACTGGCTGTAAGCGAGGAAGAGGAAGAGGAGGAGGAGGAGGAAGACATGTTTACTGACTCTTTGAAACTCTCTGATCGGGAGCCTCTCCTGCTCGCGGACTTAAAGCGGACTTTGAGCCGCACAGACTCAGACGCCGAGTCACATGACCAGACGACTGTGGCATTAACGCAGACGAGACTAGAAAAGGTTAAAGAGACAGACGGGTACGAGAGCAGGGGTGCACACAGTTCGTCTGACGAGACTGAAGAGGAGGAACACTCAGGATATATGGGACGCGCTTGATAACGTTGTCCTGATTTTGTATGTTTTTGTGACTCAGGAAGTTTTCATTAATGTGTTTTTCCTGGCAGCTGCACTGATTTTTTTATGAAATCTTATGAAATGTTTGCACAAAAACGTTCAATTACCTTCTTAAAAATGACATCTCCTCCTTCTCCCGCTTGTTCAAAAATCCATGAGGGGATTATGCAAATATGGACACAAGATGCGTTAAACTTAATTCCACATCAAGTTTCCACATCACGCTTGTTTTAAGCTGCCACGATTGGCTCCAAACTGGCCGTGATGTCACAAATCATGCTCAGATTTTAAGGTGAGCCACAGAGAAACGACATGAAAACAAACAAATTCACTCGTCATAACTATTCACATTAATTTATTTATAAAGAAAGTATATTTCCAGACCAGCACATTTTTTTTGAGTGACCAAATATGCCAATTCATTACTAGAAAAGTTGAGAAATGGTACATTGTTTGGTTTATTATGAGAGAAGTAAAGGTGCCGACCACACAGCGTTTTTCAGAGAGACGCCTCCCGTCTTAATCTGAGGCTTTTATTTATTTAAATCCCGACTGAAAAGTCCCGCTTTTGCTCACAGTTCTTGTTAATATTCAGTCTTCATGGTGTCTTTTTTTTTACTGCTGCATGCTGCCTTGGCAGATAACATGTTATATTTACATGCTCATTCAACATATGTCCGTTAAAACCAGCAAGTTCATGTCACATTTATTTCATGGCAATAACCAGATTTCAAGGTGACAACAGTGTTAATATCCAGACTGTAATTACAACTTTGATACATCTGACTTAATAATACTGAAGCCAAACAAATAAAAAATGATTCATGTTCAGCCTTGTTCAATGTAATTTAACCCAAATTCAATGGATATAATCTTATAAAAGCTTTTTCCATAGCAGGAAAAGCACCGGTGCTGATAATAACATTAACAATGTCTCCAGTTTATTTAAAGTTTCATGCAAATTTCCAGGTATATGTTTGTATTTTGGAGCTTTATTTATCTTCTACTGAGTCCCTGAGTTCAGCCTCTGTCTGACGGCGGTTTGCGGTCGTGACTGAACAATCTGACGCCATCACGAGGACAAAGGTAACGTTGCAAACGAAGCGTTCAAAGCAGACTGAGGCCCTGGATTTTGACTTGCAGGGAGCATTTTTTTATATACATCAAGTTTTGGAACTTTGCCCATGTTTAACATCTGATAGCACAACAGTATGAAAACAACAGAAACCACGATATGTCCCCTGTTACAGTCAGCAGCGGCAGGTCCAGGTGAGCTGACGGACAGAAACGGGAACAAAACAGACAGATGATACTTCAGTTTACATGAGCTCAAACTTCCACCATGTGACGCAATCACTTTAAGGAATCATCATGTGATTTCCAAGGAACAAAACTCTGATAATCAGACAAGAGGAAACATTGCGATGTTGTCAAGCAGCCAAGAACGTTTCCCAGAAGATGAACAGTATTTTAGTGACGTGTAGATTATCTGCTCATGAATGCAGGTACAAGAAACACAAAACATGTTTATATTCAGTCTTTAGAAACTTGGATCAATATGAGCTGTTTTAAAGAACAAGTTCACAGTTTTAAAGTGTGTTAAACCAGCAGTTAGGTGTTTATATGAGCAGTGAAAGAGGTTTTTCCTCCCTGTAATCATTCCTCCTGTTCATACTGGATATTAAAAGATCTCCTTCAAATGTGTCTGTGTGAAGCTTCTATTCAGCTCCATCAGTCTGAGTTAGTCACATCAAGTGGATATCTGACACATTTACAGTCTTTTTAGCATCAAATTCCCTTAAGAGGCTTGTGGTTTCTGGCTCCCATCACTGCCACTGTAAGGTCATTATGAAGGGATCTTCTAATGGTCAGTATGAACAGGAGGAATGATTACAGCAATAAAAAAACAGGTTTAATGTTCATTTGGGCTCCTGACTGTTGTTTTAAGACACACTTAAAACATTGTGAACCTGTCCTTTAAAATAAACTCACTTATTAATGGGAAAAAATAACATCTATACAACCCTAAACAATGTTACAAATCAGTTCTATTCTTATATGAATTAAAAGAAATAAACATGTAGTTAAAAATAATGTGATTTTCTGTTCTGAAGCCAAGTTTTAAGCTCCACTTGCTGCTTTCTAAACAACAGAAAGGAAATCTGGATGTTTGTCTCTAACAAACCAGGAGAGCAACCTCCCTGCCGCCACTTCCACTAGCTCACGTGATTTCTCATCAGTGGTGCTGCCTTCAGGAACCTCCGGACAAATGGACATCTAATGTATGCAGCCAACGCGAAAAAAAAACAACTGTAAAATACAGCACTGTTGTGACAGTTTGTTTATGTGTTAAAAAATGTATAAAATGTATAACTGTATAGTGTATAATATTGACAGCAGGAGAATGTTTGATGTTTATAACAATGTTTTTTATATCTCATATATTTATCTGTCATCAGGTATTGTTGTGTTTGTTTTTTTTTAAAGCATAAGACCATTCAATTTACAGATGTTATTTTATTTTTTTTTACCTTCTATCTAAACAACTAAACACTTTTCTGATGTGTATCCTCATTCTTCCATATATACACACATTATAAGATCTCTTCTCTAAACATACTTTTATAGATGTGCTTTAATGTGATGATGTTTTATCGTTTGGTGCTCCATTGATCTCCTTTTATTTTCCTTTTTTCCTTATTTCTGTGGACATCATTGTGTTTAAAAATGCATTGATTATTCATTTGTGATTTTACTGTGTGTTTTGTTTATAAATGTTAACTTTCCGTTAAAGTTAAAGTTCTGTATGAATAAAAATATTATTATGATTGTTTGGTCCCTCTGACTGATATATTATTATATATGACATCCTTAGATTATTAATACTGAAGCATCAGTGTTAGAGCAGCATGTAACTGTTGTAGCTGCTGGAGGTGGAGCTAGTTTACACTACTTTATATACAGTTAGCTAGTTTAGTCCAATGGTTCCCAACCTAGGGGTCGGGGCCCCTCCAAAAGGTCAGCAGATAAATCTGAGGGGTGGTGAGATGATTAATGGGAGAGAAAAGAAGAAAAAACAAAGTTTTGATACACAAATCTGTTTTTAGTTTTTGGACTTTTCTCTAATCTTTGATTTTTGCTGAAATATTGGATCATTTGAACATTTATTGAAATGAAAGCATGTGAGAAGTTTAGAGGGAAAAATCACTATTTGGTGGAGCTGTTAACAACTCATAGACATGTGAAATGTGACCCCGACTACACACTGCTTTTTGTAAGACGTCAAAAGCCAAAAAGGTTGGAAACCACTGGTTTCATCTTTAACAATGTGTTGTATTTTAAAAGCTTGTTATATTATCCATTGTGTCAAATCTTCATGTGAAAAGTAACTAAAGCTGTTAAATAAATGTAAAGGGGTGGAAATATAGAGTCAAATGGAGGTACTTTCCACTGCTGACTATTTGTTTGCTCAGTGTTTTCTTTTCACTTTCCCTTTATTTCAGCTTCATCACGCTGCTAAATTGGGAAAGGGGGATTTTCCTGCAGGACCGTGAAGGCAGCAGCGGCTGTAGTAACGGTGTGTGCTGCTCTGAGTCTCTGCCGTCGCCGAAATTGATGGAAAAACATGAAAACGCTGCTCTGCACAGGTAGCTGTAACATCCAACACATTACTACGTGTTACGAACAGTTTGTAGCTTTGGACTCGTTATTTAAAGTTTGCTAGTTAGCTTAGCTTACATGCTATTCATTTAGCTTGATAGCTAGCGGTGGATACATTTCCGGCGAGTAGGCGTCTTGTGAAATGAGTTTTTGGGTTACTAGTAAGAGATAAAGTTATCTGTTTTAAGCATCTCAGGATGTATTTTCCTGAATGAAAGTGGCATGAAAGCCGGTACACAGCAGGGAGAGTGGAGGCATTCAGCTAATCTGTGGGTGAAGTTACGGAGAGAAGTTAACGGTTAATGTTGACATGATGTTGAAAACATGACGTGACTTCGCTCGTGTAACTTACAGGAAAGTTCAGTCAGATTGTGTCAGTGGAGAAAAATAAACCTGCAAATAAAGTTCATTTCCATTTTCACAGTCAGCATACTCCCGAGTGGATTCAGTGATTTGTGTAGAAATAAACGCTTTCATGCTTTTTCGTCTTAAACGCGATGATTAGATTTTATTCTGGGAGGTTTTAACGTTAACGGTCACAACTTCCTGTCATTTTAACGACTAAACGTTGAACTAAATAAATAAATAATTAGCATATTAAAAATAAATAATTAGCATATTAATCATAGTGAAATACATAATTACATAATTATTACACATTAATATAATGTAAAACCAAGAAAGGCAGCAAATTCTCACATTAAAAAGCAGGAAGCATAAAATATTTTTGCATTTTTTTGCTTGATAAATGACTTTAAAGATTAATCTAAACAGTTGTTCATCAATAATAATCAATTGATAGACTAATCCTTGCGGCTTTAATCATTTTACATTCATTTTGCTGATACGTCTGTCCACAACCTTTAAGATATTTAACTGCTGATATAAAATCTGAGTGTCTCTATTTTTTTGTGATGACAGGCAGTGCTTGTATGAAAAGTGAAAGCAGCAGCAGAGTCCAGAGCGGCGTGGCAGGAGCTGCAGCTGAGATGGTTTGGCTGTCATGATCGCTCTCATCTGGATGTTCACATGGCTGCCTCAGGTCCTGTCAGGTGAGTACACGAGTCAGGTGACTACGAGGAGTCACTTAAACTAACCCTGAAGCACTGTCACACCCACACTCAACCCTGTTTGTGGTTTATATGCAAAAGAAAACCTGAATTACATTATAATGAGTCATAAAAGCAGCATCAGAGTGATCCGTGTGTACATAAAAAACCCAAACATGTCCAACCCTGTTCCTAAATGTTTGCATATCTTCCATTTGACTCAGCACTTAAAAAAGAAACACTGTACCTGTAAATAGCCTTTTATATTATTTACAAGTCAAATTTACCTCAATGCAAACACCATCAATCAATCAGATATAAATAGAAATTAACATTTAAAGTCACAGGCGGCTTTATTTAGAAGCACATTTTTATCATATACAGTATAAATAAATACACCTGTTCAGTCTAACTTTAGTTTATTATTGAGGTGGTAGTGGGTGCATTATATTGGATGGTGTTCCTAATATTGTGTCCACTCCATTAAAGCTCTAATCTGTAATGATTCCTCATTAAAATGTGTAAAAACAACTAGACCAGACAGAAGCTTCTCTCCTGAAATCGTCAGGTTGTTGTCACTCAGGTCTAGACCTATGTTCTATATGTTGTTGAGTTGTGTACTTACATCATCCCAAATGTTTCCAACAGTTTTCAAACCCAGAGAAATCTGTCATTTTAATCAAAGTAACGGACCGTTTCATTTGGTGGCCTGTCAATGGCGTCATACCTTCTCTACCAAAGAGTATAGTGCACAAGATGCATGCGTCGGCGCCGTGTTTGTCTGCTACAATGGCGTCTAGCAAAGAGTAACTTACACACATACAAGATAATACATGGGCTTTGTTGTGCTTGTTCCACACAAACTGTTAGAAATGGACTTTTATTCAGTTTGAAGCCACATTTTCATGATAAATTTAGCTGGTTTTTAACTTGATCTTTTAGCCGCAAGAAGGATTTTAGTCATTGGACGTCTGGATCTTAAATTATCAGAGAAATAAACTGGGCAAACGTTAGCAGCAGCTCGGCTAACAGCCCCTCCAGGAAGTCCGCTGCTCGCCCAACATGGTGGAGAAACACTGATTTTTTAGCTGAAACTGTTTTATTCAGTGAATTGAAGGAGGACGTTGCGCCTCAACAATTCTCGGTGGAGAGCTAAACCCAAAATCCAGCAGACTTGTTCCAAAAATGTAGAAAAAAAGGGTAGCACATCTCAATTTTCCAGTCAAGGAGGACAAAATACGAACATTTCACTTGTTTATTCGGCTCACATCACATTAGAAAAATGCTTCCACGTTTGGGCACAGAGCCTTTTTTCAGAGCGTTTTAAGTATAAAGGTTGAATTCACTCATATATACAAGGGAGGAGTTAGTACTCAGCTGGGGGTTGGACCCAACCATTTGGGAACCAATCAGCCTTCTCATCCCATGGTTCTAGACACAGGGACCAATCTCAAGTCTACAATGAAATCTGCTTTAATTAGTATTTGAATGATTTTAATCAGCGGGTCCGTTTGTTCTGGAGAGGAGGAGACCTCTGCGGGTAAAAACATCCTGAACCATCAACACTGGAGTACAACATATCAACTCCCATCATCCCTTGCTGCTTCACACCGTCATCACACTCCGTCTGTTGTTGTTGTTTTGATCGAGACGCCGAGCGGCTGAAATTACATGATGTGAGATAACATACAAAATATTAGGAACAATTAAACCCGATGTAGTTCTACACTGTGAGTTCCCTATTTGGAGCAGTTTTATGTTTGAAAAAACAGCCAAATGGACTCAAAACCAGGAAAAACAAATAATAAAATGTTTTGATGATGATTGATGATGGTAGGAGAACATACACCCTTTAAATTACACACTTTATTTTGATTTTTCATGTCCTGTGTGTTTGTATTCCAGCTGAACTCCTTTCGCCAGTGAACACAACCCTGACCTCAGACCATTTCATTCATATGCTGAAATGGACGCCAGCGCCAGACGCACCCAGAGGAGTCAAGTACTTAGTCGAATTCATCACAGACATGTTAGTTTCACCCGTTTGTATTTATACTCACAGCTGTCTCCTAGGAGATCCCGTCAGTCGGCCTCTGCCTTTCTGCCGCAGGCGATGCTGGGTTTGTCAGAATAGATCAGACACAACAGGAAAAAGGTTTACAGATGTTTGTCTGACACCCAAAACACGTTTTGAAGTATTGGCAGCTGTAGAAACTCGTACTAAGTAGTGGAACTAAGTCTTTAAACATTTAGTGCCACAAGCAGTTTCATGTTTAATACTTTAAGCCACAATAGATGCTCTGATCTGATGGATACTATTGAGACTGAATTAAAAGATTTCCCATAAATGTTTGTAATGTTTAGTCAATTATTTGATTAGTTGCCAACTATTTTAATAATCAATTAATCATTTTGAGTCTGTTTTTAAGAAAAGAAAATGTCCAAATTCTCTGTTTTCAGCTTCTTAAATGTGAATATTTTCTGGTTTCTTTAGTCATCTATCATCTTATGCTGTGGGAAACACACGTTTCACCATTATCAGACATTTTATGGACCAAACAGCTTATTGATAATGAAAATAATCATTAATTGCAAGTGATTGCGGGGGAAATGCGGGCTCACTACTTTCTGTGTTTTGGTGCTTTTGGTCAGACGAGTGTTTGAAACAATAGAAATACAGAAAGCTGTGGGAGACTCAAACAGTTTTCCTCGATATTTTTCAGTGCGAGTTTCCCTGAATCACTATGACAACAGCAACTTTTACAGGAAAACGTCCTTTTAAGCCAATCATATATCAGCCAAACGTCACAGATCCACTATATATAGTTAGGGTTAGGTTACTGTAGTGTGTTATTTCATGTGCTGCACAGTAAATGTTGACCTTTACAGTTAAACCAGCTAACATTATCAAAAACTTCACTCCTTATCTGGTTCCTGAACGTATATTTTGTTGGATTAAAAACGACTGATTGGCTCTTTTGACCCGCTTCTTTGCCTCCTCTCCTGTCCTGCAGGGATTCTGTCTGGAAACCAGTAGCTGGCTGCGAGGGTGTCCAGCACCCACTGGCTTGCAACCTGACGGAGGCCTTGTCCAACCCCACAGCGAGCTACTATATCCGGGTTAAAGCACAGCTGGAAGAACAAACCTCAGCACCAGTTGTGATAGGGCTCTTCAAGCCCATCAGAGACAGTAAGTGACACTTCTCAAAATGGGAGCTGATGAATAAAAGAGACAGCTAATGGAGTTTTTATTCTCTTAGCCTACTGTTTGTCTGTCTTGGATACTTTAACAAGAATTTTAAACATTTAATGATTAAAAAACAGTAAAATTAAGAAAATATTTCAGCTGATAGTGAGTCTGGGACTCTGTAGAGGCGAACAGTAAGTTAATTTAAATAATTATCATGGAGTTAACATTTTACTGCTCTCTGTATCTAATTTATTGCGACTTATGATGCTGATAATGTGATGAGGAACCTGCTTTACTACCTGAGCTTGTTTACGTTCCGGCAACACTCCTTTGTAATGTTTGATGTCAAAATATTCACATTACAATGTCCCAAATCATTCGACTCAGTATTTTCCACTTCTGATTATCTGCTGGACTCACTTTTGTAAAACACCTGCAATCTACATCGCTAATGTTTCACTGCTCATATAAACACCTGACTGCTGGTTTAACACATTTAAAAATTGTGAACCTGTCCTTTAGAACAGCTCATATAGATTCAAGTTTCTAAAGGCTGAAGATGAACATGTTTTGTGTTTCTTGTACCTGCATTCATGAGCAGAGAAGCTGCTTCCTCTGATTTTCAGAGTTTTGTTCCTTGTAAATCACATGATGATTCCTTAAAGTGATTGCGTCACGTGGTGGAAGTTTGACTTCATTGTAACTGAAGTATATTCTGTCTGTTTTGTTCCTGTTTTTGTCCGTCAGCTCATCTGGACCTGCCGCTGCTGACTGTGACGCCATGTGGCAGAAACGTGTGTGTGGACTTTCAGCCTCACATGGAGCACCTGAGGAAGTTTTACGACTTGTTCAAATACGAATTAAAGATCCAGAGCAGCGGTACAGACAGAGGGCCGGTGAGAGTGTTTTAGGGAAGCTGCTATGAGACACTCCAGTGAATTTATTCAGGCATTCAGACCAAAAATATCACAGTTATTTTTTAAAGAAAATACACAGTGTTGTTGTAGCAGATATAGGTGATTAGATATGATCCAGGAAGTCTGGCTTCATTGTCTCCTAATTTCCCTCCGCATTTGTCTTGAAACTCAGCTGTAAACTTTGTTTATTTAAAAACATCAACATGGAGCTATGATGAGATTAGAGGTGCTATAAAGAAATATTTTTTAAAAATATGTTAAGCTTTATCTAGATATGGAAATATGATGCTTCCCTTTAGTTTACTGTTCACTCACTGTCACATAAAACACCTTTTGTATACTGTCTCAGTGTAAGTTCAAACAAATACAATTATTATGAATTTCAGATAAAATAAAACTAATAGTTAGTCAGGTAGGTCAGTAATGGATGCAGTGTGTCTGTAGTGTGACATGTGCAACTATACTGCGCAAAAAAGTGGCTGGAGGTGGAGCTAGTTTCAACTACTTTATATACAGTCAGCTAGTTTAGTCCAAAGTCACTCTGCTTATTTTAGGGAAGATGAAGACATAGTTTGACTATAAATTACATTTTATCTGCATATTTTATTCTTTATTCACATTTGGTGACTGCAGTTTGTCAGAGATCAGCTGTGCTTCTCTGGCCTCAGCTCTGAAGTCCAACCCCTCCCATCTGAGAGAGCTGGATCTGAGTGGAAACAAGCTGCAGGATTCAGGAGTGAAGCTGCTGTGTGCATGTTACTGTTGTAGCTGCTGGAGGTGGAGCTAGTTTACACTACTTTATATACAGTTAGCTAGTTTAATCCACTGGTTCCCAACCTAGGGGTCGAGGCCCTTCCAAAGGGTCAGCAGATAAATCTGAGGGGTCGTGAGATGAAAGAAGAAAAAACAAAGTTCTGATACACAAATCTGTTTTCAGTTTCTGGACTTTTTCTCTAATCTTTGATTTTTGCTGAAATGTGACGTTTCTGAAGGTCATTTCAGTCTGCAGCAGCTGCTCCTCTGAATCCTGCAGGTTGTTATTATTCAAGATCAACCTGCTGGGATCTACCTTCTACTCACTGTTACTGTTTACAAGAGGAGAGAAGAAGAAACAATGTTCTGATATCTTTGATCATTTGAACATTTATTGAAATGAAAGCATGTGAGAAGTTTAGAGGGAAAAATCACTATTTGGTGGAGCTGTTAACAACTCATAGACATGTGAAATGTGACCCCGACTACACACTGCTTTTTGTAAGACGTCAAAAGCCAAAAAGGTTGGAAACCACTGGTTTCATCTTTAACAATGTGTTGTATTTTAAAAGCTTGTTATATTATCCATTGTGTCAAATCTTCATCGGAAAAGTAACTAAAGCTGTTAAATAAATGTAGTGGAGTAAAGTAGAAGTACCTCAAATTATACTTAAGGACATTACTTGAGTTAAACTATTAAAACATCAGTAAGTTTTCTTGTCACTGGTTTTCGTTAAGTGTGTTTCTTCACTATGCTGAGAAAAAAGTGGATTTTGAGAGCGAACGAAACTGAACTGAAACTAATGAGTCCCTGCAGGGGAAAACTACAGCAACACTTGAATGACTTAGGAAACGGCTGTCGGTAATGAAAGCTGTAAGCAGAGAGGATTTACTGGACTGGTTGTTTAAAAGAAGCACAAAGAGCCTACAGAGAGGAAAAGATGTCACAATACAATTTAAATGTGAATTAAAAGGTCTCATACTAATGTGACGTCTGTCTGTTGTCTCTCTGCAGCCCATTATCACAACGTCTCTCAGTAGGGTGCTTCTGAAGGACCTGGCCCCTGGCAGACAGTACTGTGTCTCAGTCCGCTTTTTAGATGACCTGATCCCCAGGGAGTCCAACTACAGCCAACCTCAGTGTGCCTTCACTCCTGGCGTCCACACTGCAGGTACAGGCCGCTGTTGTGTTGTTAACAAGGGCCTCATCATTTTAAATTAATGGTTTTATAGTTCAGATACTTTAACACACTTCTTCCACTCTAACTTTTAGTTGCCTGTGATGTTGAATGATGAAGGAATTGACGCTTGCTCTTCTATTACACACATTACAGTAAAAGTCTCTCTCTCTGTGTAGACGCGTTGATCTCTGGTGTTGTGTGTTCCCTGCTGATGGTCGTTGTGGTCATACTGGTCCTGCTGGTCATCACTGGTGTCATCTTTCTGAAACGGAGGCCACTGCCAGCAGTACTGGTAAGTTTTAGTGGTTATAATGGTAGTTATGGTGAAGTACCAAGCAGAGAGGAGGTGAAATGGTTGATCAGATGGTAATTTTTTTTCTCTAGCTTAACATATATAATGTACACAAACATGCTTTCATCCATAGAGGATACTATGGATCAAATTATCAGAGCTGTAACGATCAGGCAGATAATTGATCAGCAAATATTCTGATTATCAAATAATTGTTTTGTCAAATGTTTTCCACAGTTTCAGCTGGTCATTTGTGAGGAACGGTTGCTTTTTTTGTGATCGTTAATTCAAATTTTAGACAGTTTGTTGAACAAAACAGACAATTTGATGACATCACTGTTTTCTGGCATTTTATTGTGCAGGAAGATTAATCGTGATAATAACATTTAATAAAGTTAATCAGTTTAATCAGGGACTTAACAAAGCTCCTCTAGAGCTACAGTATGTTTCATAGTTCAGTTGGTTTAATTTTACATTCTGCTGGTTAGTGATTCACTGTTTCCTTAAAGGGAACGTATCATGAACATTTCCAGCCTCTGTATTTATATTCTGGGGCTCTACTGGAATATCTTTGTATGATTTCCAGTTAAAAATTACCACTCAACTCATTAAATAAATTACAGATAAATAACTGCAGCTACTAAATCAATAACTAGTACGACATGTTTGTGCAATTTAGAAAGAACAAACATTATTATTCTGTGTTTTAAACAACTTTTCTTCACATCAGCCAGCTGCTGTTGAATATTAAACACTTAAAGAGGACATATTCTTTACATCTCCAGCCTCTATATTTATATTCTGGGGCTCTACTGGAATATCTTTGCATGATTTCCAGTTAAAAACTCCTTATTTATCTTCTACTGGTCCTTTATACAGCCCCTCAGTTCAGCCTCTGTCTGAAGTAGCAGGATTTCGCTTCTTTTCCTCCTTCTTTACTTGAAATATAAACTTCTCAAACACATTCGTATATGTCGGAGCTGAATCCAGATCATGTGAGCGGACGACATGAACAAACGCAACAAAGGCTACAGAGCGACATCATCACAAGAAGGAAGTACGAAGCGTTCAGAGCAGAATGAAGCCTTGACTTTTAATTTGAAGGCAACATTTTTTTACTGAACTTTGACCCTCACAGTATATAAATGACAGAAACTCACAGAAAGCCTGATATATCTCCTTTAAGCTTATTTATCCAGTCCTGTTGATGCTGCTTTTATAATCTACACTAAACTAAAAAACACCTGAACACATGCTGATAAACCACTGCAGGAATAGAAATAACAAGACTTATAAACAGGTCTCTGATCTTCTGAGTAAACGTGGACACACTGTCGGTTTTTTTGTTGTTTATTTTTACATCCAAAGAAATGTCAGCGTGGTCTCGTCTCTTTATTGATGAAAGTAAAGAGTTTCTGTGGTTTTTAGATCTTACCTTGTCATCTAAGATCTTCTGATATGTGAACACGAGTCGAGGCAGAATTCACAAAATACTACAATCCAATCAAGGAATTAAGATTTTAACATTTATTTAATTGTTGAGTTGTCATTTAAATGAATATAATAATCAATTTTTCAGTGTTATTAACAATCATGGCTTAATATGTTTTGTAGAGATGCAGCAATTAATCAATCAGCGGACTGACAGAAAGTTATTACTACTGTAATATTTGAATAATCAATGATTTTTATTGTCTTTCTTGATAGTGAAGTGATTATCTTTGTGTTTTGGACTGTTGGTCAGACAAAACAAAACATTTTAAGGTGTCAGCGTTGAGCTTTAGGAAATAATCAGCAGAAAATCAACAGTAGAAAATGATGATTAACTGCAGCAGATAAGTTGTTCATGCAGTGAACATGGTGTGTTTTTATTTGTAATTTTGACACCTCAACAGTTGAGCTTTTTCTTAGTAAAGCAACAGGAAAGAACTGCAGGCGGAAACATAAAACACACACAGCGCTGCGCAGCATCATGGATGTGGTCGGTTTGTGGTAACAGAAGAGAGAAAAAAAAGACAAAGGCAGAGAGCTGCAGGCGACCTCAGAGTTTCTTCTTCTTGCAACAATCCTGCAACACGATGGCTTTTGTAGATGCAGTTTTTTTCTTCTTAGAAAAAGTAGAGACACTTTGCTAAAATGCCCCATTCAGAGTTCAATTCAGTGAGTCAAATTAAAAGGATGAGGAGTATTCGAACTCTGTTACGCATCTTATCTTGTTCTCATTTTCCTTCTTGGTCAGCGTTAGCCGGTGTTTTCTGTGTGCTGATTGATTCTGTGAGAAAAACAGAACAGAGAATGAATACGATTTGAGAATTTCAGGCTGGCGCGACGGCTAATATAAGTATCAAAAACAGACACACAGAGAGCGCCACCGCTGTGAAATCCCATCTCATGTTTCGCACTGTGTCATCGGCGTCTTAGCCGTGGGTCGGGATCATCGTAAACTCCCCGGTCCGAGATAAACGTAGTTAAACCACGGGCCGGTTTCTCTCAGGCTCAGTGAAAACCACCAAATGTGTTTTTAATGTGTTTTGTTTGTTAATTTGATTCATTCAAGAATCATTTTAGTGTTGTGTCTGAGAGCTGGTGTCATAGTTCCTGTTATTAAGTGAGATTTTAATGCTTATTATCAACAAAATGAATCATAAACACAAACAAATCTTTAGTGTTTGACTGGAGAATAGAAATGTTTGCTATCTTATCGACACATAATTAACAGTAGCTGAACCACAGAGCTGTTATCTGCTCTGGTCAGATGGGACGGGTGATGTTATGATGTTATGTAACTGTGTTATACATCATATAACACACACACACACACATCCGTCTGCTGATTTATGACGAGTCGTGTTTGAAAGGAAAACTTTCAGCTTTCTTTCGGTGGTCAAATAGTTTCCACTGTGCTCAGGAAAACTTTAACCTTTAATGATGACACACGAAGGTCACGCACACTTTTCAGGTGAAACGTTTTGGATCATCTGACCTTCAAACACACATCTGATCAGTCAGACAGTCAGACAGTGGAACAAAGAAGAAGGTGGAAACTAGTTCAGGGATGCAGCTAACAGTTATTTTCTCGATTAAAACGAGTTGTTTGATCAATAAAATTGTGAAAGTCAATCAACAGAAAATGAATCAAGTGTATTGATAATTAAAATAATCATTTGTAGTGTTTTCTTAAGAAAAAATCATCAGGTTCCAGCCTCTCAGATGAATTTAATATAATACAAATCAATATTTTTTTTGTTTTGTTGGTTTTCACTGATAATAAACTGAAGATCTTTGGGTTTTGGTTTGTTGTTCGAGACAAAACACGACATTAAAAGTCACCATTTCACCATTTTCTAACATTTCATAAACCAAACTACTGATCAACTCATTAGACAATAATCAGATTGATCAATAATGTAAATAATCTTCAGTTGCAGCCCTAGTTTGTACATAAATACAGTAATAAATATACAGATACAGATCGATATAAACTGTATATAGATGTAGAGTTAAGGTGCAGAGAAACTTTCCTCCATCAGCTGATTGATGTGAAAACAAACATCCAGCTGATGAAGAAAAACACATTTTTGGGCAGAAGGAGCCTTTAAGGATGTTTATAGATATAAAATATAAATGTTATGACTTGATACTCGTGTCATTTTTACACGACATGCGGCGTAAAGACGAGGGAAAAATGTGGGTAAAACTGAAAACAATTATAATGAATCGCTGCTGTTATGATTAATTACTGACAGTAATAAATATGTGAAAACATTAAAAAAAAAAAAAAAACGTTAGTGAGACGATTATTCACTCCAATAAGTTGTGAAACCTTCGGTCCTCATCAGTCATCAGCTTCATTCTTCGCCTGCTGTTAGGGCGTGGGCGTCGTTTACAGTTAACCTTTTATTATTTGTGTTGTTGGTCTCATGCGAGGGGGGGAACACACTCTCTCTCTCTCTTGTTTTTCTTTTTTTTTTTTTTATAAAACACTGTGTGGTTTCAAGTTCCATTATTAATGGTCACAAGTCAACCAGAGTGCTACTGAGACACTTGAGGGGGTTTTCCCCTCTTCATACAGAGATTTGGCTGTGGTCAATAAATTAAGCGTGTAATTGTGAGGGATGCGAGGCTCGCGGTTGCTCACCAACTGTCTCTTTTCCAAACACATCGATGCGACCTGCAGTTTGTGGAAGCTCACTTCCTTTTAATGTGATTCAGCCACATTTCCACCAGTGAGACACAAAGCACAAAAGGAAAAAAAAAAAAAAAAAGTTAAATTTGGTTTAAATGTCAAGAACATATGCGTCCATGTGAACGTCTGCCCGCCGTCTGAAAGGTTAAAGGCTGACTGTGATGGCGGCCGAGCTTCCAGTCTGTTTATTAACCTCCATCAGGTCCAGCTCGTCGTGGTCACTGATGAAAAGTGTGAAAAGGTGTCAACATTTAATGAAAATATCTTTCTAAACAGACCTGTTGATCAACAATTTTAATATTTAAAGTCATTTACTCTCTAAAAATGCCAAATATTTGTAGGTTTACTGATATTTAATTCATTATAGCTACAAACAGACGTCACACTGGACTCTGAGAACATGCATCAACACTTTCTCTTTATTTTTTTGACATTTTTAAAGACACAAACACAAAAAGTAATGAAGCTATAATGAAAGTAACTAGCTCATTACAATGTTACTATGGTAACAGAGCAACAACTGAAACATTTCCTGATTGACAATAAAATAAATCATTATTGATTCTAGTTAAATTATAGGATTCTTGTTATTCTTACATGCAAACTCCAAACAGAAACTACTGATTTGTTGAGGTGGAGGAGAAGAAATGAGTTAAAGCGTTAATTCAGGTGGTGATTGTTTTGTTTTGTTTTCAATATGTTGAAATAAATAATGATTATTACTATTAGAAAAACTGCCACAGAATAATGAATGTGTGTCAGCTTATAGCAGTGACTGGAAAGATGTAGGTAGAGGGTGTCACTTATTAAGTCTCTCACAACACAACAAGTGTCAACCACAGTTGTAACAATTACAAGTGACACAGTGCAGATAATAAATAAAAGTCGGTGATGTCGAGGAATCTCTGGAGCTGGTTAACCTAAAAAAAAGAGAAGAAGAACTTGTCAGGAGAACAGGAACAGAGCTGAAGTGAAACACTGACGAGAGTATTTAACTCCTTATCTCATCATCACTTTCACCAGCTCTTCACACATCTGCACCTCGAGTGGTTAATGAGCGATAAACAAGACACCAGTGTGAACATCAGCAGCGTCTCCACCTGACCTGAGCTAACGTTCCTGTGTCTGTATCCGGTCGACTTTCCTCCACGCTGTCTGACTTCCACTCGGCAACGTTCCCGTTATCGTCCAAAAGCTTCAGTTTAGGATCAGAGCCTCGAAGTTAAAGTACTGCAGTAAGAGTACACAAGTGTTATGAGCTTGATGGAGTTAAAGTACTGCAGTAAAAGTAGTGGTTTGGTCCCTCTGACTGATTTATTATTATTATTCTATTGTATTTAATGTGTTTCTTTCTTTCTTTCTTTATTATTGCACCATTTAAACCCTAAATCTGACCCCTTAAACATGCTCAAAAACTCACACACACATCAGGTCTGCTGAAAAATTTGATAAAATGTAAAACTTAACCCCTTAAGTGCCAAAATGTGCTCTCTAACACCACCTATGCCCGTAGGAATGTCGTAGAGGGGTCAAACCAAAACTCAATTATTCGTCTCATCAAGACCTACAAATCTTTCGCTGACACGTCTGACCTAAACCCAACAGGAAACACTGTCTCCTCCAATGGCGTTAATGGTATCAGCTTCAAACTTTAATACATGACTTATGACACTGTTGAAAAAAAAATTTGTTAAAAACTTTGTAATAACTTGAACGGTTTGGATTTTATAAGCCCTGAAAGTCGCAGGGCCACATCACACCTTACAGTGTAAGGCAATGAGGAGGCATCTATGGGCATGAACTTTGTGTGGAACAGAGGCGTCTGACGTCTGAACTATAAGTCTGACCACTTTCAAACATGTATCAATGGATTCGCCATGAAATTTCATATTAAAATATGACTTTTAATGTAAGATTTGGCCAAAGTCATGAGATTTATGAGGATATTTCACCAAAAGTGTGCTCTAATTGAGAGGGAGAGAATAGGAGGAGAAAGGATCCAGCAGAACGGTCTATACACATACAGGACATTATATACAAACTCTGTATGAAGTTTGGTGTTATTATCATTTATTTGACAGTAATTACAGGTCTTATATGTATAATCAGTAGTGTTGATGATCTGTTAGGGGAAACATGGAGTGAGAGTGACAGTTTAGTGATAAAGTTCTGCAGAAAGATAAAATCAGAACTAAACGTGTATCTCTGTACTGCAGTTTTTACTTTATTAGAGTCACAGTCACACTCTCCATTCATATATATATGACTTATTATATTATTATATTACTGATTGTCTCTACACAGCTGACAGTACACATGTCAATCACACTCTGACCAGCTCATGTGGGTTCAAAGACTTGGTGAAAATTAGGAAGTTAATTTCTTTTACACACAAACTCATCAAAAGTTTTCAATTTATTAATTAAAATTCAAGTGAAAAGGCTCAAAACTTTACTAATGCTGATGCCGCAGCTGTGAACAGACGTCTCATCCTCACACTGTTGAGATTTAATGTTTCACCATGACACGGGAAGCTGCTATAACTTTATTGTACATGTTTGATAAGAGTCGCGTCCTGAACACGTCTACATGACAAAAGTCCATCAGTGAAGCAAACTGGCTGAACAGCGCCCTCTTATGAAATGTCAGTGAAGCTGCAGGTAAAATAGTGAACAAAGGAAGTTATGTTTATCTCCTTCCTGCAGCTTTTAATCATCTTTTAATCACCATTTGTTATTGACGTTTGTTGACTGCAGTTTGTCAGAGATCAGCTGTGCTTCTCTGGCCTCAGCTCTGAAGTCCAACCCCTCCCATCTGAGAGAGCTGGATCTTATCAGTTCTGTTTTAGTTTTAAAGAAAAAACAGGAGCAGCATGTCAGATTTTTCAATCTGTCTGATAGTTTTAACACATTTCCTCTCTTTGTCTCTTCTTCTTCTTCTCTTCTTTGTCTCAGACATCCATCCGTCACCTGGAGGAGGTTCTGGTCTTCCAGCCCTGCGGAATCACCTTCTCTTTCCCCTCGAATGTTAAAGCAACGCCGCCCTCTTCAGGCGTAAAGAGGAGCAGTCAGACATCATCATCAGTGGAGAGCGATGAAGAGAGTGAGACAGAGACAACAGCTGGGAGCAAAGCAGTAGGAGGAGGAGGTTATAAACTGCGGTTGGGCACTAACCTCCTCTCCGCCTCCTCTTCATCTCCATATTCCACGTCAGCTCCTTTATCCCCTGAACCCGTGGTGTCGCCCGCCTCGCCCTCAAACCCCAACGCCGTGATTCTCCCACCGGAGTTCTTCAGCCCCCAACCTGAAGCCCCGATATCAGCGGCCGGGCCGAACCGAACTCCAGCGGCTTCGCTCTCCGAGTCCCGCCCGGAGTCGCTCCTCAGTCCTCCTGCAGACAGCTTGACTGTTGAGAGACTAGAGTTAGAGGAGGAGCAGGAGGAGGAGGAGGAGGAGGTGCTGGGAGATGGGAGCAGCCAGGCTGTGAACCTCCTCACATTAACTTTCGGCAGGCGTGACGAGAAAGAGGAGGAAGAAGAGGAGGAGGAGGAGGAGGAGGAGGAGGAGAAATCACATCCTGACATACCTGAGGTGGAGCCAGTCTCTCTCTTCGCCACCTTAATCCTGCCCTCACAGACTGTGGACACCGAGGAGGTTGCCATAGAGACAACTTCCTGCTCGCTTGTCACGCAAGAAGAGGAAGAGGAAGAGGAAGAGGATGAAGAGCTGTCTGGGTACATGAGGCGCCCGGTCTCAGATGTCTTACAGAACTTATTATAAGAAGGCTTAAGTTTCTTCTTTTTGTACTTTTTTATAAATGTTTTAAAACTTAAGAGACTTTGAAGCTGTCGGCTCACTAAGCTGCACCCAAAACAAACAGATTCATCCTCTTCAGCTGCGTCGTCTTCAATCGGTTTCTCCAACTGACGAGAGATGGGAGACAAAACCCACCACCCTCAGTTTGTTCATATCAGACACTGATACGAAGCTTCAGCTGTTCAAATCAGTCAAATAAAGAACATATTTTCCTCTTTCTGTTAACTTTCCTCCACCGTAGCTCAACAAGGGAACAAAGTGGGAAGTTTATACTTAAAAACCTGTAAAACATCGGAAGATTTCTACTTAATTTGAATAATTTGGACGACTGAAGCTTCATATTAGCTTTGAAACAAAATGAGGATTGTAGACTTTGTCCTCCCGTCACTCAGAAATACAAAAAAAAGAACAGTTTAATGATCATTTTGGGCTCCTGACTGTCGTTCAAACATAGTGAACCTTTCCGTTAAGCTGAAGGTACAAATCATTTATCTCATCGACTGTTCTTTATTTGAGTAATCGCCACTTTTTTAAAAAAAATTTATTTCATGATCGGCGTATTTTTCAGTCGCTCTGACAGCTGCCTGATGGTGTAACGTCGCCCACTGTACTGTGTAGACTCGACCACCGTCCCCCCGTCTATCTCCTGAGTTTTGTGGCGTCAGATCAAGTCTTCCTGTTTCTGTCACAGCACATGTGACTGTGAAGATGCCAGGCAGCTGAATTTAACGAGCAGGTAGTTGTCATAGCGTCCCCGTCCCTTTTTTTTTTTTTTTTATAGTTTACTGTAACTGCCGTGATCATCAGTGCTTCCTCTGCAGTCGACTTACAGCTGACAACATGAAGAAATGAGTTTGTTTCGAGCCAGAAGAAAAGCTACTATCTCTAAAAAAACAACCCACAACTTCATCAGACTGACGCTGAAAACGTTTGCACTGAAGTTTTGATCAGCAGCTTGAGATCCACCTTAAAGAGATCCACCTTAAAGAAGGGAAGACTTGATGTTTTAGTTTTTCCTCATGCAGGGAACTTTCGGGCATTAGGAGATGGAATCCGTACTGTGAAGTTCATGCAAAGAAGAAAAAACAAAACAAAACACCTGAAACACTTAAAATAAAGTTTTTAGTTTGTGCGTTTTTCATTTAGTTCATTTAGGAGCTGAGGGAAAGCTGAACCCTGAGAGGCTTATTTAGTATTTCACTTTGTTTATGTTCACTTTCTCTCAGTCTGTGGTGTAGTTTTATAGGAAACAACAACAACAACAACATGTCACCCACTGATGATGATGATATTTAACAGACTGAGAGCAGCTTAAGATGATATTTTAACTTCAAACATTCGTCCTGCACTGAAAGGTCCAATCATGAGTACTGTGTTGCTTTTTTTTTTTTTTTTTTAAACATGTTTTATGAATGTGAATGTTATGATTTTCCTCACATCGCTGCCGACCTGAATATGTTCTGATGATGTAACTGGAGCTGAGACGATATATTTATTGTCGATTCATTTGAGCCACGGGGGGGGGGGGGGGAATGAATCGATTGATCGTTCAAGCAAAAAAAAAAAGAATGAACCAATCAATCAAAAAATAATTGGCAACGTCATGAATAATGATTAAATATCACTGTCGTAGCTGCTGTTTTATAGATTTCTGTTAAAAAAAGGCACCTTGAGACCACTGTGTATGTTTACCAGATGATTTTTGCACATGAGTTTATAACCAAAAAAACACAAAAAAAACGACTCATTTATGTAGTTTTTATATGATCACCATGTCAAACCGGGTCATTCCATGTGTCGTGACCCAGCTGTGGAAACTCTGGTTGTTTGTACATCATGTATTTGTGTTCCAGCTGTGCACCTTATAATCAGGTTGTGACTGTATGGGGAGTTATATGTATATATAGTCTACAACATACTGTATGGTTGTATAAATGTTTTTATTCTTCCATGTTTTTGAAAACTTGTATTATTATGCACAGTATTATAATGTTAACAATGCACTTATTTGTCTCACATTGCATCAGGATATTAAAGTCATGCATGTGTTATTGTACACAGCCAACATACTTGCCATCTTTTAAAAAAAAAAAATCATTTTAATCAATGTTCAGTCATATACATTTAAAAACAAATAAAGAGACATTACAGATATGATGTCTTGTCGTTTGTAGCACTGCAGTAAAGACAAACAAACTCCAAAACTCCCAAATAATCTGCAACAAAACAACAACAACAAAAAAAAAACTCACACAGATCAGACAGCAGTCCAGGTAAAGAGAGAGAGAAAGAGTGATAAGTCCAGCCTGGATCAATTTCTGACTGACGACAGTGAAGCTTCACATAGTTTAAATGCAGGATTTTGAAGGACAAAAGCACAGGGAGGGACTTCTGGGGAAATAGAAACTCAAACCCTGTTCATGCTATCAGTGCTGTTTCCCAACCCCCACACACACACACATACCCCCGGCTCCCTCCCATCCCTGTCTATATGTTCTGAGCTCGAACTTTAAAAAAAAAAAAAAAACAAGAGCCAACATATCAGATCTTGTGTAAGACGTCAAACAGCGAGCAGTCCATGGAGGGACGATGGGGTTGTGGATGTTTCTTCTTCTTCTTCTTCTGCCTTCTCAGCTTGGTAATGCTCCCTGGAATGAAGGTGGGGAGGAAATTAATGGGGTTTTTAAATGGTGATTATGTTAGATGACTTTTTTTTTTTTTTCTGCTTGTTTTGTGCAAATTTAAACGTGTGCATGTTTGTCAGGAGTAGCAAATGCTTTACATTGCTGTCTATAGTTTCTCATAGATGCATGGCGAAGGTATAGAAACAGGAAATGTGCTGTGCAGACCACAGATTCAGCAACGTGTAGTGATGCAGTTAGAAAAATGTAAAAGAAAAACACCAATTTTTTTTCTCTTTTTGGACATCACAAACTCAACATTCTGACTCTGTCCTCGTCTGCAGGGATGTGTGAACCTCTCCCTCCGCCCGCCAACGTCTCCATCTCTTCCTTCAACATGGAGCACACGCTCAGCTTCCTGCCAGGCCCCGAGACGCCCCCCGACGCCCGCTTCACCGTCCAAATCATCAACTTCAGGTATTCAGTCAACAGGATATACAAGGGAGAAGGAGAGGAGGGGGGGAGAAAAGAGAAACGAGGTGATAAGACGAAGTTTGACAGATTCTGGACTGTGATTCATGACTTCCCTTTTTATTTTTTTTTTTGGTTGCACTTTTGCAAACCTGCTGAGCTGCTGGTGACCAAACATCTGAAACTCTGAGCCGCTTCAACTGCCAGACTTTATTTTTATGTCTATTTTATTGATAAAGTCATTTTAGTTTAATAGCCAGAGCTTCTACATCTGACTTTACTGACTGCGGTGGCAAGCGAGGGGGGCTGAAAGAGGACGGGTCATAGGGCGGCGTGCTGTGTCTAGGCCGCCGCCATATTGGACCGACGGTTCTGGCCGCTCTCTGCAGTGGAGATCGTCAGAAGTTTGTGTTGCATTTGGACTTTAAACCGCACTCATGTTGATTTTAACAATCATTATCACTATAAACTACATGATAAGCGGCTTTAATCTTTGCAGTAGGACTTTTTGTTGTGAGTTTATAGCTTCCATTTTTATTTTTATTATCATTATTTATTATTCAAACCTGGACGCACACACAGAAGCCAATCAGTCCAAACAGCGACCTGATGATCTTCTTCAAAGAGCAAACTGCTGCTTTCACGTCGGTTAAACTCACACAGACGTGAAGCCTCTTGTTTGGCAGCTTGTTTCCATTTCTCTGCTGCTTTTGGTTTTGTTTCCACAGAACAGCTGATTGATAAGAACGTGGACCCGTTAAACTGGAACCGATGATACAACTTTACTGTACGCATGAGTTATGTAGGTCAGTTTGGGAAATGCCATTAAAGCAGAACCATGAAGTGTGATGACTTACCTTCCTCTCCACTGGAGAAGAGAACAAAAACAATATCATGCTTTACAAGATCTGATGGGATTTATCATGTGATACCATCATCTCTATTCTTAATAGCTTTGTCACTTATTGGGACTGATGTTCAGTGTTTTCAGGATGTTTTTCTTCCTGTTTTAAACGTTACTATCCAGCCAATAATAAAGAAACCTAACGTAGCTCCTGCTCTGCCTGAGAACTACAAGCCTTACTCTAAACTCATAACTGAACTCTCGTTCTTGTGAAAACTTTTAGAGAAAGTTGTGGCTAGTCGCCTCACAGCTGCGCTGGAGAGGAATAGCATTCACGACAAAGTTTCAGTCTCGTTTTCAGACGCAGCTTTCCACTGAAACTCTTCTGAGGGTCTCTTAACGACATTTCAATGTCCTCTGATGTGTGTGTGATTGTTCCGCTCCGGTGCTACTTGATCTCAGTTCTGCTTTCGACACAGCAGACCGTCGCTTCCTGATAAAAGATGTTACGTGATATCAGGCATAGAATAAGACTGGTTTTTGCATCTTACCTCACTGACAGAAGTTTTACCGTCTCTATCTGTGACTTGTGGTGTCCCACAAGGTTCAGTTCTGGGGCAACTGTTGTTTTCTCTTTATTTGCTGCACTTGTTATAGATCATAAACGGATGTGATGCTGCGTATCATTTATTATCAGATCATCTCTACTTTTCATTGAAACCTAGTGAGGCTTTTAGTTTATCCAGCCTAGACAGCAGGTCAGTGCTGATAAAATGGAGGTTCTGGTGTTTTGAGCCTCTTTCCTCCACTGCACACTCCAACCTGTGCAGCTCAGAGGTGATAGTTCAAGACATCCAAGTAAAGCAGCTGATCAGATCTTGTTTTTTTCCACTTAAGAAATATCAGCAGAACTGAAATCTGTAGTTTCAGCAGCTGAACTAAAGATGCTCATTCATGCTTTTATCTCATCTCGCATTGATTTCAGTGACACACTTTTCTCCTCACTTAGTATCTTGATCCTTTGCAGACAATCTAAAATGCTTCTGCAGTGAAACGCTTCCTGTTGTGTGAACAGGACTCGGTTCAAAATGTCTCACTCTTACTTTAGAGAGCTTTGCACGGTCTGGCGCCTTCACGTGTGCCTGATCTACCACACCCATACTCACCAGCTCTCTCTCTCTGAGGTCAGACATCATTAACTCGCCGTCTGCTCCTCGCTCTCAGCGGTGATCGGCCTAAACTTTGGACCGCTCTGACGGTCACTGATTCATTTAATGGGCAGCTACAGACACACCTGTTGGGTAACTTTATGTTTTTATTGTGTGTTTTTAGTGCTACTTGTCTTTGTGTATGTTGCGTCACACTCATGTGAAGCAATTTGTGACTAATAATGCCTGAAAAGTGCTTTATTTATACATTTTATTTTCTCACCTACTAACTTCAGACAGGAGCTAAAGCGGCCTGTTTCAGACTGAAGCTGAACTGACGGGCTGCATAAAGGAGCAGCAGAAGATAAATAAGGAGGTTTTAAAACTATAAATGATGCAAATGTGCAAATTTTAATGACTAAAAAACATGTTGAGTCTCTATTTTGTATTTTTTTAATCATATTACAACAATAAGAATACTTCTAAAATAAATACATCTTTGATCTATTGTAGTTATATCAGCTTACTGTTGCATTAAACAGAAAAATATTACTATTATTATCATAAATTGTTGGTTTCTGCAGCCTTGTTGCTGTGTGTTTAACTTGTGCTGAGCTCAGTGCAGATCATATGTTTCGTTTTTCTTTCTGAAGCGTTCTTATAGGCTGTGAGTAAGCACTTTCTATTTTCAGTAAGTGTGAGTGATGCTTATATCAGTATGACAGAGGCAGCCCGGTTAGTTTCCTTTCTACTCAGCTACAGGATTTGTTTTAATATGATTATCAGCGTGCTGTCAGTTAAGTTTCTTTTTACTGACTTTCACCTGCTGTGACGTGACTCATTTTTTCTTTTCTGTGTTCTCCGGCGATCGTCAAGTTTCTCAGTATTACAGCTTTACACAAAAATGAAATTCAAAGTGTTTTACATAAAACATTAAAAGCATTTAAGGGTATAGAAAGAAACACAAGAAATTATAATAAAAAAGACACATTTAAAAAGGATTTAAGAAGGAAATAAAACAGAAGAAAATAAGCAACAGGAAAAAACAGGACAATAAAAATGACTTTAATTTGATTTAATAAAAAAAAAACCCAACAAAAACAGAAACAGAAAAGTCTTCAGCTTTGATTTAAAAGAGTTTTTTGTTTTTATTTATTTGTACCAATAAAACACAAAAAAACACAATAATGCATTTAAGGAGTTTAAAAAAAAGGGATCATGCAGTCAGTGTGGGAGTTTATTCTGATATGTGCTGCTTATAAACGACCTGAGAGATCAAATCTAAACCAGTCGGTGCTTTTTAAACCAACAGCAGTATTTTAAAATAAATAAAATATTGAATGTAAATATTGAATCAGCTGTTATATTAACCTGCTGACACATAAACCCTTTAATTCTTGATATATTCTTATAATGATGGCTGAATAATTAATGTGTCTATTATTAAAAGTCTCTCTCTCACTTTCTTTTTCAAGTTGGAGGAGGGGAACGTGGAAGAATGTGGATTCCTGTTCTAAGCTGACGGCCGGACAGACGTGTAACCTCACCAGCGCATTCAAAAGCCCGTTCGAGCACTACCAAGCCCGCGTCCAGGCCTTCACACCGACCCAGAACTCCAGCTGGACGACAACACAGCGGTTCAAGCCCCAGTCAGACAGTGAGGCATCACCAACACAACCATCACACACGGAAGATTTAAATGTTTCATACACACACACAGAGATAGAGAGAGAGAGAGGCAGAACAGCTGTAGAGGTTGAAATAATCAATAATTAAAAGACCAAATGTACCAGCAGGTCATTTATTTACAAACATCTGCTTAAAATAAATCTGTGGGGAAGGTTTCGTTAAGTTTAAGGACATCTTTTGAGTCAGAATAAGTGCTTAAGGTTAGAAAAACATCATTAATGGGGTTACAATTACTACCTCATTAAGGTAAAGGGATCTTTGTTGTCATGGTTACAATTATAAACATTTGATTAACTCATATCCCTCTCTCTACCCATGTTTCCCGTCTCTCCACACTTTAAACTGTTAAAAAAAGCAAAAAAATATAAAGGAATAATCTTAAAGATCTCCTCCAGACAAGTATAATACTAATAATAATGTAAAAATACTCTGCTGGGAACATTAATGTGTGTCTTTTCCATTAAAAAAATGTATTTTTATCACTTTAAAATCCTTCAAATGGCATCTGAAGACGTCTCCTCCTTCACTGTAATGTTCATTATCAGTGTTTGTGTGACTGGAGGCTTCAAGTTTCCACGTCACACGCGTGTAAATCGCATCCTGCAGCGCGATTGGCTCCAAACTGGTTGTGACATCACAAATTCTGCTCGTACAGCAGTTATATATTTAATGCCAAGAAAATTAGTATTAACTTGAATTCAATTGTGATGTGGCACGAAGCAAATATCGTCCCACACACACACACACACACACACACACACACAGACACACACACACACACACACCTCCTGTCACCCAGCTGTATATGTATATACCTGTATAGCTGTATATATAGGCTGCGGATTTCCTGCACTTTATGTCTTGCATCTCACCGCACAAACACACACACACACACACACATATGTTCACCTACGTCACTTTTGAGGACATTACGTAGACTTGCATTCATTTCCTGGAGACTTTCCCTAACCGTAACCTCAACCACTGACCCCAAAAATCAGCTTTTTCCCAATTGAGGACACAGCTGTTGACAAATCATCCTTTAACTAACTGGTTTTTAGTCAGAAATTTGTCCCAAGAATTAGCTGACGACACACACACACAGACGGAGATACACATCTCTTATTGCCCCGCTGTGATAGTGGTATACAGGCTGAGGCTTTTTCATGCCGTATGTCTCACATCTCACTGCACACCTGGCACAGCACGCACATTTTCAACGTATAAGAAAGTATAAACAAGTTATTTTGGGGAATTATTTTGTTTGTCGGATCATCTTGTTGACTATTCTGTTCATCATAAGCAATAAAATAGATAAATTGTGCTTATTTTAAACTAAAATGATGTTTACATTAAGTTAAATGTGGTCTAAGATGCATAATTGGTGGGTTTTTTTTCAATACTTGTTGATTCAAACACTGACTAATCCATTCTTTACACTTTTGTTTTGTGTGTTTTTGGTTTTTTAAAAGCCTAAAAACCCTCCAAACTCTTTATATATGGATCATAGACTGTGTGGAAGATCATTCTGAACAACATGGTGACAAATTCAGAGCTCAACAGGCGTGCTGTGCAGAGTTATAAACGGCAAACTTTAATGGCAAAGAAACAGTTGGTCGATGTTTATCTAAAAAATATTGATGGAAACTTTCTGTTTCAGTTATGATGCAGGTAGTCCAGTTACATTGCCTTTCTGTTAACTAGCAAACACAGCAGTTGTTGAACTTGTTACTAAACCAGGAAATGTTTATTTTTTGTGACCTTTCTTTGTTTTTCTCAACCAGTGTTATAATTTCTGCTTCCAGCAAACCATCTGCTACTTATCTAACTTATCTAATCATGTCCTCAAGATTAGTCCTGCAGTGAATCCACCTCCAGTTAGATGAACACCAGTTTGTTTCTCCTTGTAGCTGTGATGGGTCCTCCTGATGTTTATTTGTCCGGCTGTGGGAACTGTTTGATTGTCCGGGTCGATGTTCCTAAGCAGCACCAGCAGCTTCAAGGCCTCTACAGACAACTTCACTTCCATGTGCAAAGGACCTGGGACGGAGTAGAGGTATGAGTCAGGCTTAAAGGATAAGGCTTTCAGGCCAATCCAACAATGAATTAATCGACTGCACAGCTGCACTGGATGACACGTTCCTTTATTAAGAAGAGCTGGTCACGTTTAGTTTGTTTAGAAACGATCCCAAAGACTAATAACAGCATCACGTTTTCTGTGTACAGCAGGGACTCCGTCTGCTTGTTGCGCTACATATCACAACCTCTTTGACTTTGTAAATTTACAATGTAGTGAAACTTACATGCACAAACTCTTCATAATAATTCATTCTGTACACAGAACTACTCTCTGGAGACTGAAAACGTGATGCTGTTATTAGTCTTTGGGGTCGTTTCTAAACAAACTAAACGTGACCAAACTTTTCTTAATGAAGGGACATGTGACACGGTGCAGCTGTGTGGCTCACTGACGTGTTTTTTTAATAGTTTTTGGACAAAAACAGAGGATAAGATATATCAGCTTTGATACACACACACACACAATACTTGTTAGTAGATCAGTTCATTGTTGGTTTGGATCTGCACACAAGATTTGACAACACAAAACACAAAAAAACACATAAAATGCCAGAATTACCCTTTAAAGCTGCACTAATTAATATTTTAACTGTGTGTAATGTGACAAGGATCAGTCCTGATTGTTTTGGTTTTCCAGCCCAAAAACTGCTTTCATCAGCCATGTTTCCAGCAGCAGCAGCAGGCCGTCAAATTTAGCAACTTCAGAACCAAATACTGTTTTTATGAAGAGCTGGTGGAGACCAAACTAGAGATAAAAACATTTAGGTGGACAGAAACATGACTCAAAATAAAGTTAATCTGTCTGCTAAATGTGCAAACAGGCAACTATTTGCTAACACATTCACTACAACAGCTTTATAAGGTGATATATATGTGATATGTATTTACAGCTTGTTCTGCTGCCCCCAGTGGCCAAAACAAAAATCAATTAACGCAGCTTTAAGTGGCTTTAGTTGGTATTTTTATTACAACAGTGTATGAACAGTCAGTGTGTAATGTGTTGGTTGGTTCTGCAGCTTTACCAGCTCATTGTTTATCTGTCCGGCTGCAACTTTTACTGTTCTGGTTCACTCTCATAGCGTCAATTTAGGCTCAGCAGGCAGCTGTTTTGTCACTGGCAGCACTTTGTTAAGGTTAGAGACAGATCATGGTCTTGGTTTAATAAAAAAAACATTAAAACAAAATGTACTAACTGGAAAAACTGAACATCCAACTCTTTAAAGGGTCTGTTTCTAGACTTTTTTTTTGGGAACCAAAATGTTACAATGAACTTTCATGACCTGAAAACACATTGTGAAACAACAGCAGTTACGCCATACACTCTGTGAATCTAGGGTTACACCATGGTTACATTATGTAATCAACATGGTCGCCATCGTCTATTTTACTCTAAATGGGACCATAAGTTACAAAATGAGCATCATACTGTATTAGAGAAGACTTGAAACCAGCATGTGAGGCCATGTACTCATTAGGAAACTGTTCATTGAAGTAATAAGTGAGAATTAGTCATTTTCTCATAGACTTCCATAGAAACAGCCCCCTGCTGGTCAATGGAGAGAATGCAGTTTTAAGGCAAATCCGCACTGGCTTCACTACTCAGACCAGGAGCTACCAGCTTGGTTTGTAGTAGCACTACAGTCATATTGCATGTGCGACAGACCACAATGAGCTGTCACAGTCAAAACTCTGGGTTCGTACTGATCTGTGTCAAACTGGTTTTGCCCCACTAAAGATTTTTCATCACCCTTTAAGACCACATTTCCCATAAACTTTGTTGTTTCCTGTCAAAAAAAAGAAGAAGAAGATATTGCTTCCCCTCCGTCAAGCGTTCTTTAGTTTTGTTTTGGTTCTGCTCATGAGTTGAAGGTCATAGTTTTTTTTTCCTTTAAATTACATTCAATAAAGATTATAATACAACCTTATGTGTGCACTGTAAAGTCGGTTTTGATAATTACACATACAGTTTTGTCGCTGACGGTTAATTTATATTGTTTACAGAGTACAAAATGATCAAGTGTGGCAGTGGTTCCATGATTTGACCTTTGTGCCATTTACCATCCTGACACACAGTAGTTCACTTAAATAATAGCGAGTGGGTTTCTGCAGGTCTGCATGTTTCTATCAGTGTTTTATCTCTGTTTGCATGTGTTTAGATGATATGAAACTCGAGTCAAGAGCGGTGTGGAATACTGAGAAATCAAAACCATAAACCCACAATGCTGCTCTTATTGATCTCTGTGAAAGACCTATGAAAGCCCAATCAGAATATTGAGCAAAACAAACGTGTCGCAGGCTTATTTATCACTTTCGAAAGGCGTCTGGTTCCCTCAGATAGCTGATGTTTTTCAGTGTGTGTGGTTTTGCCCACGTCTTCCTTTTGCCGCCTGTGTTCGAGGAAACACTCTGATTAAAAGAACAAAAAGGTGTTCATCTTCACATCTGTAATTTCAGTCTTCCCACCTCACATTTTTTACCAGTTACAGTATAAAAACCTGATAGTTAATGAAGTAATCAAAGGCTTTTTTAAAAGTCAGACAGAAAGAAGAAGCTAAACTATTTGTGGAAAATCATAAACACAGCCTGCATGTACTTCCTGTTGCCCCTTGAGGTTCAAAACCATAAAAAAAATCTCACTTAGCAAAGCAGTTTTGAGAGTGACATCCAGGAAACGTAGAGCATTTTATTATTTCTAACTAGCATATGTATTGCTAAAGTAACTAATCAGAGCAAATTGTTTTCCTTCCTTTTATGCATCAGTGATTCAGCTCTTAATGTCAAGCATTTCTTGTTTTAACACCTGATGTGTGACGGGTCCTTCTGGGGAAAAATACAGAAAAACAGAGAACATTGACACAGGAAGTGACTGGTATCATGTTTAGTACAGCAACAGTTTCTTTGGAATAACACATTGGTGAAGACGAAACGGGCAGTTACAGTGAGCTGTGAAAGAAAAGGGCGCCGCCTACAGAAACAAATACAGAAGGTTGTTATGAACTTTTAAATCAATATTTCATACATAAAGGCAAATCAAGGTACATTTTTAAATGAAAATGAAATAGTTAGGAGCAGAGAAATTGCCACATGACAATTATAGACTTACAGTTAATGTGCAGTAATGCAGCAGATTGTTTTCTTGATTTTGTCTATAAAATGTCAAAAAACAGTAAAAGAAATGTTTCCTATAATATCATAAAACCAAAGATATTCACTTTACTGTCAAGTATGACACATAAAAGTTTAAATCCAGCAAATGTTTGCCACAACAATTAGACAATTGTTAAAATAGTTAATTTTCTGTCAATCAACTAATCAATGCAACTCTACAATCAGTCCATAAAGCCTGTTTGTATACATGCAGCAGAGTTTCATGCAACCACCTTCCCAGAAAGGAGAAACAAAGGAACATTAAATGAAAAAAAAATGATGAGAAATTAAATTACAACAACAAATCTGCTATTATATTTTAAATTATTTGATTTCAATATGGCGCCCCCTAGTTTTACATTAATTCAATAAGATATTGTTTCATCATCCGCTGAGGTATCTGAAGTCCTCATTTTGATGCAGCAAATCAAATCTCTTCATAAATAAGCGTGTTGTTCTATCACTGACAGAGCAGACGGTCACACTGAGCCTGATTGCATCCTGCCACACAACAAGATCCACAGGCTAGCTTTTTCCGTTAGCTCTATTAGCATTCCTGCTAAAGTCTCCTTCTTATCTAAACTTACAAACATAAACTCACATCTTGTTCTGCACCTTAGCTTGTTGAACGAGCCACCAAACACACATTCACCACAGAAAACCGCATAAACATCAGTTAGCAGGCTAAGTAGCTAATTAGCTGCTCAGCTGCAGAACATTAAACAGCATGTAAACATACCTGCATAGCTGTTGCTCTTCAAAAGGCCTGTTAGTCACACGCTGTCTGTCCATGACTTGTAGCTACAGCAGTTTGTTTACTTTGTGTCTGTTCTGTGCGGTGCCTCTATGTAATTAAAGTGTAATTATATTGTTTATTACCTGCTTTGTCTGTTTCAGTTCGATCTGAATCTTTCTTACAAAGAGGAGAACATGATCATGTACCTGCAGCCGGGTGTGGAGTACTGTGTGACGGTCTCCGTGTCAATTTTCTTCAACTCCAAATCTGTTCCCAGTAAACCTTTCTGTGCCTTCACCAGCCCTCCTCCCAGTAGCTCACGTACGTCACTGTTGATTCATTCTGATACTCAGCATCCACAAATGAAATATTTCAATCTTCTTTCTTCTTCTGTTCAACTTTAATCTGTTTGTTTGATTGTCTGAATGAGTATGGCTGTATTTTGCTGCCACTATGCCAAAAGAATGGGTTCATTTTGTTGTTGTGATAATAAGATGTTCTCTTTTGCACCTTGGGAGTTGTAGATAAAGGATAAGGCTGCAATTTTCTATATTTCTGTTATTGTCATCAAATCTCATGTTTTGATCCAAACCAACAGTGAACTGATCTACAAACAAGTATTGTGTGTGTATCCAAAGCCTGATACATCTTATTCTTCCGTTGTTGTCCAAAAACTATTAAACACACGTCAGTGAGTCACACTGCTGCACTGGGTCACATGTTCCTTCATCATGGACAGTTTGGGTACGTTTGTTTGTTTAGAAACGTCTCCAAAGACGAAAAACAGAGATCACAGTTTCAGTCTCAAGAGAGCAGTTCTGTGTGGAGCAGACGCCACTGAGCATGTGTAGGAGCGCTTTGCTAGCTTATTGTGCTACATATCACAAAATCCTGACTTTTTACTAAAGTTATTTACAATGCAAGTCAAGAGGTTATGATACGTAGCACAACAAGCCAGTGAAGCTCTGTAAACAGAACCGCGTTCCTGCACATGCTCAGTGGCGTCTGCTTTACACTGGACTACTCTCTAAAGACTGAAAACGTGATTGGAACAGTTGTTCGTTTCTAAACAAACTAACGTGGTCAAACGCTTCATAATAAAGGTGCAGCAGGTCATTGATGTGTTTTCAATAATTCTTGGATTGATTATTGATATATCAGGTTTTGGATAGACACACAGTGCTTGGTAGAGGATCAATTGATTGTTGATTCAGTTCTGCACATGAGATTTGTTGACAATAAGGAACATCTAGCTATCTACCTCAATGTTTTTATGCACACAGTCTTGTACCTTTGACTTTTTATCAAAGAACAAGATATTTTCTAACACGGTTGTTCACCTTTTCTCCTAATGATCCAACCAGGACAGTTACATGTTCATCTAATCATGTCATGTCTATGGGAACTAATAGGAGTGTGTTTGAATAGGTTCCCCTCCAGTGTCGGTAGCACCTGTCTAAAAAGCTAAAAGAGGAACTTCATTTGAATTTTAACAGTTCCTCTGTGAGATAAAAATGTGTAAGAAGTTCAGATTCAACAGAAAAGGAAGTTTGACCACAACATCTGCTTAATGTCAGATTATTTTCTTGGATCCTCAACTCAAAGGACCAGTTTGCAAGATTTAAGGGGAACCATTGGTAGAAAATGAATATCATGTTCATGAAAATGTTTTAATGAGTGTATAATCCCCTGAAAATAAGAACCATTTTTATGGGTTAGAGTGAAATGCCACTATATCCTACTCACTGGTCCTTTCATGTGTTTGATTTGCTTTTCAGCAGTGAAAATGGAAAGCTAATTGAATTTTGAGTCTTCCCACTTGCACTGGGGTTTCTGATATAATGGAAACTGATACCTGTTGCTGTCCTGTTTCACAGTGTATGTGGTCTACAGCCTGCTGGGTGCATTCTGCGCGCTGGGATTCCTTCTCATAGGATTAGTCCTTCACGGCGGTCGGCTCAGCTACGAGTTACTGGGACAACGCTTACCCAGAAGTCCGGTAACGGTTCGAGCTCTGTGCGCTGCAACTTGAAGAATCAATTGCTACTATCATCACTTTAGATTTTCCAGTCAAAACACTTTATGTTGCACTTAGAGTAAGAGGTCTGATAGCGTTTTATGGGATTCAAATCCAGTTTCGTATCCGAATCCTTATCGAATCTCAGTAAGTTTACATTTCAACATTTGCAAGTAGCCAAATATTGAATCTAATCAGCTTTTGAAGGCAGTTTGTAGTGACAGCTTAATGTTCAAAAGACCCAAAGATATTCTGTTTACCGTCATGTATGACAAAGAAAAGCCTCAAATCATCACATTAGTGGAAAAAATCACTGAAACTATTATTTGATTATAAAATATTTGCCAAATATTTAGTCTGTAGTCTGTAATCTAGTCTGCAGACCCTAATAAGACCTTAAAGTGGAGTTCTGTCAACCTCATGACTGTCCCTCTCGCTGACCCTCTCAGCCCCAGTCGTACCTCGCCCTTCAAGGCCAGGATCGTGGAAGTACACCTCTTGAGCTCTCAGACCAGACCTCAGCCCCCCAGATACATAACAGAGGCTCCGCTGACCACCTCCACGATCCACAGTCCTGCCCAGACACTGAGGAGGAGCAGCTCTGAGCAAGGAGAACAACACGGGAGGAGTCACCGGAAGAGTCTGTTCAGGAGGAGCTGAGGTGGCAGACTGGTTTTGAGAAGAGCAGGAAGTGGAGGATAAAGTTCATAGGTTCATATCCAAGTGAGATGCTTTTGTGAATTGTTATAATCATGCCTCTGCACAAATGTTTCTAGTTTCTTTTGACTTTAATTTAGTTTGAGGTGGAGAAAGTCACTGTCGGTTTAAAAACATATATAACACTGGGAATGACTGGATCATATGAATAGGAACAGGAATTGAAAATAAACTTCACAAATACCGTAACTGATGTACAAAACTTGACCTGAGCCAAATAATCATAAAAGTTCACTGTGCATTAGTTTATGTTTATATGTGTAGTTATCAGTATTATACTCATTACTTCTTGAATTGCTGCTATCCATCATGTTGTGCTCTGCTGAATGAGCAAAATGATGCTTTGTCTGTTTGTTGCTGCTCAAACTGATGTGCTGTCGTGTTACAGGAAGAAAAAAAATGAATGTTTTCTTTTTAAATCAAAACATGTTGAACCCCTCTTTACCAGCACACTGTGAATTACCCACAAAATGCTTTTGGCTATCTTTTATCATTGTGATTTCTTCACTGAAGAGGTGAGATATCGTTCTGTTTTACCTTTGACAGACACACCGCTTTACACCTGAGTTTGTGCCTTTTATCAAACTATACATGAGGAAACTTTTTGTCAATCATTCATGTAATTTTTCTTCCAAATAAAGAAAACTGAATTCAGTAAATAAACAAATAAACTCTTGTTGCTTAAAGTTCATTCTTTCTGATTAAAGCTGAAGTCATTTTGGGCGTCTCTTTCATTTGATGATGTCTCATACTAATGTTTTAATGTAGTGTTTCCCTGGGCTCAGTCAGAAAATAATAATAATACAGGAAATATAATCCAGTTATTTGCGTAACTTCCATAAAGTGAGGGGACTCACAAACACAGATCAGAAGAAGAACTGTCAAAATCGGAGCAGCGGAGGCCGAGATATTCTGAGTTTTACTTCTAAATATGAGTCAAGTTCCAAAAAAAAAAAAACAAAGTTGAGAAAACTTTGATGGGATCACAATGATTCATCTTCTTATGTTCACAGGATTTTCATAAATCCAGTTCGAAACTAACTTTATGACAGTGAAATGCTGCTGACACACCATATTACCAGTATTAACAACCTAATGGTGTCATATGTAATAATAAATCAGTCAGAGGAACCAAACCACTACTTTCGCTGCAATAATGGAAGTAACTTCAACCTCAAGTCTAAAGAGGTTTAACCCTTAGTTAGCACTTCTTTACTAGATATGATCTGACTTTAGTGACAGGCTATGTACCGCAGTCCTTTACAGTAGCTGTAATTAAACCCCTTCTTAAGAAGCCTACTCTTGATTCAGACGTCTTAGTCAACTATAGACCCATATCTAACCTTCCTTTTCTCTCTAAGATCCTTGAGAAAGCAGTTGCTAATCAGTTATGTGACTTTCTACATAACAATGGTTCATTTGAGGATTTTCAGTCAGGATTTAGAGGCATCATAGCACAGAGACAGCACTGGTTAAAGTCACAAACGACCTCCTGACTGCATCAAACAAAGGACTTGTTGCTGTACTTGTCTTGTTAGATGTTAGTGCCGCATTGGACACCATTGACCATCACATCCTATTACAGGATACTGGAACATTCAACTGGCTTTAAAGGAACTGCATTAAGCTGGTTTAAGTCCTATTTATCAGCTCGATATCAGTTTGTACACGTTAACAATGAAGTTAGACACAGAGTTCCACAAGGTTCTGTTCTGGGACCTTTTCTATTCACTTTGTAAATTTCCATTGTTATGCAGATGATACCCAAATATATTTATCAATGAATCCAGATTAATCCAATCAGTTAACTAGACTCCAAGCAGCCTTAAAGACATTAAGACCTGGATGACCTGCAATTTACTGCTAAACTCAGATAAAACTGAAGTTATTGGCCCTAAACACCTTAGAAACACATTATCTAATGATTTATCTAATCTAGATGGCATTACCCTGGCCTCCAGCACTACCGTAAGGAATCTGGGAGTTATCTTTGATCAGGATATGTCCTTTAACTCCCACATAAAACACATTTCAAGAACTGCAATTTTTCACTTACGCAGTATCGCTACTTGTAACTCTTATTATTATTATCAGGCTGCCCTAACAGGTCTATAAAGACTCCCCTGCTGGTTCAGAATGCAGCTGCACATGTACAGACTATAAATAGAAAAAGAGATCATATTTCTCCCATTTGAGCTTCGCTGCATTGGCTTCCAGTAAAATCCAGAATAGAATTTAAAATGTTCATCTTCAAAGCCCTTAATGGTCAGGCACCATCTTATCTGAAAGAACTCTTGTTACCGTATTACCCCCCTAGATCACTGCGCTCCCAGTATGCAGGTTTACTGGTGGCTCCTACAGTATTTAAAAGTAGAACGGGAGGCAGAGCCTTCAGCTATCAGGCTCCTCTCTTGTGGAACCATCTCCCAGATTCAGTCTGAGGGGCAGACACCCTCTCTATGTTTAAGAGAAGGCTTAAAACTTTCCTTTTTGATAAAGCTTATAGTTTGGACCAGCCCATAGTTATGCTGCTATAGGCCTAGACTGCCGGGGAACTTCCCATGATGCACTGAGCTCCTCCCTCCTCCTCTCCATCTGTACACAGTCATGTACCATTAATGCATGTTACTAATTTCTTCCCTGGAGTTTTTGTGCTTTCTTGTCTCACAGGATGAGGGACTTCGACCCACTACATCAGTTTCCTGTAAAATCTAGAATCCAAGTTATAGATGGCGTGGTCCTGTGGGGGTCCTCCCTCGACTGCTATTATTATTACTAGTCATATTTCTATTATTATTATCGGTGTTATTGATATTATTATTGTTATTGTGTTTTTCTGTATCACTGCCCTTTCCTTTCCTCTTTCTCTCTCTCTCAACCCAACCAGTCAAAGCAGATGGCCGCCCACCCAGAGCTGGGTTCTGCTTTAGGTTTCTTTCCATTAAAGGGGAGTTTTTCCTTGTGCTGCTCATGGGGGGGAATATTGGATCTCTATGGTGACTATGGTTATGTTGTCCCCTGAAGTGCCCTGAGATGACTTCTGTTATGATTTGGCACTTTGTAAATGAAACTGACTTGAATTGAATACTTTAATTACATGAAACTGATAATACTTTTACCAGCATTTTTACTTGAAATGGAGCATTTTTACATTCCTGTATTGGTATTTTTTTCACTTAAGTACTTCTTCCAACACTGAAGAAAGAATATATCATTTAAAAAAAAAGTAGACCATGAATTAAATGTAATGACAACTGAAAAGTAAAACCATAGCGAGTATCTGTATTATCATATCACAGTCAAACAAGAAGGAAACAAATCGTGTGGTCTTTGTTTATCTGCCGAAAAGAAGCACAGCGCACACTGTAAAAAGAGTTTTAAAAAAAGGTGACATGAATTTTTTTTAAAAATGCGTAGTTCTTCCTCTTATTTAAATGACTGACGTGTTTTTTTTGTTCTTTTTGTTCTTCTTTTTTTACAGCGGACAGACTGGCTGGTTCCTGGAAACCTCGCAGACGTTTCTGTGCAGAGGTGAGTTTCGCTTCTGTGGACTTCCCCGCCTCTTGTTGGTGAAGGCTACCAGGAAATACACACTTTTTATACACGAAACACACTCACTCACTCTCACTGACAGACAGAGAAGCCTTCGGGTAACATGTCAGCTACTACCTGTGTCTTCATCCTGACTCTTTCAACAATATGCGGATCCAGAGGTAATTTCTGTTTTATGTTTGTTTCCAGTTTAATAACGCGGAGCTGAGGGCGGACAGCATGTGTGCGCAGATCATTCCTGTTACTGGAAATTATGAGGAACTATAATCTTTAACAAACAGGACTTCAACCAAGTCCTTAAAACACACAGCTGTTGGTTAAAAGTTACTCAGGAGTAGTTTTTGAAGGGATATTTAATCAGTAAAAGCTCACAAATCGATTGATTTCACATTTACTGAACTGGAAACAAAGTGTTTTAGAGGCTTGAGTGGAAATATATTTAGAAAGTGACGATCAGCTGGTAAAAAGACACAACATCCAGTTAATCTGCTTCAAGTTTCTCTTTTAATAAATATATATAATATATAATATATAATAACATATTAAACACGGAAATCAGCAGGCAGATCCAAGTGACATGACAGAGGCAGGTGGAAAGAGTGACCTTTGACACCATGATAGAGATGATCATAACACAGCAGCACCTGTAGTTGGTGGTATTTTTACTGGCTTATTTGGGGGGGGAAAACCCTTTTTTATATCATCATTAAAATGTATAAAGTGAGTTTATGTATTTGCTGTCTTCTTTAGGGCAGCAACTAACAGTTATTGTCAGTGCTGATTAATCCTGTAGTCTGTATGTGGTCATAGTTTCCTAAAGCCCAAAGTGATGTAATGAAACTGTCAGCTCAGTTCAGCCTACAGTTTAAGATCAAAACATATCGACCATGAATAGCAGCAAATGGCATGAAATGTTTGTCATTTTCTGCCTTAAAAGCAGCAGAAATGTTTAATAGATTATCAAACTAGCTGCCGATTATTTTTCTGTCCTTTTGATTAATCGACCAATCGTTGCAGCTCAGGTCTTCTCCATTGCTGACTGCACCTGTTCTTCATGCTAACACGATGTTTGGATTCGGACTGTGTGCAGTAGTTTGGTTAAAAGTTAATCAGGAGCATTTTCCTGAAGGTTCAGTTGCTGCTCATATCACAACATTTGCATCTGGTTAGTTTCTGTGGCTGCGACAATGATAACACCTGATGTTTTGCATTTTGGACTGTGCAGTGGTTTCAGGAGACCTCAGGCGACCCAGAAACGTCAGCTTGACCTCCCATGACATGAATCTGGTGCTGAGGTGGGAGCCACCTGAAGGAGTAGACGGCAATGTGGTGTACACCGTCGAGTACAAGTGAGTCAACAGCTAATCTGAGCAACAATAAGCAAACACACGCTCCTTTGTCTGTCTGTGTTATCGCCGCACAGGCGTCAAACAAACAGCTGATTTCCAGTCCTGTAACAATAGAGTCTGTCTCTCTGTTATTTAAAAGAATAATATCAAAATAATATTGTAGTTTTCATATTCACATTGTGTCCCAAACCCAAATGTAGCTATAGAAATGTTTATTAAAAGTCAAAAATAAGTGTCTATTACTGAACTCAGTGGGTAAAAGTTCACACACACACACAGTTAACAAGCGTTAGTGTGATATTACTCAGACGTTCCACTCTTCTAATTAAAGTACGACAGCTATTAGTTGGTTAAACGCACGCTTTATCTGCTGCATCTTTTCTGCCAATCCCTCTTTAAAGTGTTCAGACCACTTACTACATAACAACATTTGCATCTTCCACACCGCTCCGCTCTGCATCCACTGCATGACTCCATGTGTCAGTAAATTACTGCAGCGTTCATCATAAAAAAAAAAAGTGGTTGTGCTGGCTGAGGGTTTGAGTGTACAGTCAGATGTTTATCAGGAGTATAATTTCACTAACTGACAAACACCCTGAACAGCTTCTGTTTGACAAGCTGCGACCGCGACTTTATCGCAAACTACAGTTTATCAGCGCTCAACATTATACTGCTCACAGACAGGGTTCCTCATTTGCTTGCCCACTGTTATGACTTATGCAGTGCAAATAGGGGTCAAATGTCAGTGAGTCAGTGATGCTCATCTTAACTGCACAGCGGTTAGTGTGAAATCTGTTGTTAGATAATAATAATGACCTCACAATGGAAGTGATGGAGGACAAAAAATGGATTTATGTGAAGCTAATATGAAGCTTCAGCGTCCAAATGAGTCAAATCCAGTAGATATCTTTCAATGTTACAGTCTTTTTAGTGGCAAAGTCCCTCTTTTTGTTCCTATACTTCCACCTGCAGCTCAACAGGGAAACACAAAGAGGAGAATTTGATTTATTTTGAAGTTGTGTTCCAGCATTTTCAGATTTTACGTTGATTATGTTAATGTAATGAAGGATTAGAAGGTTAAAGCTGCTCTTGTTAGTCGTCGCTTGTTGTCAGTTTTAGTGATTTGAGGGCTCCAGTCTTGCTTTATTTTCACTCTTCCTCTAACTGGGAATGTTTTTTTTTTTTTCTGATGTAAAACTACAAACTATTAATAGTAAAACTATTAATACTACACAGTAAAAGTCCTGCATTACACTAAAAGAGTGAAAGAGAGATATTATTAGCACAAAATACTTAAATCACTTATTCTAACTGTCTTATATAATGCTGGATAGTTTAATGAATAATAATGCATCATATTTTAATTGTTATGTTTTGTATAGTAGTAAAATCTGAATCATAACATAACCACTAACATTTATCTGTGAAGTAAATGTAGTAGCACAGTGTTTTCCTCTGAAGTAGAAGTATAAAGTGCATATTTTTAAATGCTTTGGGGTTTTTTTTAGGGGTTCAATGAGTTAGAACAGCAACACAATCCATTATTTTTCATATCTAAACGTTTGAAGCCATCTTCGTCCACTCCTGCTTGTAATGATTGTATTTTGGATCCATCTTATTAACCTAATTCTCTGTAAAAACATTCTTTATAAAACACCAGAACTGCACCAAAATGGCAAACAAAGGAGTTTAGCTGTCTAGTGAAATATCTAGAAGCTAAAAAGAGCTGGTGGAGAACAAAACGGAGCTAAAAGGATAAAAACAAACGCTAATGTTTCTCTGTGACCTGCTGGATATTTTTCTAAGCAATGTTTTGCTAACGCAGAAGCCTTATCAAGTTAATGAGATGATAGTATCTCAAATGTGTTATTTTCAGTTTGCTGTGGAGTCTTTCACTTTTACTGTTATAACTTTATTGTTCCAAAAGGGGAAATTTTGTCTTGTTACCAGGTGAAAAAACAGAACGCCACGTAGACACGGATTAGCTTTAAACTCCTCTAACACTGAAAAAAGAAGAAAAAACGTCACTATTTAAGCAGTAGAACCAGAGATATCATCTTTTTCTTCCATGTCAAAACCTAGTGCCTACACTACCCACAATGCAACTTGACTCAATTCACTGGAAGCCCGCAGCTGCTCGCTGACATCTGGAAACCTCACACCCCCGCTAACTGTTTGCTAACATGTTAGCCATGACAACAACAAAGGCGGTTTCAGCCAAATGAGTGCAGCTTTTAAAAAAAATACATGACAAATTTCTGAGATGTAATGATTCGATCTTTATTTGACCGCAACAGTTTGTTTAAAGAGTTTGCTCACAACAGTGTTCACACAAACACACACATACACTCTCTTGTGTCATCAAGCCCACGCGCCAACGTCAAGGGTTTTTCCGCTGCCTTTCTGTTTGCATGCTGTCATCAAACACACTGAAATCACTACTGGCAAGTTTTAATACCAGTACTGTTTTGTTTTTTTTTCCCTCCGCAGCAGCTCATTGCCACATTACAGACCGGCCTGTTCGAACATCTCCGCCACCGAATGTGACTTCGGCAAAGACAAAACCATTTACGGGTCATATACGGGCAGAGTGCGGGCGCAGTCGGGGAATGAGAGCTCCGATTGGGTGCAGAGTAACACGATTACCCCAGACAAAGACAGTGAGTCAGTCTCTGTTTCATGTGAAACACCACACACATGTTTATTTATATTACAAAACTGAAAGAGTGACATTCATCAACAAATACAGATGACAAGCTGTCGAAAACATCTTGGATTTTTACCACTTAAATGACTGTTAAGCTGGTTGTTTGGTTAATTGAACAGACATTGATTGTGACGGACTAAATAAAGTAATTGATTGGTCACTAATTATTATTTTTATATGAACAATGGGTAAACAGAAATGTAAGAAATTAAAATGTAGATCGGTGTTTCAAATATCTTGTTTTGTCTACAATCCGAAGATATTCAGTTTACTTTCATAGCGACTAAAGAAACCAGAAAATATTCACATTTAAGAAGCTGGAATCAAAGAATTCGGACATTTCTGATGATTAAACTATTATCAAAACAGTTGGCAACTGATCAATTAATCAACTAAAACATCAGATCTTTGTGGAGCAATGAGGAGACTTTAACGTTCCTCAAATTAACAAATGAAACAAACAGAAATGTCATATTTCCATCATGTTTTTTATACTGTTTTTCACCGTTGAAGGTTTGACTGCTGCTCTTTTTAATGCTTCTTCTGAAATGGTTTAAAAGTTTAACAAACCAACTCTTAATATTTGTGTATTCAAGAAGGCTTCAGCTTCCTTTTCCTGTTCTGTGCCGTCAAACAATATAAACAAAATATACTATAGCGTTAGAGAGGGAGAGTATTCACGTCTGCTCTGTCCACAGCTGAATGAAACTCTCTCCAACAAATTCATGGTTTGATCTTTCTCTTCTTCCTCAGCCGTCATCACTGCACCCAACGTCTCTCTCATCCCCTATGAGGCTACCCTTGAAGTCAGCATTACTGATCCAGCGTTCGCCACCTCGTCGCTCAGGCTCGTGTACTCGTCCGCCACCTACAAGATCTACTACTGGAAGGCTGACAAGAAGGAAGAGGTGGGACCCAGGACTAAAATACCTGTCCTCATAGGCGGCGCTATTAAGAGGCTAGGGGAAGCTTAGCTTCCCCAAAGTTGTCACCAAAAAAAAAAAAAAAATCACGTTTTTTATTTATATTATTATTATTTTTAAAAATATGTGAAAAAGGCATTAAAATAATAAATATTATTTATTAAACCTAAATATTTTTTAATATTGATATTTTGATGGTTACTGCGTCATTACGTACGTGTTGCCATAGCAACGAAGCAGCGTTGGCGCTAACGTTTTGCCTCACTGTTAGCTGTAAAATGAGTTCAGGTGGAGTAATTTTGCAAAATCTAAAAGCCGCTGCCTTGTCTGGATTTTACCCGAACTTCGCCAAAGTGCTTAAATTGGCACTGTCGCTTCCAGTTGGGACAGCGACTTGTGAGCGCTCATTTTCTGCGATGCGCCGGGTCCGCAACTGGATGAGAACAACTATGGCCCAGCAGAGACTGTCATCTCTGTCGCTCCTGTACATCGAGAGTGACATAACTAAGCGGCTTAAACCTGAGAAGTTTGATACAAAGGCCCCGCGGCGAATGCTGCTTCATTAAGGTAAAAAAAAAAGAAGTAAAGATTAATTAATTAATTAACAGAAAAATGTGTATAGATCATTATGCTGTGACATCAGATTTTTCTGAACACAATAATAATAATAATAATAATAACAATAATAATAATAATAATAATAATAATAACAATAATAATAATAATAATAATAATAATAATAACAATGTAGCCTATCCGCGTATTGGTAAAGACCTTTTTTCTTTTTTTTCTCTTTTGTCCCGTAGCTTCCCCATACCTCTTGCCCTAGCGCCGCCTATGCCTGTCCTCATAGTGCTTTGAGGTGCTTTGGGATGGCGTAAAGTTAGTTATGTCTCAGAGGAAGTTATTAATATTTCCTTTCGAACAGTTTGAATTCAAATAGCTGCTGATCTGACGGACTGTGCCAATATTAAATACGCAACTCATAGCAGTGTAGGCCAACGATATCATCCGTACAGACTTCTAAGGCGACGTTCTACAGGCTGAAGTTCCTAAGTAGGGCTGCAACTGTTGATTAATATATTGATTGATTGTTTGGGCTATAAAATACCAGAAAATATTGAAAAATGACGATAACTGGCACCCAAAACCCAAGGTGACATCCTCAAATGTATCGACCCAACCAACCCAAAGATATTCAGTTTATTATTCACTTTTGAGAAACTGACACCAAACAATCAATTATTAAAATTGTTGGTGATTAATTGAACAGTAGGCTACTAATTGATTAGTTAAACTACTCAATGTTGGAAAATAATGATAGCTGTTACCCAAAACTCAAATGTATTGTCCCAACCAACCCAAAGATATTCAGTTTATTATCATAAAAGATGAAAAAATCTGAAAATATTCACATTTGAGAAGCTGGATCAGAGAATTTGGGAATGTTCTTCTTAAAAAAACGACTTAAAACGATCAATCAATGCAGCTTTATTGCTAAGCAGAGTCCTTATTGCTGGTTTGTCTTTCATAGTTTACATCAAAACTTTTACAGAATTTTTCACAAATCTGCTTTAGATTGTGAAATAAATCCCAGTGAATGTACGCTTGTTCCATCTAATCCCCCACATGAGCTTCAACCCTGCATGCTACTGAAATTAAGTCTAATTAACTGCCCGGAAATTACAGAACAACAGAAATGTTGTTTTGATGCAGCAGCCAATAAAGTACGTCTCTAGTCTCCAAGTGTAACACAGGACATATATTCATGTCATTTTTAGCCAAATGAGTATTTAAATAAGCTGTTATCCCTCATCTACTGATGTGTAAACAACAGAGTTTTGGCTTTTCTGCAGCCCTCTGTTCAAATCTGGACATAAATACGCTTTTGAAGCCTGTGTGCTTTGAGTATAGTTAAAATTATCACTGACATCATTTTTACACCTTCACACCGCCGCTTCAAAAGCCTGTCAGATGCTTATCATCTGTCACATAGTGGATGATAAGATTATCTGCGGCCAGTTGTGTTTCTCTGTCTTCCCTCCTCGCAGTCTCTGTGGTCCCCGTAGCGGCAGCAGACCACTAAACCACACACACCTGACGATTTCTCTCTTGCTTCTTACAGGTCACAACTATGAGCAATCTACAGCAAAACCGGGTGGTTCTGAATAGCCTGGATCCCCACACCAAGTACTGCGTCCAAGTCCAAATCCTAATCGAGGCGAAGAGGAACGGCAATCCCAGCGAGCCCAGCGCTCCCGTCTGTGAGAGCACCACCGATGGTAAGAGTCTTCTACTAGCAAACAAAGTCAGGACTTCAGTTAGTTATCTGCAGTAAATCCTCAAGTCCACTTGCAACTTTCACCACCGCCTGAAAGAGTTTTAACCGCCAGTCAAGGTAGCGAGCAGGAAACATTTAAGCCTGAAAGTTTAAACGTCCTGAAAGACCAATGTGAACAGATTTCTACCCACGTGAGCAGTGATGGCAGCCGATCAGTCACTCAGCTAGTTTCAACTACTTTATATACAGTTTAGTCCACTGCTTCCCAACCTAGGGGTCTTGGCCCCTCCAAAGGGTCAGTAGATAAATCTGAGGGGTCGTGAGATGATTACTGGTAGAGGAAAGAAGAAAAAAACGTTTCAGTGTGCAGCAGCTGCTCCTCTGAATCCTGCAGGTTGTTGTTATTCATGATCAACCTGCTGAGATCTACCTTCTACTCACTGTTACTGTTTACAAGAGGAAAGAAGAAGAAACAATGTTCTGATATCTTTGATTTTTGGTGAAATATTGGATCATTTGAACATTTATTGAAATGAAAGCATGTGAGAAGTTTAGAGGGAAAAATCACTATTTGGTGGAGCTGTTAACAACTCATAGACATGTGAAATGTGACCCCGACTACACACTGCTTTTTGTAAGACGTCAAAAGACAAAAAGGTTGGAAACCACTGGTTTTAGCAACTGACTCAAATCCGAAATGTTACAGGGAATGACAAGATGTAGTAGTAAGTGAAGGTGACAAACACATTAACTAAACCTGCTGTTCTTGGTCTGATTGTTCTGCAGTCGAGAAACCTCCGTGGGAGGCAGCAGCGGTGACATTTGTCATCATCGTCATGGCGGTGACTCTGGTGGTGGTCGCGGTGGTGTATAGGAAAAGGATATCTCACTTTCTCTGCCCGAAAGACACACTGCCTCAGCACTTTAAAGAGGTGTGTATGTTTATGTGTAGTAAAGATTGTATATTTGCCTTCAAAATTCTTTCCAATGTCAACGTCTTGTGTGTTTAGGCAGTAATTCAACACAAATATGAATCTATTTTCCGCCTGCTCTACCCTCCAGTACCTGCTTGCACCCCCCAAATCATCTATCTACTTGGCCATGCGCAACTCCCATCCGCCCGAGGAGATCTACCACCAGGTCAGCATCATCACAGACGGCAAGACGGTGGAGGAAGGGCGCCCTCTGGAGGCGATGGGGAGCAGCTGCAGCAGACAGCCTAATGTCATGGCGGGGGAGAGATAAAAAAGCAGAGAGATGAAAGACTTGAAACGCACAGAAGCAATGAAGAAGAGCTGATCTACAGGCTGCTGTCAGACGGGACTGTTAGAAACACCAGCGGCGACGACTTTCAAGACGCTGAGAAACAGTGAAATAATGGAGCTTTGCTTGACTTCAGAGTTTTAACGCAGTGAATCCTGCAGCGGCCCCGTTACTGTGAAGTTATTGAACGGCAGAGCCACAGAGAGGTGTTGGTACAGGATTGATGCCTCATCCAGGTGGTGTCAATTCTGTGCTGTGCATCTCTGTTGTTGCTTGCAGTATTACAACATACTGTACTTAACCAAAGAAGAATGGCAACGCCCAACCGGAGCTGCCCACACTAAAGTATTTAAGCTGCCTAGACGCATCCCCTGTTACCGTATTTGATTTTTCTAATATTGAAACAGAAATGTAGACTGACAATAGACACTTGTATAGACAAATCCGATGGCTGCCTTGCGACAGAGTGGAACTAAACACATTTATGAAGGTAGTCTGTGTGATTGTGGAAGTTTTTCATTGTTAAAACACTTCTTGTCTGGTTCTCACGCAGGCTTTGGGACAAAAATAACATGACTGTACTGCTTCTGCCTGACCTCAGCAGTCTGGATGAAGTGCTGTTGTTGTTGTATGTTTTCAAGCTGTCCGTCAACGCGATAGGTCAGGAACGCCTCGAGGGAATTTCTTCAAATTTGGCACAAACATCCACTCGGACTGGAGGTTGATTAGATTTTGGTGGTCAAAGGTCACACGCTAATAACGACAAAGTTTCACACAAATGTCAAATAGGATAAAATGATGAAGTGATGAGATTTTATATCCAGAAAGTACAAGGTCAGCCTTATTATTCAACGCCATAACTCAGGAACTGAAGGGACGATTGTGACCATATTTCACATTAAGTCAGATACTGAATTGGTGACACTAATCTCGGTGCCCAACTTGAAACTGTGATTATTTTATAGCCACTTTTTTAGGGATCTCCTGGACAAATTTCTTGGCAAAAAGCACCCAGGGCAGTGAGATCCTTCTACATACATTACAGTGTTTTATATATATATATATATTTTTTTTTTTACCAGTAAGGTGCCAACGCAGTGCTTATTTCCGCCTTCCACACAGATTCATCTATAAACCTTTTTATGAAGTGTACATTGTGCCTCACTGGAGCTCATCCTGAAGATTTGAAATTCAGTGGTGATAGTCCTGAGAAGCGACAGCTGAGAGTGTATTTGTCACGGGCTCCGGCGAGAGGTTAGCCGGTCATGTGATTATATTGGAAACAAGGCAGCTGCAAAGCAAACACGACATCCAGCTCAAAGGTTTACACGTTACATTTACTCAGCTGAACTTAAATAAACAAATTATTTTAACTTGTGCCAACAACAGTTGTTTTGGTTTCATTCTGTCACAAAGCAGTGCACGAATAATGTCTTCAACTTGTGGATAATATGTATAGAAAATAAATAATCTGTGATGTATAAACATGAGATAAATGTGTCATGTTTCCTTGAACTTAATGAAGAAGATGATGATGATTGCACATTAAACTCCAATGAACAACATTTCTCACACTTGTCTTTTTTTTTCCTGGCAAGTTAAACACAAGTGTCAGATAAAGCTTCATATATACAATACACACATATGGACAACCACATGGTGGCAATCTGCAATCAGTAACATCTTAAACAATTCCTCAGCTACACATTAGATTATTAGAAAATATTTTTAACAAGAGACAGGAGAACTGTACCTCGTAGAGAACGTCCCCAAAATGTCCACGTCTAAATAATCCAACTTTTAAGGAGACAAACCTTCGTCTTTAAACAAAGCTGCTCGCCTATAAGCACATTCTCCTTTTAAAGGTGAAATAATATAACTAGTTTTTCACGGAACAGAGGTTCGACTCTTCGTTAATGAAATACCACCGGCGATGGCAGAAGAACAAAAAGTGGTGTAATCACACGTCTGCAACAGGATAAATGATGTAATAAGGTGATCAGTGATTACACCAAACAGTCTGTAGTAACCAACACTGAACTTTGTTTATGGTGTAATAATGTATACAGTTATACTGTTGTCCTTATTTATTAAACTTTATTTAATCAGGTCTTATCTATTTATTTATTTATTTATGAGATCTATTTTACAGACACAGACCTGAGAGCAGGAAACATCCATAAAGCTAGAAAACCACAATCAACAAAGAATTAATACATCAGTTATAAAGAAATAATATAAATATATCTGATAATAAAGCTTTAAAGGAGAAGTTCCCTTCATAAGCTGCCAGCTGTGTCTAGATGAGTTATTGTTCTGTAAATATTTTATATAACTATTATCCAAATGTGAATAAAGGACTCACCAACAATCCCTGCTATTAAAATGATAAACAGATCTTTTAATACAAGAACTAACACTACATAATAATCATGATGTTTTCTGAAGCTGTTGAAAGGTTGTTGAGCTCAGTGACTGTTTTGAACACAACACCTTCAGTTTCTGTTATCATGAAATGCAAAATGCTGATTCATCAATCAGTCAAAATGTTGTCTTAATCTGGCTTTAAGTTAAACAAATCAATTCCCCATTAAGTCAGTGTTGTTATGTTGTTATATTAAAAACATTGATCCATATTAAGGATCATATAGACGGTGTGAGAATCAGGATTTGAGACTGATTGGTCCATCTATCTTCCATAAAGCCTCACACTGCGATAGACTGGCTGTGGTGATACTCAAGCTTCTATTTACCATTACAGCCTTGTTTAAACTGTTCATAATATTTTTTTAATAATTAGTTTCTCTAAGGTTTGCCTTTATTTGCTGAAACATAAAACCAGAGTGAACAGTGGCGCCTCCCAGCACTCAATCGGCATCAAGCTGCAGATGTAACGCCAGAAGAATCATCAGCGTGCTTTCAAACTAAAACTGATGCTGTGCTCTTGACCATAAAGTGAATTTAATCATATATAATTAAATAAATAATGCCTGGTATAATTTCCCACAGAGCAAGATGACACCTATCACAGAAGACAAATAAAAAATCTCACATTTGAGAAGCTGGAACCAACAAATATTTGGCTTTTTTGTGAAATAGAATGACTAAAACTAGTTAATGATTAATTTTCTGTCCATTGATTAATCTATTAATCAACTGATCATTGCAGCTCTAATCCTGATGAAGCAGAGTCTTTATCAATTTATAACTAAGGAAACATTTAAATTTGAATTTGAGATACATATTTTGATGGCAAAAAGAAACACAAACAGGAGTGTTTCTGGTGTTCATCACAACCGACTGTGTTCTTGGAGCAGGGAAAAGGAAAAAAATATGTCCTCATCCATGGGTGGAGTACAGCATAAAAAATCCAATTCCAGGAAGTCAAGTCTTTAACGAATATGAGCGAATACGGTAAAAATACACCAACGCTATTGGCAAACTTGCCTTCAGACACCCTGAGGAAGTGCGTATAAGTGTTTATAAGGTGCATAACAATATAAACTTTGGTGTATTTTTATACATTTAGTGATGTTTTGAATATATTTATGCTTTTTAAAAGATGTAATTTCTATATTGCAAGGTTAACATAGAGAAAAAGTGGAAAGATATTAGAAAATGTTGGATTTTCATTAGGTTATGTTGGAAAAAGTAATAATGAATGTATTCAAAACATTTCTTAGCAACATTTGTGTTGTTGTTTAGTTGCAAATGTTCTAATAATAAATAGAAATCCTTTAAAGGACTGGTTCACAATTTTTGAGGCATGTTTTTTTGCTGTAATCATTCCTCCTGTTCATACTGACCATTAGTAAACCTAAAGAATATAAAAGAGAAAGAAACTTACATTTAAAAAATGTGTAAAATATATTCTAATTGAGAAGAGGTTTAAATTTTAAATTGAAGGGAATGAAAGTAAATGTACAAAACACTGACCAGGAATATGTTTATAGTGTAAATAGTATATGTGTGCAATTAATAATAATACAAATTGCATTAATGTAAGGCGCCAAATGCAAATGAGTCAAATCCAGTAGATATCTTTCAACAAGTCCCTCTTTTTGTTTCTATACTTCCACCTGCAGCTCAACAGGGAAACACAAAGAGGAGAATTTGATGTTAAAAAGACTGTAAATGTGTCAGATATCCACTTGATATGACTAACTCAGACTGATGAAGCTGAATAGAAGTTTCACATCAACTTTTGAATGCGTATTTTCACTAAATAACTGTGTGGATTTTAGCCAGTATGAACAAGAGGAATGATTACAGCGAGGAAAACCTCTTTCACTGTTCATATGGACACCTGACTTCTGTTTTAAGACACATTTGAAAACAGTAGCACTATCCTCCAAATCAAACCGTCAGACGCTTTGTTGGACTATTATTTTGAAAGCGCGACCGGAATAGTATTTGTAGCTGGCGCTTACGTCACGCAGAGCGTCAGCGGCGTAGAGCCGAGCAGAGCCGAGCCGAGCCGAGTCTGCCCGAGTCCTCCCCGAAACGAGCCCCGGACGACGAGCACATGAGAAACAGTCGGGTTGAGGAGGTCTGTCACTGTCAATACCTCGAAAGAAACATCAACCATGTCCGCTGCGTTGTGTTTCTACCTTCTCTTCGGGTTCTTCCTAATTAACGCTGGTAAGTTGTCTTTTTTTTTTAACACTAGCTAACATGCTAACGTCGTATTTGTATGTGTTTGGTCCAATGAGTGTTGGTTTTCTGAGCTGAATTAGCCAGCTTAATGTAAATCTGTCCGGAGAAACCCCTACTGTAACTACACCAAGCAAAGCTACAGGCCTAACGTTGCGCTAACTGTCAGTTTTCCTTCCGTTACAGTAGGGTGTTAATTTTCGGGTTGTTGGTGGCGTATTAGCCTGTTGGTTATATCGAAACAAGCGCCGTTAGCTAGCCGCGCAGCAATATATGCTCTGTTACATGTTATTACAACTCACCTATCTCGACTGTAAAATCCCACATGTGTGTGAATATTCCGTCTTGTTGGTGTGAAAAAAACACATTATGGTGATATTGTGGTTTTCTCAGCAAGTCAACACACGAGCTAATTAGTGATTAGTGGTTTCCTAATATTCAAATCCCCCCTCAGAGATGTCGCTGCCAACAACAAGCTCGACGTGCACAAACATACTTTTTTTTTTTTTTTGCAATGCTTGAGGCTGACGTGCTCTGTGAACCAGAGAGCTCACACTGTGCCATGATATTGTCAGCTGGATGAGTCAGGTTTCGAAATGAGTCAAGAAAAGGTTTGAAATTGGACGCTTAATGGATGTTTTTCATCATTCCTCCTGTTCATACTGACCATTAGAAGAAGACTTACAATGGAAGTGATGGAGGACTAAACCCACAGTCCTCCTTCTGTGCAAAAAAAAAAAAATATTTATAAGTTTATGTGAAGCTAATATGAATCTTCAGCATCCAAATGAGTCAAATCCAGTAGATATCTTTCACCGTTACAGTCTTTTTAGTGTCAAAGTCCCTCTTTTTGTTTCTATACTTCCACCTGCAGCTCAACAGGGAAACACAAAGAGGAGAATTTGATGCTAAAAAAGACTGTAAATGTGTCAGATATCCACTTGATATGACTAACTCAGACTGATGAAGCTGAATAGAAGCTTCACACACACTTTAAATGTCTATCTGGACACACTGTGGATTTTTAACCTCCATCACTTTACATTGAAATCACATTTAAAGGAGATCTTTTAATATCCAGTATGAACTGGAGGAATGAAAAAACCTCTTTCATTACTCATATAAACACCTGACTGCGGGTTTAAGACACTGAAACACTGTGAACTTGTCCTTTAAGACATTATTTTGGGTAAAAGCCTGTTTGGAATAATGCAGTTGTACGTGTAATGGATGTGTGCAAGTCCTCCAATCAGCAGGAAACTTGTTTGCATTTATTTTGCTTCTCACTTGAGGGGATTTTCTGTTTTTCTTTGTCTTCTTTGATCTAAACTGGACATTTATATGTTTGTTTTTTTTACTGACGGCACATATTAAATCATGAAAATCATCTTCAGTCTCTCGGCTGCAGCGCTACTGCGGTTTATAACAGTTTAACAGATTCACTGTAGATATGAGCAATACACAGAAATCACATCAGTCCCACTCATCTAATTATCAGATTCTAGTGGTGAACAGCAGCTTTTCTTTAGCTCCTTGTAAACATTTTCGGGGCATTTTTACAGTTAAAAATCAGTCGTGAAATGCACCAAACATCCCCTGAAATACCCAGAATGCAACGTGATAATCTTACGAGGTGCTATCCCTCATTCGTCTGTAAGTCAATTGACAGAAATTGACTTTTTTTTTCAAGGAAACGTACCAAACTTCACCAAGTTCAGGCGTCTCAGCTGCGAGGATTTGCCACTTCTCTTTTATCTGATGTGAAAGGATATTAAATAATTTGAGTTTTGTGCTGTCGGTCAGACAAAAGAAGCAATTTGAAGACGTCACATTAGCTTTTAGGAAACTGTGTTTTGACCCATTAATCGATTTATGTAGAAGATAATCAGTAGAGCTGCTGATTTATGCCTCTCCAATGTGAATATTTGTTGGTTTCTTTAGTTCTCTATGATGGTAAACAAAATATCTTTGGGTTGTGAGCAAAACAAGACGTCACTTTGGGCTTTTTGGGAAACACTGTTCAACGTTTTATAAATCAAACAATTAACCAGCAGTCATCTGACCGTGCTCATCTTCAGAAAAAAGCCCCTCAGCGGCTGGTGAAGTTTTGCCTCCATCAGCCAAAGCGTTGGTTAATTATAGTTCCTGTCCATCCTGTTGAGTTTGTTCCTCTTCTCCTCCAAGAAAACACTTCACCGACATTTCCCACCAGATGCCAGATGTGCGTTAGCTCGAGTTCGGCCTTCTCGCTGCGAGAACGTGGAAGTGAGACCTTGAATTTTTTTTTTTTTTTTGGGAAAATGAGCATCAGTGTTTATTTGAGATGAAGTCTGTTTCCATTATGAGCGAATCTGGAGCGCTGCAGGGCAAAGGTCAGCGACTGACACAGTGCTCTTCTGTGAAACCCAACTCATTTCTCCTCCTTAGGATTTGAGGAACTGCGATTTTAAAGAGAAAAATAGAGGTTATGTTTTGATGTTTGTCCCATTTCCTCTATTCGGTGTCATGTGATCTACTGTAGGCATGAGGCACCAAAGGCTCCCTTCTCTTTTTTTTTTTTAAAGTAGAGAGCTTTGACTGTCCTTGAAATAAAAATGAAGTAGAAGTGATGTTATAATCTGTGTTTTAAGGGAAGTGGAGAGAAAAGCGAGAAACTCCTCCCAGGATGATGCGTGCAGACGGATGAATTTACCGCTTTTATGGTTATTAAAACCGCAAAGTTTCACTCACATGGTCGCAGTATGTTCCCCTTTTTTTTTGGTTTTCCAGGATTCAAAGAATTCATATTTTTAAATCAAGGCTGAAGTGTTAATGAAATTGAGCTGTTTAAAGTCCCGTAGCCGGCTATATTATCTTCTGCTGAGTCATCGTTTCGTTTCAGTTTGACCAGCGTTTCTCTGTGTGAATCATCAATACGGCTGCACCACGCCTACAACTACACGGAGGTCCAGAGTCGCTCAGCGCTGAGGAATCTGTATCTGTAAGGGCAGGAGAAAGTTTTCACCCTCATTAGGCCGCATTCACACCGAGCGAGGTGGTGCGGAGGTGTGTGTGTTGGGGTTTTTTTTGTGTGTGTGTGTGTGTGTGTGTGTGTGTGTGTGTGTCCTTTAGACAATCAGAAAGTTTATTCTGATTCAACAGCGCGCCCTCTCTTCATTCACTCTCCACACCTGCTCTCTCTCTCTCTCTCTTTTTTTTCTTAAAATGAGTCAAGAAGCTGACAGCAGAGTCTAACGTCCTCCCCTCGTTCCTACTAACTCTAGTCTACTTATGGCAGAGTTTACAGCCTGATCTCCGGCTGTGATTGGTCGCCGCAGCATTATCACATCTGCCCAAATGTGTATTCTTCTTCATGGGCAACATTCAAATGCCAAATTTGCAAAACTTGTTTGCAGACTCCGTTAGAGAGAATGTGAATATTCATCTCAGATCATTTGTGTAGCATTTTGTTTAAATTTGGCAGATGTGCATATGTGTAGATGTTAGGAAGGAAAGTTTAAAGTGACTATAGTCTGTGTTTTATAATAATAACACAGTCTGATCTGTCAGTGACTCTGCAGCTTTATAGTTGAGTTTCAGCTCGTTGTTTATCTGTTTAGCTGCAGCTTTTTCTGTTCTGGTTCAGTCTCAGCGGCTCTCATAGCGTCGATACCAAACACAGACAGTTATCTGTAGACTAGCTGGTGAACATAGTGGAGCATTTAGCAGCTAAAGAGCCAGATATTTCCCTCAGGATGTTGGTAGAGAGCAGAAACAACTTCTCAAATGTGACGACTTGTTGTTTTTATTTGTTGTCATATGATATAAATTAAACATCTTAAGGTTTTGGGCTGTAAGTCAGAAGAAACAAGCAGACTGAAGACATCGCTGTGGCCTCTGAGAAACCACAGACTAGACACAGACTAGATGAGAAAATAATGAAAGTAAATATTAGTTTTGCAGCCCTGTGAGACATAAAAGATGTAGTTTAGGTCATTAAAACACAGTGTTGCCATGACATAAGTTGGGAACAGAAAGCACCGACACAAACAGCTGTTGCCTTATTTTATGTATTCATGTTTAAATTATTAAATATTTTTAGGAAAGTCTCAGCTGTCGGCCTCAAAAAGACATCAGTTAACCAAATGAGACAAAAACCTTGTTACTCTTGTTTGTTTATTTATTGATTTGTGTGTGAACCTTCAGGGTTTTCGGTTCATTTGAAGGGGAAATTAGAGTCGGGTGTTTCAATCGGGTGGAAGTGAGTCATGGTTTGAATAAAGGAGATCCGAGGACCACAGAAGAAGAGCTGTCGATGCTCGCCAGCCTGGAAAAGGTTACGAAACCGTTCAGACTCCACCAGTCGATTGTCAGGCAGATTATGTACAAATGGAAGATATCCAACACCATTGTTACCCTCTGCAGGAGCAGTCGAACAACAACAGGCGTGTAATAGTCCAGGAGGTCACCAGGGACCGCACAGGGGGGGTAACGTCACGGAAAGAGAAGATCTCTACAGTCAGTGTTCATGAGTCCACTATCAGGAGAAGACAGCAGAAAAAAGACATTTCTCTCCAAAAAAAAAGAACATTTCTGTCGTCTATGGTTCAATCAAGACCATGCATATAAACCAGAAAGGTGACTGGGAACAAAATCAAACTTGTGGTGGTGGTGTCACGGTTTGGCCTGTTTTTCTGCAACCATTAATAGATCTACGAGTTCTGAGTCGCACCAGCAAAACTCTACAAGAAAACGTCCAAGCGTCTGTCTGTGAACCGAAGTTCAACAGGAAGTGGGCGATACACACAAGTCGCTTCTACCAAAAGCAGAAGAAAGAGTCGAAGTCCTGACCTTTTTATCTAATAGAAACGCTTCATCCCCCGAGCTCGAGCTCGAGCTGAGGCTGCTCTGGAGGAGGAAGAACAGGCTTGAAATTCCTCCTGAGCCGATGTGCAGAGCTGATAAACAGTTACTGGAAACGTTTAGACTGTGGAGGGGAGGGGGGGTAATGATGCTAAAGGGGGTCACACATGTTTCCCTCATACAGATATCTAAGAAGGTAAAGATAATGCGGAAATAGAGGAACGCTGGAGCAGCAGCACTGTAAATGAGTCACAGATCTAAGGAGGCATTTTACAGCAACAACAGCTGTTCACAAAAAAAAAAAAAAAAAACATATTTGAGTATTTTTACTCCAGTGTGTAACTCTCTTTCTGTTTTGAGTCATGTAAAGAGGATGTGTAGTGAAACCATTAAGAGTTTAATTTAGCGTGGAGCGACATGCGAAACGCTCGGCGGTTTGAGATGAAGAGAGACGAAGCAGAAGAAGAAGAAGAATTACACAAGAAAAGAGAAAAAGAAAAGGAGAAGAAGAACTGAATCAGTGCGGAAAGTATTATCAGGACCTCATCAGAGCCAAAATCCAGAGGAGTCCACTGAGACCTGAACAACCGAGACAGACAGACACAGCACGAAAAACCCCGAGAGGAGGCAGACTCCCTCTCGAACCCCCACCCCCTCAAATGCTTCCTGTCATTGTCATGTGTGCTCTGCTCGGTCAGTCATGTGGGAGACTGAAACTTCTCATCTTTCATCTATATTTTTACCGTTTCCTCCTCCTCCTTCTTCTTCTTCTTCTTTTTTTATTCTTTTTGAAGGTACAGGTGCCGTTGAATCATGTGCATTTCCGTCTACACAGGTGCTTAAAGCCAAAAATTACTCACAGCGACTCGCTCTCTCTTTGATTTTTCAGCTCACTTCCTCTCTTTTGTTCTGCATTTTTTGGGGGTTTTCTTATCAAGATTATCAATTTTAATCTGTTTATCAACGTTTTCTTTCTGTTTTGGGTAAAAAAAATGAATATTTGCACAAATATTTCTATATAACAACACAGAACGCACCTAAACAAACAACACCACATCATACAGTAACACTTAAAGAGCTTGAATATGTGACTCCTGTTTGCTAAGAAACAGTTCAAACTCTCATTACAACACGCTTTTTTTGTTCTTTTAGTGCATGAAAGGTATTTATATCACTCCAGCGTCCTCACTACACAATATAAAGGTTAATGTTTCACCATCGGATTGCAGAGCACCGTTTAGAAACACCTGCCTGCGTGTCGCAATTCAGAAGAGACGCACGCAGTTCCTGTTGTGATCTATACTTCAAAAACCACCAGGTTTGCATGTTGTGCAACTCCTGAAGCCACTTATGTAACCACGTCTGTAATAAAAAAACGTCAATCTATACGTTTGTCATCAGGCGTAATACAACAATGAACTGATTCTACTTATAAGAGCAATAAGAGAACGGCAAACACACACACACACACACACACACACACACACACACACACACAAATGCACTATTTTGTGTTGGGTGAACTTTGTGCAGATATTTCAGGAAGTTACTGAGGTTTTTTTTTTATTTAAGAGTCTCGTAAAAGTCATGAATGTTGATGAGACTCTTCTTCTCCTCGATAGTTTTCGTTGTTTTGTTGTTTTGTTTTGTTTTGTTATGATTGGATGACAGTTTGAATTACCCTTCAGGGATTAATAAAGTATTGTTCTCTAATCCTGTGTGTGTCGCTGACTTTAGCTGCTGTGTGTGTTACGGAAGTATCTGCGGGTCACTCTAGGTCGTAGGTCAGGACTCTTTGTGAGGTCGTTTAGGGACAAACGATGAGCCCGAGGTTAGACGTAGTAGTAGCGGGATGAACTGAGCACGTTTCTTTGTTTTTTCTCTTCAGGTCAGGCTAACCTATTGTTGCTAACTTTGGAGCTAACGTTCGCTTTTCCAGCAACAACAGACTTTTTTTTTTTTTTTTTTTTTACATTTTTAATTTATGAAAGAAAAGAAATAAGGACAAAACAAAACAAACCCAGTACGCATCACAGAAACAGTACCGCAGAGGTTACAGACAATAAAAAATAGGAAATATATTTGTTTAAGAAATCGTGCTGATTTTTTTCCCTCTTAACAGTCAAAACACTTAAAAGTCTCTTATTTATAGTCTTTTATTTTGTGTCCATTGTCCATCTAATCCATGATCTTCATAAAGCCCCTGCAGAGCCGAGGCATCAAGTCCTTCAGCCGGTGATTCAGACAAAAACTATTTAGTTTCCTTATTTCCAGTTCAGGAGAATGAACGTTGTATTACTACAGATTTCAATCCGTCACTTTAACTCCCAGTAAACACACTGCTGTGCATAGCGGTATATCTGCTTTTAATGTTGAACATTTTTTGTACTTTTTTTAATGAACTGAGCACATTTCTTCTCCGTTTCTTCTCTTCAGGTCAGACTAACTTATTGTTTGGAGCTAACCTTCACTTTTCCAGCAACAACAGACGTTTTTTTATCATTTATTAACTGACACACTGTCGTCTGTTCTGTACGTTTACTGATCGCATCCAAACGGCCGCTCTTTCCCGCCCACTGTGCTCTATTCCTGAACGGTTTGTTGATATTATTACAGGAGGAACGCTGATTCAGACCCAGCCGTCTCTGAGCAGCCTCCATCAGGTTCAAAGTTATTAAAACAACAGGGGTGTTTCTGTCCCTCCCTCCTCAGGAAATACTTGTACTGTCAATGTTTTGTTGTTGCTGCTGACTAATTTCCTGTCTGTCAACTCATTGTCATTGCCTCAGAAACAGGCTTGTGTTGTCATGACGACGTGTGCACCCGTTAGCGTAAACCGTGTCCTAACGTGGGTTTTTTTTTTTGTCCTTGTTTGTTTGTTTGTTTCAGGCGGAGCCGAGCTGCTCCCTCCTCAAAACGTCCACCTGATCACCTTGAACACCAACTACACGCTGAGCTGGGACTGGGACCAGAGCGCTGCAGGCGGCCGTAACGTTACCTTCACTGCAGAATATGTGCCGTAAGTCTCACTCGCACATCCGGACGATACGATACGATGACAGAACATCAGGGAGGGAAGCTCAGATTAATCTGTTTGGTCTATAAAGTGCAGAACAGGATGATTTAAATGTCTTTTTTTCAATTTATTCAAAGTCAAACTCACCGTAACTCTTAAAATAAACCTTGAAATCAAAAGGCCGCTGGTGCACTGAAGGGATGTTGTTGTACGCAGGTGAAATAAGTCCATGTTCATCTCTTCTTGTGGTTTGTTTATTAGCCATGGAAAGCAAACAAACAGAGGACAAAGAACAGCAAGGCTTTCTGCTCTAGTTGGTAAAATAAACAAAGACCCTCCCAGATTCCAGATTTACAAAAAAACCACCACCATGCACGTCTTTGAACTCCTCACTGCTCCAATAATACAGTCAGAGATATAATGTAGTAAGACTGCAGACTCTTTGATGGTGTCAGTTTTCTTACAGGAGAAGTAAAAACGAAATCTAAAAACCAATAACAGGAACTTCGTGTTTACTGGAAAAAGGAGAGCAGAGTTTTCTCCAGACGTGTATTTCTTCACGCCACAACAGAAAAAAAAGCAAAGAAACTGCGGTGTGTTCTCAGGAGCGTGACGGATCATATTCCTGCTCTGATTGCAAAATAACAGCCGCTGAGCCGTGATGAATGTCAGAGTCTTACACAACAATCCAACCTGGTCAAAACAGAGGTACTAAAAAAAGAAATACAGTTTTAATATCAAGAAGTTCATTTAAGGATGTGGATTCTCTCGTATCGGCTCAAATATTAGACGTCCCTGATGATAAGTAGTAAAAGTGCAACATGTGACGCTCCCAGCTCGTCTATCGGTCACGTACAGACTCTCTTCTGTCAGATTCTTGGAAGCGGTTGAGATGATTTTTTCCTGACAGTTAACGAGTCTGAGCTCGTCATCGTCATCTGTGACGGCTGTAGTTTTCTTGGCTGCTTGTCCTCGCTGTGTCTCTGCAGGGGACCGGAGTGTGTGTGTGTGTGTGTGTGTGTGTGTTTAGTGTGTGTGTGTGTGTTTCCATTATTAATTTTCACTCATCTGGAGTTTAACTCTTTCACGGCAGAATGACGAGTCAGACGAGCCGTCGTAGGTCGAGCTGGACACTTTAAGGTCTGACTAACAGATTCATTATAAACAGATGTGAGCCCCGCAGCAATAAGACTACAAACAACCCATAATGCATCACTCTCTGCAAGAGACACTAGCTGTGTCTCAAACAGCAGACTTCTGTTAGTACTCTGCGTACTTACTGGTGTAGTGTGCAGATTTTCACAGGGTAGCGTCATCTCAAACCAAACAATGCCGTTGTGCACAGACCGCAAATTAGCATTAGCTACCGTTAGCTTTCACGTTATCGTTCGTTCTACCCATAGACTGTGTGAAAATATGGACGCCGTTACCGTGACGTCACCCATTCGTTTCTGAAGAGCGCCATCTTGGCAGTGCGTGACGCTACCTAACTCCCAGCCAATCAAAAACAGGCAAAGAGGCGGGGCCGAATGGCTGAAACAAGCCACCTAGCAGCTGGCGGACCTGTCACTCAAAGCAGCCTTATGCAGAACTTTATGGCGTAATAAAATCTAAACGGATGAATTATAAAATGAATTATGAAATTAGCTTTAGAGACCAAAACCGTTTGTTTGTACCAGGCTGTAAACATGTTTATTTCTGCTGTAAACATGTTTATTTCTGCTGTAAAGTTGGGCGTTTTAACATGGAGGTCTGTGGTAACGACTCGCTTCTGTAGCCTCTAGTGGCCGTTAGAGGAACTGCAGTTTTTGGCTTCATTGCACAGCCCCAGAGGTTTCCGCTTGGTGCTACCAAATCATTACAGAACGCTAAATCACCCCAAAAAACACCCTGATGGCTTTTATCCAGCAGCAGTTTAGTGCTTACGGCTAAAAACACATATATATAACTTACATTTGTATAAAGTGGTGATGTTTACTGTACATTTCCAGTTTGAAAAGTCGGTCCCTCCCCTTCCGCTACGTAGCCAATATGGCGACCATCGAGGGTGACAAGTGTCCATATAGTTCCAAACTTCTCGGTGTGAACGCACTTATGTACTCAAAATGTTAAATGTAAGTACAGAAGTAGTCTTTCTGATGTCGTGAATAATAAATAACTGTTGTAAATGATAATTAAATCCCTGCTTTTTCAACAAATCTATTCTTTTATTCAGGACAGCACAGAGTTAGCTCACAGCTCATCTGCAGTCCCTCCGCCGGTCACAGTTTAACAACAACAGGACACACAGTCGCACATCACACACTCCCACGAGGTCAAACTTAAGGATGTCAGCATTTCATCTGTTATTAATTCCCGTCTGTCATTTTCTCCGATCCTTTCCAGGAATCACAGGCTGAAGTCCAGGAAGCCTCCTCGCTGGACCATGGTGTGTGAGGAGACGCCGCACAGATCATGTGACCTCACATCGTTCGACATGCACTACCTGGGCATCTACACGCTCCGTGTGCGAGTCAACGTGAACGGGGATCACTCCGACTGGGTGCGAAAAGAGTTCTGCCCCGACAAAGACGGTGAGAGAGAGAGAGAGAGAGCTGAGATAAAGATTTACTGATCTGAAGGTGGTCCACCACAGACCACCAAAAACAAGACAAACACGGTCTGATGTGATGATAGGAAGGCAGCAGAGCGTGAGTGTGCGACCGCAGTGAGCGACAGAGGTGTGAACATTACTGGGAAGAGTGTGCGTTTAAAGTTGTGCAACTCTGAGCTATGAAAACCACACTGAGATCTTACAAAGAGCATAAATCTCCAACGTGGTCTCTCCTAAGTCACACAGGCAGGTGTAAAAAGAACATAAGTCAACTTTATTTCCTCTTTTTTTTTCACAGTAATACAGTACAGAGAGGCCAAACATAAGAAACAATAAGATCAATGTAAAACCACTGAGGTAAATAAGACAAAAAAAAGGTTATAACTGTGAGGTTGTTCCACAGTTTTGGAGCTAAAACAGTAAAAGCAGGATCCTCCTTTTGTCTGAATCCTAGACTGAGAGCATTTTGGTGTCAGATCTGAGCGATCTTTGGGGTTAAAACAGTGCGTCTGTGTGTGGATTTAGGAAGGTAAATGATCTCTAAAACAAACAGGGAGCTGATGTTTGTTAGACGTCCTGCTGCTGCTGCACTCAGATGTTTAACTGTGCATCACCGAGTAAATAAATAAATCGCAGTAGTCTAGGCGAGAGCGTGCAGATTGACATTGAGGTATTGATTCAAAACAAACTCTGGCTGAATGTTAAAACTGGACATTTCCAGCTGCATATCTGTATTCTGGAGCCCTACAAAAACTCCTTATTTATCTTCTACTGCTCCTTTATGCAGCCGCTCAGCTCAGCCTCTTCATAAGAAGTCCCCTTTAAGTTAGTCGTCGGCAGTCTGAGGTGATACTGTTTGAAATCGAAAACCAGTCGTATCGGTATTCAGTGAGCTTTTCCAGGAAATGATATCGTTGTTGGGGAAGGTGCAGAGCTATGTGAGCGACGTCACCACATACCTTAATAAAACATGAAACACCAGTTTGACCAGAGCTGCCGGAAAGCATCGACGAGGCCACGTAAAATCTGGCGTATCCTGCATAAACAGGAAAGACTGCAGGTTATAAACAACCAGACAGACGCGTGTCGGTTATTTTTTTTTAGCTGCACGGGTGTGTTTTTACGTCGGATTTTTAATCTACGGCGAACGACTGTTGCAGACGTATCGACGCATCTGCGCTGCTGCTTTTAGAATATGCAGGAATTTAATGTTTCATGCAGTATAAAGAAGCTCGAGTCATAAATCCAGACTGACGTTCCTCCTATAATCTGCATCAAACTGACATTTTTTTGATGCAGATTTAATCGGAGCTGCTGGTTCAAGCGTTCGATTAACATTCCTGAGATGTTTTGGTAAATGCCGCCCATTTCCCTCAAAGTGTTCAGTTTGTTCTTGTTGCCCTGGTAACGGTCTCCTGAGTGGCACCGGTTTGCTGTATTGAGCTGGAAATTAATCAACGTGCAGTTAAAAAGGCGTGCGGCGCTGTCATGACGACAGAGCAGGTGTTTTGTGACGGTGTAAAAAATAGCAGGAAAAGCGTCAGGGATCCAACCATATGACGTTAGAAAAGATTAAAATATGTTAAAATATTGTGACAGTCGCAGAATATATTGATTAATGATGAATGTTGTGATGTTCGAGACGTGTTGCCATGAACGTTGTGAATGTCTTTACTCTCCAAAGATAGTTTGTGAGGTGAGAAGCTTCACTCCAACACAATCAGAGAGGACCGAATGCTTCTGGAGTTCCAAAAAACTCTAAAACAGTGACGCATATAAAATGTTTAAACCATTATTCTGTCAGCAAAGAAGCTGTAAATTAACTTCCTGCAGCTCTAACCATCACAGGTCCGTTTTTATTGAACTATTTTAATATATGACTGTTATAATTATTACATACTGTGTTTGTGTGAAGCCCATAAAAAAGAAACTCAGACGTCATACCGCTGCCAAAACTAACCGTAACCCCAAAGCCTGAACTCCACCTGTTCGCAGGATTCAGCTGCGAACTGAAGCTTCTCTGGAAACAGAAGTGAAGCTTCTGTTCTTCAGCAGCTGCATTTCTAATATAGTGCAGAGTTTTTTTTCTAGTTTCACATACACATATATTAAATACACATCAGCATGTAATAAGTTTAATATAACTTTCGATAATTGATTCAAAACAGTCCAAAGTTTCAGCTTCTTATCTGTGAAGATTTGTTTTTATGTGAGAATAAACTGATTATTTTTGGATTTTGGCACTTTGATTATGTTACTGTGGATATTTTTCACTGTTTTCTTACAATTAATAGAGAAAATAAACACCAGAATAATTGATAATGACCATAATCATTAACTGCAGGTCTAATGTGATTACAGCGGATCTCAGAGCACAGCTGCTGCCTGTGTTTATTCATTTTATCAGATGATATGTGGTCATAAAATAATGTTTTTATCTGCAGTGCAACAGCTTGTTAATGACTGCTGATGTGTTAAGTTTCACACGTGGACATTGACGGTAATCATGTTTCTTTGCTGCTCCTTGTAGCTGCTGTGGGTCCTCCAAGCAAAGTGGAGCTGAAGCCTGCTGGAAGCAGCCTGGACGTTAACATCTTTGACCCTCTGACCAGCAAGAACAGCTCCATGAAGTCCTCGATTCCCGACTTGTACTACCGCATCGTCTACTGGGAATACACTGCGGACACGCGGGTAGGAAATGCTCCACATAAAAGTCCGACTGTCGACTACAGCAACATATCTGCCCTGTAAATCCATCGTCCTGTGAAACGGAAAGCAAAAGGGAGAAATTTACATTTTAAATGCTTTGGTTGCGTCATCGTTATTTTAATACAGGAAATCAGATCTTTTCATACAACAATAATGTGTCTGATCGCATCCTGCTACACGACGCAGGAGCCACGTTAGCTTTCCTGCATGAACACACGTCTCGTCCTGCAGCTTTAGCTTCTTGAACGAGCCACCAAAACAAACAAGACAAAACTCGTGTCCTTGAACAGCCTTTTAATATAAACCCCCCTTTACTGCTGAAGCCGTTTGTTATGTGTCGCAGTTCCTGTCATACGGGTGTTTTGTACAAAAACAGCGAGGCAGATCCTCACCGACATGTGCGAGACAAGTACCCTACAAGTCTCTCACGTTCACACTTTCCATTTTCTCCATGGCCCCTGAAGAAAACCCGGTGTGAGTCACAGTGAAACCAGAGGTATACACTCCCCAGTTAGCCTCTTTAGAGCACCTGGTTTCTGTTATGTACGTTCAGCAGGGCGTTGGTTTATTGGTTTTGACGTGTGCCATCCATGCTCAGCAGAGGAGTTTCCTGTCAGCGCCGCAAGACGGGTGAATGTCATGTGAGACGATCTGCACGAGCTCTTCCTGGGTGCTTCGACATCCTGCCAGTCACTTTTATCTGAAGCAGCGAGCAGGTTCATCAAAAAAAAGAAAAAAAACCTGTTTGACGAGGAACGTCGTCCTAAAATAACCCAGAGCTGACGCAGATATGACGATTATGTCAAATGACTTGGATGAATTCCCTGACATAAACAAAAGAATATAAACATTGTCGTTACAGTAGAATAACAAAACTAGAAGATGAGTATCATGCTAATGTTTTAAAACAACACGTGCTGTAATAAGACAAGTATGAATAAACAGTACGTTAAATTAAAAAAAAAAAAAGACAGCAGATCGAATCTTTGACTGCAGACCTTTGAGCCCAATCATCTGTTTGTTGATCATATTTGCTTTTAAGTCTTTTAAGTCTTTTTTCAAAGGCTTTAAAATCTCATCACACATCACAAAACAAAGTCCTGTTTACATACCGCCGCTGCCTCATGCCTACAGCAGTTGGCAAAGTTCATAAATGATTTAATTGATTGATCTGAAATACAACTTATCTGTTGTTAATGTGTTTCAAAGCATTAATCTCAGCAAACTGCCGACACTCAGAGAGATGAGGGAGTGCAGATAATGGCAACGGGCCCGTCTCTCCACACACTTGTGGTTTCACTAATGCACCACAGTGACTCTAATGGATGTCTAAGTAGACATGAATTCAGTTTGTGTTGGGAAACCCCAGCAAGCCCAGGACATTTACCGCCTGTTCAGTTTATGGTGTGGTGAGAAGAAAATGACAGAATGCATGTTAGAGCTGCAACGATTAGTCATTAAATCAATTGAAATGCTTCAGTGTAACGCCTTTCTGTCTAAAGGCATTTTCTGGTCTGAATCAGTGGAGGAGTTGGAACGAAATTTAACTACACAAATGTAGTCAGCAAAGTTTGTAGGAGCTTGATGTCTTGTTTAAAATTAGCTGATACAAAAAGAGAACAGAATAAACAGTGGGAAAAAACTCAAGACTGTTGCATCTCATCTGGAATTAAATGCCTCTTGACACCAAACTTGTCAATTTTGAACAAAACTATCTCAAAAACACGGAGGAAAGAACCCTAAAACTGAATTAGATGAAGTTGTGATATCAGCAGTCCAGCATTGTCTCCATCTGGTCATCACACTTTTTCACGCCCAAGTTTAAAGACACAATTACACAATGAAGGTGTCGCTTTTACACTCACCATTAATACAGAGATATTGTTCATGTCTGGAGTTTTACTGCTGAAATACCGTCATACAATGAAGCCTTTGAAGCCTTTGATTAGTGGACCTTGGAGACTTGTATTAGAGTAAACTTCCTCTAAAGGGTGACTGTGTTTTTGTTTTGGTCTGAGTGCAGCTGCTGTGTTCAGATCTGCACAAACGAATCGCACCAAGGATGAAATCCAACCAGTCTGATTCAAACCGGACTAAACAAACACCCTTAAACACAGTAAAGAAAGGATTGAGTTTTAGCTGATATGATCTGTTAAAATATGCTCAGAATGACTGATACTGATTCTCAGGAACAGCTTGGAGCATCTCTACTTATGATCATGATGTAGAAAGTGAAATGATCATCACTCATTAGTTCGCTCAACCACTTTAAACATTCATGAACACTGAGCATTAGTGATCTTTGTGATTGAATAATTTTCTTTATTTATTCATTCTTACATTTGATTCTGTCAGAGATCAAAACCTCAATGTGCTGGCTCATGAATAAATGCCATTAATCAGTCCTCCAAAAGTTTAAATGACCTCTCTCATCTGTATTTCAGGCCACAAAGAACTACACGGTGAACAGCAAAATGAACGTGGTGACGCTGCCGAACATGACGGCTTGGACGGTGTACTGTGTGGTCCTCCAGTCACGTGGCGACTACTACAATAAGAGCAGCAAGTTCACTGTACCCCAGTGCATGCAGACTGAAGGTAACACATTTTAAATCAGCGAATTTGACATTTGACTGAAAAGGATCACAGACTCTGCTTTTTGGGAAATTGTGGCGGACATAAGACTGTTTTCATTGTCGATCATTTTCTCGATTAATCTGCTGATCAGGCCGGTACAGGGGAGATGTGTTCTCTCTTCTTTGTACCAGAGAGTCTCACTGCTGAAATAAAAGCTGATCTATGGTCTCCAAATCCAAATCAGACAGAAATTATTTTAATTCTGAAAGTTATCTGAGATAGAAGAAGATGGTGCGGACAACAGAGTTCATTTGATTATTGATAGTGTTACATACCAAAGAGTGTTCATTGTAGAGCCTGAGAAGTTTGAGAAGAGCTTTTTTTCATCCAGCATATAAAACAGTAACAATAACGAAGGTACAGCAGGGCATCGTCTGTGTAACGAAGGTACAGCAGGGTATCGTCTGCATAACGAAGGTACAGCAGGTTATCGTCTGCGTAACGAAGGTACAGCAGGGTATCGTCTGCTTAACGAAGGTACAGCAGAGTATCGTCTGCGTAACAAAGGTACAGCAGGGTATCGTCTGCATAACGAAGGTACAGCAGGGCATCGTCTGCGTAACGAAGGTACAGCAGGGTATCGTCTGCATAACGAAGGTACAGCAGGGCATCGTCTGCGTAACGAAGGTACAGCAGGGTATCGTCTGCGTAACAAAGGTACAGCAGGGCATCGTCTGCGTAACAAAGGTACAGCAGGGTATCGTCTGCGTAACGAAGGTACAGCAGGGTATCGTCTGCGTAACGAAGGTACAGCAGGGCATCGTCTGCGTAACGAAGGTACAGCAGGGTATCTTCTGCATAACGAAGGTTCAGCAGGGCATCGTCTGCGTAAGGAAGGTACAGCAGGGTATCGTCTGCATAACGAAGGTACAGCAGGGTATCGTCTGCGTAAGGAAGGTACAGCAGGGTATCGTCTGCATAACGAAGGTACAGCAGGGTATCGTCTGCATAACGAAGGTACAGCAGGGCATCGTCTGCGTAACGAAGGTACAGCAGGGTATCTTCTGCATAACGAAGGTTCAGCAGGGCATCGTCTGCGTAAGGAAGGTACAGCAGAGTATCGTCTGCGTAAGGAAGGTACAGCAGGGTATCGTCTGCGTAACGAAGGTACAGCAGGGTATCGTCTGCGTAATGAAGTTGCAGCAGGTTATCGTCTGCATAACGATGGCAGAGGGAGATCTGGTTCAGCATCACTGATGATGTAAAACTTGCTCATCTTGTCAGGACATTGTGAGGCTCCTTACACACCACAGGGAATAAAACTAGCTGACGGTTGATGGCACTTGACGCTCCGTGTCTGTCGAGTCAGACGTTTACCTGGATGATGTCGTGCTGACCGACCCAGTAACGATAAGACACAGACATGATGGAGTCCAACAAAGCAAAGATTTGTTCTGTTGATCATTCTCAGCAAGAATCTGGCCAGTCTGTTTAAACTACTATTTATCCAAGTCAAATCAGCGCCTAGACGGCAGCCATGGCACACTTTGGCACAGAATATCAGAAAATAATTAACCTGAGCTGCTAAAGGAATTTCATTTTTTGTAACATTTAACTGTGAAATTCCTCTCCTGGTTTACGTCTGTTGAACCGGTTTGTACAGCGTGTTCCAGCACGAGATAACAGCACACATTTGCAGACAATCTCTGCTGGAAGACATTCACAGTGCTGCACTCATGTAAACAATAAATGAATGAACTATTCAGGGAGCTACATAAAGAAGTTCAAACCCTACGTGGCTCCTTTCTAAACTCCACACAGCTGTTCAACCACAGCGTAAAATGGTTGTAAATCAGTTGTTTGAGAAAGTTACAGAAATGGTCGTACGTCGCCTGAATCCCCAAATCTGAAATCTGAACATTTGTTTCATGGGCATTAAAAACCAAAATGGCAGCAGTGTGAAGTGCATTGGATTGTTCGTGTCACAGATAACAAAGAACAATGCAGACATTTATGTCTCTGTTTGCATATGACCACCTGCGGGTATGTATGTTCTAAGAGATAACAACTATAGCATCTATATTTAACTCTTTGTGTGTGTGTGTGTGTGTGTGTGTGTGTGTGTGTATTAACAGGTCCTGTCCCGTGGAGGACGATCGTCAAGTACTTCGTGTGCTCTCTGCTGATCTGTTTCGTGGTTGTGCTGGTCTCACTGTACGTCTTCTTTCGGTGCTTCAAGTCCGTCAAGTCAACATTTTTCCCCTCTGGCCAGCTGCCAAAACACTTTGAGGAGGTTCGCGCACGCACACACACACACACACACACACACACACACACACACACAGTCAGCTGTATAGGGGTGGAAGAAGTTTTCAGATTCTTGACTTGAGTAAAAGTATTAATAAATAAACGAGTAACGCTTGTCAGCAAAATGAGCAGAAAAATTGCCTGGTAACTTATGTTGTTATATTGTTAGATTATTAATACTGAAGCATCAGAGTTAGAGCAGCATGTTACTGTTTAGTCCACTGGTTCCCAACCTAGGGGTCAGGGCCCCTCCAAAGGGTCAGCAGATAAATCTGAGGGGTCATGAGATGATTAATGGGAGAGAAAAGAAGAAAAAACAAAGTTCTGATACACAAATCTGTTTTCAGTTTCTGGACTTTTTCTTTAATCTTTGATTTTTGCTGAAATATTGGATCATTTGAACATTTATTGAAATGAAAGCATGTGAGAAGTTTAGAGGGAAAAATCACTATTTGGTGGAGCTGTTAACAACTCATAGACATGTGAAATGTGACCCCAACTACACACTGCTTTTTGTAAGACGTCAAAAGACAATTTAACTTAACAATTGTCTCGTGTCTGTCAAGTTTTTTATGTCAAATCTTAACTCTGAAAAGTAACCAGTAACTTTAACTGTCAAATAAATGTAGTGAAGGTATGAAGTGGCGTCACTTAATTACTTTTTTAGCACTGCAGCTGTTCTAGTTTCGCTGTTTGCAGACAGATATTTACATTTCTGACATTTAAAGGAAAATGTTCTTTGGTTTTATTGTCATAGTTTTGTCACAGTTGAATTAAAAGAAGCAGATAAATGCTTGTTGAGAGAACATACAGCTAAACTTTGACCGTCCACACTGTTGTTTACAATTGTGACCAAATAATTTGCAGTTCAGCGTCAGACTGAAGCTGAAATATATTCACTTCCACCAGAACAATCCTCAGAGTCTCATCTCAGTCTCTCTCTTGTCTCCAGTATTTTTGTGGCTCCCCGGGGTCGGACATCCCTCGCCTTCTCTCCCCTGATCCAGAAGCCGAGATGATCCATCCTAAGGTGACCATCTGTCCAGAGCCAGTGTTCCTGGAGATCCACAACCCTCCGCCCGAGACCCTGCAGGAGACTGACTCAGGCCTGGAACCAGACAGCAGGTCGGTTCATGTGTGATGTTTATGTTAACATAGCAAAAGGCAATACATCAGTTCATTTTTAAAGTGTTTTCTGATATTTATATGGCTGCATGTCTTTTCCCTCAGCGGCAGACACAGTCGTCAGGGCAGCAGCGGCAGCAGAGACTCTGGAGTTTACTCCACAGAGGGCGGCTCCGGCCCGCCGCAGCCCACCAGCAGTCAGTACTCCACAGGGACCGAAGACTCCTGGCAGGCCCCCCTCAAACCGGAGCAGGTGAAGATGCAGGACATGGGTCCGGAGCTCAAGAGTCAACGTCTGATCGCGGCCGAGCACATCCTAGACGTGTGTGTCTGAAGGCAGACACGCGGCGGAAAAGACTTCTAGATTTTGAAGGATCGTGAGGTTTGTGGGCAAACGTGCAGCGTGCCTTTTTTTTTTCCTGCTGTCACTGTTAAGAGTCTGTCACTGTCTGATATAAAAAGAAAAAAATTTAAATTACTAGTACAGCAAAAGGATCAAGAGAAAACAGAAGACAAGTCATCTGCTGTGACGGCACGCGGCATCTCCAGGAAGCAGGAAGTGCTGTTAGTGCTGATTTACATGTGTTCTAAATTCCTCTCATATCGTCTCCTCGGTCTGAACGCTGCATTCATGCCACGAGTCAGACTGAATGTGGGCAACAGGATTAGATTCATCTGTGTAGCAGTGATGAATTAATAATGGATTTAAGGGTCAAATCATCCTTTTTTTTTATTTTTTATTTTTCTGCTTATTGCTAAAATGAGTTAACACTGGTAGCTTACTGGTGCTAACTGGGTAGCGTTAATTGAACATAAGCAGAAGTAAAACAAAGTGACTCCAGAGGTTTACACCAACAATGGATGCGATTGTTCTGGAAGTGCTGTTGTGGTTCTAGAGAAGAGCGCGGTTACTGCTCATAAAACACAAGGACCTTGAGAGGAAACACAGCATACCTGAACATTATAACTCTTCCACTACTGAACTTAAACTACCTGGTACCTTGAACCGCTGAGCAGTTGTAGATCAAACATGGTCGGTCCGGTCTGGAAGGTTTCAACGTCCGTCATTCGTCATCGTTTGTCATATTGATTTAGTGTCATCTGCTGAAGGTGCCAAAATTTAGCTCACAAAACATGTCTGGGAACATGTGGAAGATTTAAAATGCCTTTAAAAAAAATCAAATCAAAACAATGAAATAGTGGAAATACATGATGCACATGTATTTCCTTTAAATATATATATATATAAATATTATGTTAAAAGGATTATTGTTTACAATTATATGAGCTATGTTACCTTCTTAAAGAGAACTGCAAAATATAAAATATTGTCATTAGTTTTTATTACAGACTTCTTAAATATGTAAATAGACGTGGACACACTGTTCAGGCCACAATTAATTTAACTGATTAACAATCAATTATCATTAAAATTAACTAACCTTTTCCTATTTAATTATGACACTGTGAATGCATACATAAAAAAGTTGTACATATGAGGAGGGGGGGCCCAAAAAATTAACTGGAACTGTTAAAAAAAAAAAAGTTTAAAGTGTAATTTTCAACCTTTCTAATCCTCTTCAGTGTTTTCTCTTTGAGATGTGACACATTTATCTCAGTGCTTCTCCTCCTTTCCTGGAAACATTCCTGTAGTCATCTCATGTCACCATGTTCAGAGCTATCAAGGGTTTCTAGGACTCTTTAGGTCCCCCTACCTTTGTATAACAATGTGTGTTGTATTTACTTAATTGTTTTGATTTTTTTTAAAATTAAGTCATTTTAAATCTTCCATATAAAGCAGTGCAGGACAGAAGACAACAGCTACAAGCTCAGCTCAGGTCTGTATGTCACTGTAACACCAAAAACACCAACAGAGGTCTTTACCGGACCTCCCCGAACCTGACGAGTCACCCATTAACGAGCAGACGTGAAGAGAAGACGTCTTGGTTATATACACAAACACATCGAGACCCGATCAGACCCAGAATAAACGTGGACCTGCTCTGACTCTGGTCCTGTGTCGGCTCCCTCCTTCAACCGAGCGGTCACATGACAATCGGTGACCTACAAGCATTTGGTGCCAGAAATAACAGCGAGACAATGACGAGCGCGTCAGGCAGCGAGACACTTTTGTTCCAGTCAGGAAGCATCAAGGACACCTGATACAGGAAGTGAAATACTTCTGTGTGAAACTGTCTGGACTCCTCAGACTTTGTTAAACAGATCGATGGCTGCCGGCCAACAGCAGTGAAAGGTTGTGGTGTCAAACTTGTTGACGTCGTGTCTTTAGTCAACAGCAAACGATCACACGCGGTCTGACCTGCTGAATGCACAGCAGATACTTTACTGTATTTACATACTCAGCTGTGTGGCATGGAAACTATATAAAGGTGCTTTCAATGTAAAGTTTGTTTCTTTTAAAAACATTTTGCAGCTTTTTTTTTTTCCCCTTTTTCTCTCTTAATGTCCCACTTCTTCATGTTCAAAGACACACGTGGGCCTTTTTGCACACTTGCAGGGTGCAACACCTTTTCACCACTGTGGTTTTAAAGAGTACTGACAGCTGAGAGCGACCTTTATGTTTAACATGTAAGACGTTCTGACAAGTTAAAAACAATAACACTCAGAGTGGATGTTAGAAACAGGGTATCTGCAGGAATTCAGCTTCCTTTAAAGAAAAAAAAAAAAGGCTTTAGAGGCTATTAAAAATATATTTAAGATATTTTCTCCTGCCTGCGATCGGCTGTATGTTAAAATGTTTGTGAGCTGTCAGGAGGCGTCGAGTAAAAATATTGAATATTTAATTGGTTAATCCTTCCATCCATCCCATTTTCTGCCACTTTATCCAGATGGTTGCACTGATTTAATGTCATTGTTTGGAATTATTGTTCTATACTGCTGGAAAAACTGTGATATAATTATAGTTAATTCAAGGCTGCACCGTCCCTGCTGGTTTTTACATCATTCCTTCATAAAAAATAAGTCTTTAAAAGGCCTTGAAAAGTCTTAAATCTTCCCTCCAGTCATCTGCTGAGGGAGGGAAAGATCTCTGACATCACAACCAGTCTGCAGCCAATCGTTGTCCAGTATGAAACTTTAAGCCTCCACAAAGCAAAACATTTACATATTCAAAGTTTAGGGGAGAGACAATAACTTTATAGCTAATTAAACTCTTTTTTTCAGATGCAAATTATTATTCAAAGAAGCCAATTTGCATCATTTCTATAAACATATCCTTAAAGTTGACTTAAGCAGAAAGCCTGACGTCCCGCTGGCGTGTTATTCCCATGTCTCTGTGTCCCCCCCCTTTAAAATGTTCTTTACATGTTCCCTCCATACATGTGAATGTTTCTTCATGTAAATACTGTACATACAACACACCGTATGTCACCATCAGCTATTTCAGGCAGTGCTGGTCGTTGCCAGTTAAATGTAAAAACCTACTGACAGACGTTTTTCTATCGTTCAACATGTTTTGCTAAAAAAAAAAAAGAACTTGAACAGAGAAATTTACTGTGATCAGGGTCGTCATGACCTGAACACGTCCAAAAAAAAACAGCTGCTGTAGCACTTCACATTACAGCTGGAGGATAATATTCTGATATTTAATTAATAAGAGTTTGATATTTTCAGGTAATATCACAGAAAACATTCAATTTCTGCCAAATCTGTTCAGCTAGACGCCGATAAACTCTTTAAAGGCTCGTAATGTGAACGTAGCCTTTTTAGTTTCTGTGTAATAACTTATGAATCATGACTGGAAAATGTTTGATTAAACATCAAATGATTACCTGAAAACACTGATGGAAGCTTCTGTGTAGGTGCTGCATGTGTGCGTCATTATTACCTTCAGTTATAAACATTTCAGTCTCATATTACCTACATATACTCATCGTTATTACTATACAGTAATTACCGTGATATTACTTTTAATTATCAGGATATTTACCTCGTTATTACTTTGTTGTGACTGAGCTGGAGTGTGAAGTGCCGCTGAAATGTCTCCACTTAAAACATTTTCCATCCACTTTTCATGCTGCTTCTGGAAAGAAAGGAAGGAACGAGTCATGGATGTGTGTTTTTCTGTCTTTTTATTTTTCTGTTTCTCATTTAAATCACTTTAAACCTTCGATATGAATCAATTCAAAATTCAAAAATTCTGTGTGTTTCGTCTGGATTTTAACACCTGTGTCTTTATTCTTCCATTTATGATTCTTATAGAATCTTTATTCGTTATATTAGTTTTGTTTTTAAGATTTATTTCATTTGTATCAAAGATCTTTTCATTGGAGTTGTGTTATTTCCATCCGCCGGGGGCATTTCTTTTATTCCTGTATTGATTATTCTTGTATAATTATCCACATTTATTCTGTCTGCATTATATTCAACAACAAAAAAAAACAAAACAAAACAAAACAGAAGCTTTAAGCCTTTTTGTGAGTAGAAACAGCAGGCGGAGGCGTTTTTTTCTGTGTAGAGTTTATTAAACGAGTCTCATCTGCTTTATTATAACAACAAATAACAAAAACGCCTTTTCCTGAGTCTGCAGCGCCGGGATGTGCGAGTGTTGAGGCAGCAAGAAAAGAAACAAACGACTCTGATCTGTGTGTAAAATTCCAACTAAACAAATGTGAATTAAAGGCATAAAAAATCTCCCCGTTTATTCGACCTTCCTGATCAGCCGCTGCCTCGACACGTCGCCCCGTCGCTGTTTGTCGCCTCGTCTGTTGAAGCTGTATATAATCATATTGTGAAGCGCTGTGTGTAGAGGTGTGAGGTGAGCGTGCACACAGAGCGGTGGCGTTTGATGTCATGTGTGCGTCTCACATCACAGCAACTGATAATGTGTTAATGGACAATCATGCAAAATTAAAGAAATAACCTCCAATGCTGAACTTTGGTGTCGAGATTATTTTTACTTTACTGCACGCACACACACACACACACACATTTCCAGACTGTATCATCTCTGCTGCTTTCCCATCTTTCTTTCATACTGAAACTGGTGTTAAATTACATTATATTGAAACCAGCAGTCAGATATCCGAGGGGTTTTCCTCGCTGTAATTATTCCTCCTGTTCAAACTGGCCAAAATCCAGCAATGTAATTTAGTGTAAAAATGCATTTAAAGTGTGTGTGAAGCTTCTGTTCAGCTTCAGCAGTCTGAGTTAGTCACATTAAATGGATATCTGACACATTTACAGCCTTTTTAGCATCAAATTCTCCTCTTTGTTGATTTATTGGTTGGTTTTTATGTCTGTGTCCGATGGCTGATGTCATTTTTAGTAAGAGAGTCTAACAGAGTTATTTATGAGAGCAAAGGCATGGGATTAAAATTATGTTTGACTGTAAATGGATCATTTCCCACTCAACAGAAGTGGATTAAATTATTATGTGTTACTCATTTGATGAGTTTATTAGATTTAAACGCACAATATGTGATTTCAGCCTCCAGGGGTCTCTCTATCAAAACAATAACAAAAGACAGAGTGTGATGATGTGTTTTTACCAGGAGCTGGATTACCCACAGAGGTCTCCTCCTCTCCAGAACAAACGGACCCTCTGATTACAGGTAAAAACACTGAATAAAGCAGTTTCACCTAAAAGATCAGTGTTTCTCCGGCGACCCACAGACGTTAGATACAGGCTGTTAGCTTAGCTGCTGCTAACACTTGATCGGTTTATTTCTCTTATAACTTTAGATCCAGACGTTCGTCCGGTTTCTCCCATGAGCTGAATTATCCACAGAAGTCTCCTCTTCTCCAAAAACAAACGTACACACAGATTAAAATAGTTAAAAATACGACTTAAAGCTGTTTCACCTAAAAAAAATCGATATTTCTGCAGCTGTTAGCTGAGCTGCTGCTAACGTCTGTTCCTCTGAAACGGTCCGTTACTTTGATTAAAATGGGGAAAAAAACTGTTGGAAACATTTGGGATAATGTAAGAACACAACTCAACATATAGAACATAGGTCTAGTTGTTTTTACACATTTTAATGATGAATTATTACAGATTAGAGCTTTGATTTTAGCTCCGTGTTCTTCTCAGATAGCCTGGCAGCCTTTTGATATTAACAGTTAAGTCTGAATATTTTTGGTCTTGTACTCAGAGAAAAGAAGTCACCTTGTTCTGTTGGACATTTTTTTTAGTCTGCAGATGTTTTGTTGACTGGATGATTAATGATTAGCTGCAGTCTGCTCTTCTTTCTCCAGACTTCCACTTGTTGCGAAACAAGAGTTCACCGTCCTTCCACTTTATTAAAACAATTTCCTTCATTGAGAAATATTTGGGATTTCTGCCCCAGTTCAGTGGAAGCGATGTTCACAGAGTAGAAAACCAGACGATCCTCAGCCGTCACCGTGAAAATGTTTGCTATGGAAACCAAACAAAAAGCTTCTTTGAAAAGAATAATGCTAAAGGTCAGACTCACAGTTAAACCAGCAGTCAGGTGTTTATATGAGCAGTTTTCTTCACTGTAATCATTCCTCCTGTTCATACTGGATATTAAAAGATCTCCTTCAAACCCACAGTGTGTCCAGATAGACATTTAAAGTGTGTGTGAAGCTTCTATTCAGCTTCAGCAGTCTGAGTTAGTCACATCAAGTGGATATCTGACACATTTACAGTCTTTTTTAGCATCAAACTCCTCAAACATGATGACTTTACTGCACTGGTTGGCATGCTTTTACCTCCTATCATTTCCTCTAAGTCATAATGGAAGTGAAATGAAAAGCACAAGAATGTCTCTATCAGAAATAAATCTAATTTCTCCAGACATGGCTGCCCCCTCGGCTTGTTTAAAGTGGAGGTTCAGACCAGTCGAGTCCTTAAATCGACTCTTGATGTGCAGAATCGACTCTCACACACTTTCTCTCTTCTCGCAGGTGTTTCCTCTCTACACTTCTCTGTTTTATGACGGATCTGGACTAAGAACATTTTAATTTTGTGACATAAAGGGCTCATAAAATATGAAGTGTGATGTGAGCGTTCAGGTAAGTTCTGCTTTCTCAGGACAAAGACTACACACACACACACACACACAGAGTTATTTGACTCAGAAGTTCAAGGTCCACATTAGTATTAACAAATTACAACCATAAAACACGGAGGACGTTTTTTTTCTGCTGCAGCTTGACTGTGTGCAGTGAAGAAGAGATGAATATCAGACTATCTTTCTATCCTTCTGTAGCGTCTACTGATGATAAATGTCGCCCTCTGCTGTCAAACTGGAGCCTTGTTTCCTCTTGCTTTCTGCTTTTTAATGAATAAGTGTAATTAATTTAATAAATTAAGTCATCAGTGGTGGAAAGTAGCTAAGTTCATTCACTCAAGTGTTGTACTTTTATTTATTTACATAATATATAAGAACAGGAATAATAATAAAAATAAAAACTAAACTAAAAGAAGCAGGGGGAATTAATATATGAGATAAAAATCTGCTCTATTACTTCTGTTTTATTGCTTTATTTTCTTCTTCTTCTTCTTTTTAAATGATCTCATGCTAGTTGTTTGTATAGAAGCCCTGAGATGTAAATGTGTTTTCTCTCCTACTGTTTTTTTTTTCATGTGTGAAACAAGCAAAAAAAAAAAAAAAAAAAGTATTCATGTTTTCTTCGAGGTGACAAAAGAAAGACAGGACAGTAATATAATATAACCTGCTAACACACATTAAACTGCAGCTTCAGCCAATAATCTAATATTTCCATTCTTAATGTAATAAAATCCAATAATGTAATAACTCATTCAACCCATTATGTGATAAAGACTTTTAGCACATAATGTAATAAGCTATTACATTATTAACTGGTTAAAATAAATCATTATTTATTTATTGGCTGTAAAGTGTCACAACTCCATGACTCTTTTACTGTTAGAAGAGTGCGATCCTAGGAACAGCTAAGACACTGAACCTTCAAACTCCCAGCAGGCCTCTGGTAGAGGACCAAGCTTGAGGAGGGGAGAGACTCTGACGTGTTATATAATCAGAGTCCTTGGTCTATATACGTCTCTGGCTATTTGAATAAAGTCATGAAAAGCTCGCCAAAGACTCTAAAACTGTAACAAATGATGTTTGTAGGTTATTTTTCTGTAAACATTACTGTAAAAGAGTTTTAGGATATTAAAAAATGGAAGTGTTAACAGTTTATTTCCATTGATTAACAACATGCAGTGAATGAATGTGACCACCCTTTGCCTTCAAAACAGCATCAGTTCTTCTTGGTACACTTGTAGACGGTTTTTGAAGGAACTCGGCTGGTAGGTTGTTCCAAACATCTTGAGAACTTAACCACACATCTTCTGTGGATGTAGGCTTCCTCAAATCTCTCTGTCTCTTCATGTTGATCCCAGACAGACTGAATGATGTTGAGATCAGGGCTCTGTGGAGGAGGGGAGGGGGTAACATCACCTCCAGGACTTCTTGTTCTTCTTTACGCTGGAGATAGTTCTCAGTGACATTGGCTGTATGTTTGAGGTCGTCGTCCTGCTGCAGTCATTCGCCTCCCTGATGGTGTTGGATTATGGGTAAGTATCTGCCTGTATTTCTCACCATTGAGGACACCATTAATCCTGACCAAATCTCCAACTCCATTTGCAGAAATGCAGCCCCAAAACTTGCAAGTAACCTCCACCATGCCTCACTGTTGCCTGCAGACGCTCATTATTGTACCGCTCTCCAGGCCTTCAGCGAACAAACTGCCTTCCATCAGTCCAGAGCACCTGCTGCCATCTTTCTGCACCCCAGTTCCTATATTTTCATGCATGGTTGGCCTCGTTATGGCTTTTTGGCCGCAACTCTTCCATGAAGACCACTTCTGGCCAGACTTCTCCGGACAGTAGATGGGTTTACCCGGTTCCCACTGGTTTCTGCCAGTTCTGAGCTGATGGCACTGCTGGATATCTTCTGATTACAAAGGTAAATAAGTGTTTCCTCGCCGTCCCACTGCATCTACGATCCTCAACGTTGCCTGTTTCTTTGTGCTTCTTCAAATGAGCTTGAATAGCACGTCTTAAAAACACCAGTCTGCCTTGAAATCTTGAAGAGACCTTGCTATGCTGGTTATGCAGTTTAACCTTCTGTCTTGCTGTGGCATCTTCCACAACCTCACCTTGGCAGCAGAGTTTGGCTGTTTTCTCACCCAGTTTTAAGCCTCATACACAGATGTTTCTGTTTCAGTTAATGACTGTGTTTCAACCTACATGTGAAATTGATGATCATTCGTACCTGTTTGATATAACTGGTTGATCAAACACCCAACTATAATCCTATAAAATCCCTGACTTTGTGCAAGTGCACAGCATTTTAGTTTACTGTATCTGTAGATTATTCTTTGAGACGTGTACTTTCTTTCCCCATAATTGACCACTAGATGGCGGCAGATCGACACGTTATCCAGTCATGTGACTCTGACACGAGGCTTTATTACTTTGCAAACTTCTGTCGTCCTTATCAAACATGTTGGAAGGTAATTAATGATTAAATTTAATTTAATAAGTACAGTTTAAATGAGATTCATGCACATGGATTAACATTTCTCATATGTTTAGTGCAAGAGGATGTAGACACATTTGTGTGAGATCATTATTTATATGGCATCTCTCACAGTCACAAAGTGCTTCACAGTCAAAGAAACACAATCAAAATAAATAAAAACAAAGACACCAGATAAAATATAAAGAATAAAACATAAGATATACGAGGAGAGCAGACGAAACAGACAAATTAAAATATAAAATATCACCCAAACACCTGTCTGAACAGATAGATGGGTTTATAGAGTCCACAGTATTCAGTGACTTTTAGTTTATTGGGAAACTATTCCAAGTAATGGTTTGGTCGCTGACTCACTATTTGGTGACATCATGAGAAGTCTTCAGATGGGCCAATAATTCTTCAGGTGACTCACAACTTGCCATTAAACTAAAAGATTAAAAGATTGTACTCCAGAGGCTGGTTAAGTTGGTTTACTGTGCATGAAAAAAACAATACAAAGCAAACTGAGACCTCAACATGAAAAATACAACTGTAAAGTCATAAAACATCATATAAACTTTTCACAACCCCGCATGTTGTGGAGCTTATTTTCTGGACTATTCAAAACCCTTTCAGTTCATTAGTGACCTTGACACTTTGGTGATAATCGAAGTATGATTCATCTTAGAAATATCTTTGTCCCAGCATCTCACACACAGAAAACTCAACTGAATAGCCGTCTTTATAGTTTCCTGGGAACTCTCTCTTATTGGCATAAAGTCGTTTATTGACTGGAAGGCAGTTTCCACTACGATGGAGCTGTGATGTGTTCTAGCAAAAGAATCCCTTTATATTTAAGTCATATATAATAATTCCTACATGTATTTTGAGCCGTAGCCTGTTTTTAATATGTGGAAATTATTGCTAGTGTTTCTATATCTTCTTATTATGTTGTATGATTACAGGCTCATTTACTTCATTGATGTCTCTTAAACAGAAGTTTCCCGCAGGTGCTTGGTATCAGTGACTCATCTTATATCATGAAGAACCGCTCCTAATTACAAACCTGCCTCTTTCACATGACCGTGCTCGTAGCTGGATTTGGAAAAAAAAAACCCACGTTGACTGAGCAGGTTGATAATCAGATTTACAGCAGCAGTTATCTGGAAGGTCGATGTCAGTTTCAATGACGATAACGATGAGATATCCTGGATATATTGAACTTGCTTCCTAGAACGGGCCTTTGCTATTCCCTGAAATGGGAATAGCAGATGACTGGTTCACTGGATCAGTGATTCACTCTATGTGGGCTCACCTGTACTGCAGGACAAAGGAATAGATTATAAAATATTCCAGTAAGTTATGGTGAAAACTCACTGTAGGAGTGTCGACTGGCCATGAGCCAGCATTTGTTTCTCATCAATGTTTATTGTTCTGGTCAGACAGACATGTACAGACAATACACCAATGAGTACCAACAGATCGATGAAATGCAGGATGGCCTGTATTTGATAGTGAGATCAAATCTTTATGCATCTACACAGTGCAGGACAGACAGACAGTGTGCACAATATAAATTAGAAATATTAGAAATGAGATATAGATGGAAGTGGGACTGCCTTCATTCCTGATCTGCTGCTATGTTGTGAACCGTCCAGACCTCTCAGCTGGTCTGGACCAGGTCTGCTTTCTCTCTCCAGAGTAAACACTAAATATGGAGAGGCAGCAATCAGGTTTATGCTCCACATATCTGGAACAAACTCCCAGAAAACTGCCGGTCAGCTGCAACTTTCAGTTCTTTTAAATCACAGCTGAAGACTTTTCTGTTTGTTGCCTTTTATTAAACCAGATTTGAGGGTTAATATTTTACACTGCACTGTAACTTTTATTCTCTTGTTTTATCTGTCTTATTCCCCTTTTTAGCTTCTTCTTCTTATTTCCAGATGTAACACTTTTTAATTGTTTTGATGCATTTTTACTTGTGTTGTTTTTATATTCTGTTTTAATGCCTTTTATGGTCTATGTAAAGCACTTTGAATTGTCTTGTTGAAATGTGCTATACAAATAAACTTACCTTCTGCTAATGCCTAGGGAAAGACACTGTGGATGTATTATTATTATTATTATATAATTATTATCAGTATTATTAGAGGCTATGTTCCCTTAGAGGTGGCTGTTTCAGGAAGTTTGCTGCCACACGTCAATCTCCGCCCCTTTCAACAACATTCCCCTAAGACCCGCCCTTGTGTGCCTCTGATTGGCTGGTGCTCGTTGCCTGCGCTTTCAATTGGTCGAGAGGCTTTAGATTGATTGTATAAGAGCACCAGAGCCAATCAGAGGCGGAGTAGGACGGGTCTACGGTTGGTCACAGCCACAGCACCAGGAGAAAACGTGAATTCCCGGTCATATTCCCAGACGTGGTTTGGGGAAGTGACACAGACGTCGAACAGTGAATACTTTTACAGCAAAACGGATTATGGCTGCAAAGGAGAGAAGTCTGCTATTATGAGATGACGATGGTTCTCATCTTGCTCTTTTTTTACGTCGTCCAAGGTAACGTAACGGTTAATTTGTCCGTTTTTAGCTAACCGAGCCGTTGAGAACTCGTTATGAAGCAATATCCTTTCTCTTTGTGTGTGTGTGTGTGTGCCTTAGAAATGAAAGCTAAGCCAACGTTAGCTAAAAACTTTCACACAGGCCGTTAATTTCAGTTAGTGAGTCTTTACTATGTTATAGCTAAGCGAAACGTTAAATTAGCCAAAATCCGTTAATAAAACTCGCATTTTTAAAGCTTCCCGTCGGTGTTTAAACATCATTTATCATCAAACAAACCCTCATGAAACTCCTGTTTAGAAATATTCGTGTCGGATGTTGTGGTTAAACCGGTTTACAGAGGATCCAGCTTACAGTAAAAATCAAGTTTGAACCTTGTTATTAGTTGCTAAACATGTCGGGAAGTACTCCACTACATCTCAGAAGCAAATATTATACTTTCTACTCCACTACATTTATGAATAATATAACAAGCTTTTAAAATACATTTCAATAAGTGTTCAAATGATCCAAAATTTCAGCAAAAAATCTAAAGATTTGAGGAAAAAAGTCCAAAAAAAAAACTGAATACAGATTTGTGCATCAGGACTTTGTTTTTTTTCTTCTTTCCTCTCCCAGCAATCATCTCATGGCCTCTCAGACTGTGGAGGAGTCTGTCTGACCTTTCGACTGTTTTTTACTTCTTTTACTTTGTAGGAGCTGGATTTTTTTTTTCTCCTATTGTTTTATTGCTGTTATGGTACTTTTACTGCAGTGAAGGATCTGAGTACTGGGGTTGGAAACATGGATTGCACGTCTTCAATTGTGAAATGTTAAAAGTTTACCAAGGAAACAAGGCAGTCTCTGTATTCAGTGTAATTATATGAGTCACCCCCCCTTCCCCTTTTACAATGTCTAATTTAATTGGAAAAAAAGGTTGAGCTCTTATGCAATTATTAACTGGAATTGGTCAAAAGAAAAAGGGTGGAGAGTGCAGAGACATAAAATATCAGATCAATGTAGAGTTAAAACAAACAAACAAACAAAAGAGAGAAAAGAGGTTTGAAAACACAAACTGAGCTACATATGTGCCTTTTTTTTAAAAAAAAAAAAAACATATTTAAATCTTAAAGTCTATTCTAAAACTAAACGATGGCTGCCACTAATGCGGATTATATTCAAGATTAATCAATTAATCATTTGGTCAGTACAACAGTCCATCCTCAATTGTCTTAATTTGTCCGACTAAAAGTCCAAAATATTAAATTCTCAGTAATTTAAGATCATGAAAAGCAACAAATTCTCACATTTAAGAGTTTTAAACCAGCAAATGTTTAGTGTCTTGAAAGATGTTTTTAAACTGTTATTGAATGATCCAAAAAGTTCTGTCAGTTGATTAATTGATTATTAATAATTGCAGCTGAAGCCTACAGGTGATTAATGTAAAGATGTGTGTGTCTGATTGTTGAGATTGATCCAGTAACAGTTCTCCTATCAGTACTTCTGTCCTCATGTTGTCCCGTCTGTTCTCAGCGCTGTCTGAGTCGCCACCGCCGCCTCAGGATGTCCGTGTTGACAATGGCCTGCTGTCTTGGACTCCGGCCAGCCAGGACGGAAATGTGAGCTACAGCGTCAGGTACGTAACACGGTCACACACACGGATATGTTTTTTTCCCCCTTAAAAAGTTACTATAAATTAAGCTTTCTCCTGTGCAACATTTGTTTTTGAACCAACATTGTTTTCTTGCTTAAAGCATGAAATGTGTGTCTGTTGCTGACTGGTTGTTCTCCGTTCTTTGTCTTCAGCTTTGTCTCCAAACCGAGGGAAAACAAGTCGGATTGGCAGGAAATGAAAGACTGTGTCCAGACGTCTCTGAATTCCTGCAATGTCACATCGATCAGAGGTGAAGACGAATACGGCTGCATGAAGCTGCGAGTTCAAGCAAACATACGCAAGCAGAAGTCAAAAAGAGTCCTCGCTTGTAACGCACACAGTAAGAAATAGCCCAACCCCTAACCCTAATATCCCCCAATATAACCTCCTAATACTCCAATACCCTAATACCCTAATACCCCAATCCCCTAACCCCTGACCCTGATACCCCAACCCAGACAGGTGGACAAGAAGCTCTAAATATTTGCACATCAACAGTTTTTGAAGCTTTATTGTTTTTCTTAACGTACTAACTAGAGCTGCAACAATTATGCGATTGGTTGCCAATTATTACATTAAACACCAACTATTTTAATAATCCGTTAATTGTTTAGAGTTAATTAATTAGTTTGTTAATTATTTACATTTTCCATATTTTCTGTTTTCTTCAGTGTTTTCTGTATATTTAGTTTCAGTGAACTGAATATCTTTGTGTTGTGGACAAAACAACATTTCAGGAAGTCACTTTGGGTTTTGGGGAAACGGAGATCTGACACGACAGATTAAATGATAAAGAAAATAATGGTTAGTTGCAGCCTTATAAGATACTAAAGGTTAGAGCGGGGCAAAAGATCATAAAGTTAGCAAAACAGATGTTACGGCTCTCTTATCAACCTAATTTTAGTCCTTTTGATATGTTTGAAAAGTTCATTTTTCTTACACGTAGCCGTTAAAAGCACAACAACTAATCTATATTTCTATTAAAGCATTTTATTCATTTTCTGTTCAAAGAAATGTTCAGTCATTTGTGTCCAGTGGAGACAAAACCAGAAAGCTGCTACAGGAAGCAAGATCAACACGATACGGGACACAAAGCTGAATGGAAATTATTATTAATAATAATGATAATAAAAGCATTCAGCACAGAGCTGCTCTGATTTGATTAATGTTTTCTACAGTTGTGTTTTTGTCTGCTGATTTCTAAAAGCAGGATTCGAAGCTGTGCTTAGTTTTGACTGTTTGGGAACTTTTTTTGCGAATGAAACTCGCCTACAAACGGAGCAGAACGTCTTAATTATACTAATGATCAGATCTTAGAAACACACGCCTCCTCATGATCAGGAGACGCTCGTCAGTCTGAAACGAGTCCGAGCAGCTCAGAGAGTTTGTTGAACACTCAAAGAAAGATTTAGGAGCAAACTAATAAAATGTTCTTACATGAGGCCCAATTGTTTATTAAACATTACTGAAATAAATGTGACAGTTCATCAGTATATTGATCTCAGGTGACATCAGCCAGCTGCTCTAAAGGTATCAGTGATTTAAACAAACGCTTCACGTGATCGTGAGCCGTCTGACGCTCAGAACGGAAACGGCAGCATTCATCTCTGTCTGTAGGTGTTAACCAGTCTAACCGAGGTGTGAACCACATGCTGGGAGGTGTCAAACCAGAGCAGACTGTCGTGACTTAATCTCTATCATTGTGTTAGATTTATTATTGGTTGTTCATATGTTTGTGATTTATTTTAGGTGTGAAAGGTTGTTGACGCCTCCGTCTTGTTCTTGTCTTCCAGATGACTCCTGTACTCCTTACGTCAACCTGACAGCACGTGCCGAGTCCCTCACCGTACACCTGATCAAGAACCAAAATCTGTATGATTACTATGGGGATGGTGTAGAAATGAGGATTCACTTTGGAAAGGAGGGAGAGCAACTGAAGGTGAGAATCATCAGTATACTGGAGGTCAGGGGTGGAAAATGTCTTTAATTTCATTTAAGATTAAAAACCAGTTTGTTTTAGAGCTTTATTTGAGGACAGATGGCATTTTCAGTGAGAGCTGACGGTTACATCATCTTGTTGTTGGTGCTGATTTCAGAGAAAATGATTCAAAAACAAGATAAATAGTGTCCTGGTTCAGTTAAAGTAGCTGCAACTAAAGATTGTCCCCAGACGGCCCGAGAGGTCTGGATGAAAGATCTGAGAACTGGAGTGATATGACTCACTTTCTTGGTCTTAGTGAGGACTCGAGCAGCAGCGTCTGATTCAGCTGATGGGGTTTTTTTTTTTTTTAAGGGAGACGTGTGAAGACAGTTAGTAGTTGAGTCTACTGAAGATAAATTCATGGACCAGTTTTTCCAAAACCTGCTGAGACACAAGTCCTTTAAGTCCTTTGCTGACTTTTAAATGTTCTTCCTTGGTCTTTCTTCAGTTTTCAGATTTGTTCAATGAACTCAGTGCTTGTATTGGACCATAGTCCACTGGTCATACACATAATAATGCATATATTATGTAGATTTCCATACTCTGAGCTAGTGGGAGCATGTAGATGTAGAACAGAAGAGGCCCCAGAATGGAGCCTTGGGGAACTCCGCATGTCATTTTCATTCACTCAGATGTGTAATTACCTATAAACACAAAGCAGTCTCTGTCTTTTAAGTAGGATTTAAACCAGTTTAGCACTGTGCCAGAAAGTCATATCTAGTTTTCCAGTCTGTCTAGTAATATGTTGGTCGACTGTGTCAAATGCAGAACTGAGATCCAGTAATACTGTAATTTTGCTGCTGTCGGTGTTTAAGTGGATGTCACTGAAGACTTTAACAAGAGCAGTCTCAGTGCTGTCATCAAAATCCTGACCGGAAGACATCAAAACAGCTGTTTAGAGACACAAAGTTGTTCAGCTGTTGAAAAACAGCTTTTTCAATGGTTTTACGTAAAATGGGAGGTTTGATATGAACCTATAGTTACTGAGGCGTCTGGATCGTTCTTTTTTAAGAGTGGCTTGATGACGGCGGTTTTCAGGGCCTGAATACACACAAACAGGAAGCAGCGAGAGGAAAAAAGCCTTGTAGGCTTGTTGATTACATAAATAATATACAAACATAAATATAAAGTCACAGTATTTAAAAAACAAAACAAAAAAACAATTAATGCGATTTATAAGATTAAGTTTTTACAAACTTTAAGGGCAACTTTAAGAATAGTTGTTCCATAAATTAAAAAAATATCACTCACAATCAAAATCAACCTGGCGCCTACATTACCCATAATGCAACCTCTTCCTCAGACTCCATACTCCCAGATTATTATTTTTTTTTTTAAATTTTCAAACTTGTCGTCTTCATCTCCAGCCGATGCTGTACTGCAGTATTTGTAGCCGTCGGCCAAGACGACAAACAACCAGACGTGATTCTCAGGAACGAAGTGTGAATGATGTGAACCGGTGATCGTCCCGTAAACCAGTATGACAAGTTTCTACTGGTCATAACAGGAAAAATCAAGCTGTATGTTTACTCCAACTGTCTTCTGCTCTTCATCAGATGCAAGGTGATTTTCTTGGCTCGACGACCATCGACGACCTGCAGCCGGGACAGCGTTACTGCGTAAGCGTGCAGTACGTTCGTTATGATGAACCCATCGGACTGAGCACCTGCCCGCTGTGTGAGGTCATCCCTCCATCAAGTAAGATGTTTGTTTTATTTTATTTATCCTTAATGTCACATATATATATATGATACATATATCACTTTAAGGATTGTTTGTTTGTTTGTTTTCCCACAGGGTTAAAACAGTTGAACATCATAATAGCCATTGTGGTCAGCGTCATCTTCCTGGTTGTCCTGGGAACGCTCATCGCCTTCATCCTCTTGTTCAGACTTGACAAAATCAAAAAGTGGCTGCAGCTTCCTGTGCAGATACCACCTGATGTAAGAACACGCACACACAGACCAAACAACCAGCTGCTGCTCCCAAGTATAGAAACCAAACCGGTGCAGCGTCACCGTTCTGTCGCCAAACGCCATCAACTCCGAGCCAATCACAGGCCGGATGAGGCGGGAAGCTCTCTTTGTTTTTATTGAAGTTACTCTGGCATCACGCAGACTTTTATAAACTCAGCAAATCAACCAACAAATCAAAATAGAGATGATTTACAGTTCAGTAACCGACCATTCTTTCTTTTCTCTTCTAGTTCAATGACCGATTCACCGACCTGCACGTTCCCATCTACTCCAACCCTCCCCCTGAAGAGTTCTTTAATGTCATCTCCGTGACCCCAAGGCAGTGAAGGCTCCTCCTCCTCTGCCTCTGCATGAAACGTCCTCTTTCTGTTCGCTGCGGGGATCAACAGAGAGAGCCTGAGAGGAATTTTGAACTCAAGCCTCATTTGATTGACATTTAAATTTGCTTTTACGGAAAAGAAAAACCAGACTGATGAAGCCGTGAACCGGTTTCATGCGAGCCAGAAGCTTTCTAGGAAAAAGTAAGATTTGCACTGAAGGTTTGTGTCTATCTGTAAAGCACTTTTTCCATTTGTAAGAGGTGTGTTTGTTTGTACAGTACGCCAAATGAAATAACACAACAAAGTGCCCTTTCTGCCCCGTCGACTTGCCCCAAACTAGAAGCTTCACAATCTTTAAAATAATAATCGGGGCCCCAAGAAAAACCCTTTCTTTTTTTTTTCTTGCTGTCACCGTCCATCCTGCAAAAACTGTATTTAAATGTCTCCCTGAACATTTCCCAGCAGTCTGAGTCGCTCAGATCAAGTGAATATCTTCCAAAGTTGAAACAAACCCTTGAATCGACTGCTTTGAACGGATGAAACGAGGATTTTGTCCGCCCCCTCCCTCCCCTGTCACATACACTGGACATGCATTATGATGAACAGCAGCTGGATTATCAGCTCTAATCTCCACTGAACTGATATGACTCACTTCACAAACTCGGCAACTTGGATTTCTTCTGCGCCAACAAGTACAGGCTGGATTTTTAAACACATTTCTGGATCATGACACGTCGACAGAGAAGAGCTTCACGGTTGAACCCGCTGTCCTCTCTCTCTCTCACACACAGCTGCACACGGAGCTGAAGCACATCTTCTTCTTTTTTAATTATCAGAGTGAGCACAGACTCGCAGAAACTGAAAGAAGGTGCTCACTGATTCAAATGAACTTACATCTGCAGGCAGCTGCGAGCTTAGCGTCAGATCTCCAGCACTTCAGTAGAATCTGCACACTTCCACATCCCGTAACCAGAGATATTATCGTGTCTTTCAGTGTCTTCCTGTCACTGATGCTATCTGTTGATCCACTTTAGTTAGCCAATCAAACTTCAGTTGCAACACCGTGCGTTGTGACTGAAGAAGGCTAATACAGCAGCTAGTGACGTGTTACCTTTTAACTTGATTTCCACAGATTAGACATTACGCAGCTCTTAACTAAACCACTGAAAACAATGAGTAACCACCACTGAAGCTTTTAAGAATCTATATCAGATTATTCAATTTTTAAAAAAATGTGATAAATGAATCTTTCTTGAGCAAAACCTTAATTTGTTCATACCGCCTCCTGACTTCTGCTTTCAGACAAACAAAGCAGCAGCAACACAAGATCTGAAACCCGACGTAAACCAACACTTAACACTAGTTTTTTTTAGGGAAGGTCACTGCAGGTCTTTCCCTCTGAGCCAATTAGAAACTGCTGATCGGACGAAGACATGACTGTACTTCACTTTTATGTCTTTATTTGTGCTCAACAACAATCACGACATCTGTGCTGAACCGCATCAGATCGGCTTCTAACACTTGCAGCATCGGAGTCGACATTAAGAAACCTCCGTGGAGCCATAAAGAGGATGTGATGATGTGATAACCAGGCTGTAAAACTCACGCGAAATCATCTACGTGACTTGAAGTGTGTGTTGCACACAGATGGTCTGTATTTCCTTCCTATCATGAACGTATGACAACAGACCGATAATGACGTGTATCCTTTTTATCTCATCATACCAGTGAACAGATGTACTAATCAGACTACTTGGTTAAAATTTTCCTTTTTTTTTAAACACACCTTTTTGACAGGGAATGCAACATACCATTACCTCAGAAGCACTTCCTTCTCTGAATACTTTCGACAGTCTTTTACTGCCTTAAAGGAAACATGTTTTACATGATCATCGACTTGAGGTGGACCGTTATCGATGGTTTGACCTTTTCCGCTTCTCCTCTTTCATTCTTCCTGTTTGTGTTGCTTTCTGTTTTGTTTTTTTTTGTTTGTTTTAAATGTGTTTTATGTGTTCTGAAAGATCTTTTATCTCTATAGGACCTTGTTGGCTTAATAAAGGATGAATTAAAAAATACAAATAAACGACAACAGAGGCTGTTTTTCACCAAAAAGATCTTAACTTCCTGTTATGAATTTCCTCTATAGACCTGCTGTCAGCAACTTTTTAATGAGGAACTGAGAAACTCCAGAGATAAGAAAGCACATTCTGAAGTAATATATATATAAATATATAAGCAGATTCTGTTAATATGCTTTATTCATTAATTTATTACAGTTGGTTATCAAATATTCACTTTAACTGCTGAACAAAAGAAGAAGAAGAAACGTGTTTTTGGTCTGAATGATTCTGACAGACAGTAGTTATATTTTAAACTCATCAGTGATCCAAACTGCATTTATCCAGTGTTCAAGCTGCGGATTATCATTTTTATAGATACAACAGGATTTGCATTTGAGTTTATTAAAGTGATTTAGTGCAGAAGAGCTGATTTATATGTCAGTCTGTGATGTTAGGAGTCGTTACAGGACTGCGTTTCTCTCTGCAGACTGTACACTCAGTTCAGACTTTTATATTGAAAGTGATACAGATTTCAGTTAAACGTGTTTGCTCAGACATGAGAACCGACTCCTCTGGACTTCCTCTAAATCTTCAGAAGTTTCTCTGAACTCGGCCGGTTATCAGATTTTACAGCTCCCAGCTTCGGACGTTCCTTTCTGTTCCCGTCAATGACCGACGGGTTTTTCGGTTCTGTACATCTCTGATCTGTGTTTAGTCTCTTCGCCATTTCTTTTTCTAAAATGTCTGTTAACTATCAAGGTTCTTGGGTGAAAGTATCTGCTAAATGACAACTAAACTTCGGTGTAAATCAGCTACACTTGTATACATTTTAAACTCTTTAAATCACAAAAACCAGATTTTCTCATTTAATCTCTGGAGGTTTTCTTGCTCTGTTCACTTTGTTTGGTTTTTCTGACGTTGTTCCTTCATCGTCCAAATACAACAGAGATGATGATTTAAAAAAAAAACAGTCAGCAGTTTTTTATCTGGACGTTTTCTAAATGGGGGGAAAAAGGTCCAATGAAAACATCGACATGGAGTCTGTGGATTATCCAAAGAAAGTAAGACACACAGTAGTATAATAATGATCATTTTTAATGCTGTGGGCACCACATATAATGAACTAAATTAAAAAAATACAAGACTGGAGACAAATATCTTTGGATAAATAAAACCTAAAACTACCTGCGCTGATCGATGCTTAACTAGAGGCAAATGAGAAAATATGTTTCTTGGATTTCTCCTTAAAAACAAAAATAGTAAAAAGTCATTTAGGTGATTAATAAGCTTTATTGTTTGTGTTGGTGTTGGATCACAGAACATCTGATGTGACTCAGATCTAAATACAGGAAGCAGGAAGCTGTTCACACTAATTACTGTAGTCAAGAGTGGATTGAAATGGTTGGATGTTGGTTGCTGGATCATGTTTTTAAATACAAATGAATATTAAAAGGAAATATAACAGATCTGAAATGTATCAAACAAGTAATAATAATAATAAATGAGGTTATAGTTTTACAGTAGAACATCATTACTGCATCTACAGTCTGGCATTTCACTATTTTCTCCTTAATAAAGGATTAAACTCTGAAATACAAAACAGTCTGTTTAAATTCAAACAGCACACAGCAGGTCAACCAAATATAATGATATTAAAATGAAAAGTCAGATTAAACTTCTTTCTCTTCTTGTCTGGAATAGTTTGGAGGTCTAAAGAGTGAATCAGAGTTATTTAATCCAGTATGAGTCAGCAGCTCAAGGCCGGGATACAGTTACGTCCCGTCTGTTTGTCCAGTTTGACTCAGAAATATGTCACAATATGAAAGTTAAATACTCTCATCTGGACTTTAAACCCTCGTCCCAAATAACCTGCACTAAAATATACAGATTTCACATGAAGAAAAAGGAGTTTACTAAATGAAAAAGTGTAATAAAATGATTAATAATCCTGTTTGACTGAAAAGCAAAAAAAAAAAAACACAATTAGACGTCTTTTTGTTTTTTTATTCAGCTACAAAATTATTTTAAAGCTTCACCAGTTAACATTTTTATAATGATAATATATTAAAGTGATAAAAGGTCGACACCGTTTACAGTTTGTCTCCAAATCTGATCTCCTCTAATGAAGCTTTTAATAATTAACGTTTGTTTATTTTACAGAAAGGTGTGACTGATGGAAGCAGGTAGTTTGTTCATCACAAATCAAACTCCAGATATTATAAAACACTGGTTATTAACACTTTATCATCATATAAATACTGTCAAGGTGCCTGAATGCAACCAAGCAGCGCTGCCAGACGTACGATAATTAACGTATTTGTACGATAAATTTTCCTTCTGTAGGTGTACAATCAATAATAGCAGAAGTCTCATCGTGTATAATAAGTTGTGACGCTGCTGCCTTCCAGTGAAATTTTTAAAAAGTTAGTTTTTTTTTCCAGTTGCCCCCAAATGGCCAAAAAAATCAATGACAGGTTTTAATTAATTCAGTGTTGAACCTCATAATTCATCATGTTTTAATGTAGAATTTACTGTGTAACTGAAGCCATTTAGTTTTTTGTTTTTTTTTTACATTTTCACTTTGGGAAAACATCCAAGTTTAAGAGAAAAGACGGAAATTGAAGTTTCAACATGTCAAAGAAGTGAACTTCTGTCGTCACTTTGAGAACATGTTCATTGTAAACACACACACACACCTGTTCCTGTTATTCATACTCAGTGTATTAAAACCTGTCTGTTACACAATACATTCTGTTCATTCATACAGACTCTTAATGGTTCCTGCTGAAGTAAAATGATTTAATAGCTGCACTAATTAATCACTGTCGTTCCCAGGCAGTTAGCAGGAAGGCTATCATGTTGGTTTTCTGTGTGAGATGACTAAAAGCTGCTGGCTTCGTTCTTAGTGTGAGAAAAAGGTGGATAGATGCTGAGAGAGTAATGTTTAAAATGAGTCACACTTGTGTTATCACCAAACATGAAGGTCACTAATGAGCCTCAGAAATAACGACCAGATGGTTGAATTTAATTAAAAATGAGGTGGAGGCTTCGCTTTGCTCCGTATCTCTTTATATTCACAGTAAACCTTTTCTCCACCAGCTGCCACCGTAGTTTCTTGAGTTTTTCCTCTTATAAGTTTTGAGTTGAATACTAAGTTATGGCTGGCCCATTTGAAGGTTGTTGCACGACAGCAGCTTTTAAACACTTCTGCTTATTCATTAATTAATTAATTGTTCTCTGTGATGTTCCTGAAATCGTCTCACCATCGTCCATGTTTGTTTTGTAGCGTTCAGCGGCTCCTTTGTGTTCTGCGTTTTAAACATCAACAGCAAGCTCAGATATTTTAATCTTTATAAGTTCCCATATTTATTTTTGTGAGTCTGTGTTCTGTGTTTGGGGTCAGACGGGGTCAGACAAACCCGTTTGTTTCACCAGGATTTACTTCAAAGTTTATCTGGATCCTGAGAACCGGGCCGCTGATCTCACATTTAGTCAGATATTAAATAAATAAACAACCAAAATATTTAACATTACTTCATAATTATCCTCAAAAGTTATTTTATGTGACCTACTAAAGCAGATAGAAAAGAAAGAGATCAAATATCATTGATAACTCTGTCTACTAAGCTAACGTAATGTTAGCTAAGCTAACGTAGGTGACACCTGCTAAGCTAACGTTACATTAGCTAACATTAATAAACAGGACAAACTGCTCCGAATGTTTTAAAAGTACCACTTAAAATCTTAAAGTATTCATGTGAATGTGTGAAACAGCTGACTGGATTCTGACAAGTATGCTGCGATCAGATTTGTTTATAGACTCAACACTCGTGACGCCATTCGCCGTGTTTGTAATGGCCGCCATCCAGAACTAAGAGCAACAAACAGGAGCACAGTGGACATTTATCCATAAACCCTCTGATGAGATTTTAATCACCGTTTCCTCTTCACAGACAGGCGAGCATCGCTATAAAAATAAACCATGTTAAGGTTCAGAGGTCACAGCCGCTGTCGTGACCACGGCGTCCGCAGAGAGAGAACACGCCTCTCTGCTGCAGTTAAACAGGCGGAGATATTTTTATTCAGCTTTCATGTTGACAAGTCAGAAGATTAAAAAGATGTAGAGAAGACGGGAAGTTAAACTGATAAGGATCCATTAGCCTCCAGTGTTTTACTGATATTATATTATTAATAGTCACCATCAGTTTCTCTAAAAGATAATTAACCATGTTTGAAAAACCCAGAAGCTCGTTCAAAACTCTTGCTGCTGTTTCCACAATCACCGAAGTCTCTTTTAACCATCTGAATGAAAAATATATCACCCGCTGAGCCAAAAGAAAAGCTTTTGTACTCATTTCCCAGGTTATCCCTCCCTTCCTGCATCAAGAAAACAAAGAAGTTATAAACTGTTAATAAAAAGTCTTTGAGAATTCTGGAGAAACGTTGAGAACAGACACAGATGTTTATTTAATCACTTTCTCAGTTATTCAAACAATGTTTTATCTGCTTTTAAATTATCTGGCAGCTTCCTGTGCGAAGTGAATGTTGATCCTCCACTTCCTGCTTCCTCGCCTTGTTAAACAATTTTATCTTTCATAAAAAAGAAAAAGAAGTCGAGTCGTTTGTTACAAGTCCTTTAATACTGGTACTACTGGCGCCTGGATTCACAACATTTGTTCCATATTTAAATAATTAAAACAGCTACCAAAAAAAAAAACCCTCAAAGCATCTGAATACATACATCTCAGTTTACAGGACTTTTGTTTTTTTCTTGGTAAAAACAAGGACAAACTACATGAGGACAAAACTGACAGTTTAAAAAAAAGAAGAAAAAAAAAGACACACACTTCATCCTGAGGCAGAACGACAGCGAGTCAAATCTGTGGACGGGAATCAAACCCGTGAACAGAAACACTCTGATAAATCCAGTGCATATGTGTTGAACCTTTGACATAAGAGCGCTAAAATAATAATAATAATACTTATAATAATAATAATGATAATAAGAGCAGCTTCAGCAGAGACAGCAGAAGAAGAGGCTTGTTGTTCCCTCTGTGGTTTCGTGTTTTTTACGCTTCACATCGATTTCAAAATAAAATCAATAAATTATCCCACAAACGAGTGAAAAGATAAAAACAAAAAGATGATTTCTACCTTTTTTTTTTTCTTTTTTCTGATTCACTACAGTGAATTTAACACTGTAAAACTGCACAAATAAAGAGACGAACATTAAAAACTGAGTGATCGTGCCGCTCGTTCACAATAACAGACATTAATTCCCTCATTCGTTTAAAATACAAAAACACTGTTTTCAAAAAGGAACAGCAGAGACACACGATGAAAATGCATCTGGACTGATTCATTTTTTTTCCTTTCACTCCCTAAAAACTACTAAAAAAAAGCGAGAACATTGTGTGTGTGTGTGTGTGTGTGTGTGATGGGTTTCTATTTAAAAAGCAAAGCAGGTTTAGAGCTGCAACGACTCGCTCATCAATAACTATTCTGATAATTGATTAAGAAGAAAAAATAAAAGTTCTCTGGTTTGAGGCTCTCAAATAAATATGATGTAACATGAATGAATGAATTTAACACTGAATAAAGTTGGATTTTTAACTGAAAAAAAAGACATTTGAGGAGATTTTTTTTCTCCATTTTCGCATTTTATGAATCAAATAACTAAGTGAGAAAATACAGAATAAATGAAAATGACGGTTCGTTGCGGCTCCGTGCAGGTTATAAAACTTTCTGTGTGTGTTTGTGTGTGTTGAGGTGGAGTTTCTATAGCTTTTTAAAATCTAAAACAACAGATTATAAAACCATTTAAAGACTCGTATGTGTAGATAAAGATCCTTTAACCCCACAAATCTTCAGTCCGACCGAACTTGTAGATCAGAGTGCTGCAGAGGGAAAGACAGAGAGGAGAGAGAGATGTAAACACACGCTGTGATATTTATACATCGTTATGTGTCATCATCTGAGGTTTATGCTGTAACATCATAACTATTGTTGTAAGGCTTTTAATAGAAGCAGAGCACCATGTCTCATTTTCCTCTCACCTGTTATAAAAGCTTGTTAGGGGTTCAAGCTGCTTCCTGTTTTTGTTATTTTTATGTGTGTGTGTGTGTGTGTGTTGAATTGTCTTGACTGACTCATAATAATAAAAGAAAGATAAATAGCTCACTTTCAGCTGTGAACACTTGTATTTATGAAAGTCAAGATTTATTTAGAGACTTTAAATGTTGAGTTATAGCAGCTACTTAGCTCATTTGAAACATGAGTATAAATAAATACTGTGTCTAACTCTGGCTCACTTAAAGAATAAGGCTGCTGATTTTTTCTTACATATTCGGCACGTATATATAAGTTACGTATTATAAGTATTGTGTGTGCATCAAAGCCTGATACATCTTATTCTTCTGTTGTTGTCTTGAAACTATTATAAACACACCAATGAGTCACACCATGTTCCTTTATTATTATTATTATTATTATTATTATTAAGAGTTTGGCAGAAGTGTCAAGTTAGAAATTTTGGTTATCTATACTTTACTGGAGTAATTATTTTTCAGACGACTTTCTATTTCTACTCCTTACATTTTAAAAATATCCTCATTACTCCTTTTTCATTTCAGCTTGTTTTCATTCCCGGCTTATCATTGTTTAAAAAAAACAACAAAAAAACCTGATAATCCAGATAAATCGCGCCATCCGGATAGAGCGAATTTGATTGTGGTTGGATGAGAAGAATAAACATGTACCATTCCGACACTCTATTGATTTGTACGTGATCAATAACACCTGCACATTTATAAATGAGGCCACACTCCAGCAGGATCCATGGCAGACCTGGTGTGGAGACGTCAGTCACTGAAGAGAACGTCTTGTCTCAGCCGAGCAGCAGCAGGGAGTCATTATGACCTTTTGAAAATGTTTTTTGGGAGGGGTGGGGTATTGTACTAGAGGCCCCTGTGGACTAAGCTTTTGTCCTTACTGGCATTTTTCCCGCCTTACATTACTTTTACTTTTATACTTCAAGTAGTTTTGAAAACAGTACTTTAATACTTTTACTTGAGTAAAAAGCTTGAGTTTAAACCATAGTATCTATACTTCTACTGAAGTAATGAATGTGAATACTTTTGACATCTCTGGAGTTTGATCATGTTAGTTTGTTTAGAAACGGCTCCAAAGACGAATAACAGCGATGTGAATAAACGACACGAAATTGTGAAATAATCTCCTGTGAATAGTTCGCATCAAAACTATTCACACCAGCAGTGGCGTCAGTCAGCCCGGTGACGGCGGTTTGACCAGCGGCTGCTTCTACAGAGACGCTGAATGACGAACTGCCGTCAACAGGAAGTTACTGAACCTGAACAGTTTGCTCATGTCGGCTCCACGGGAAGAAACCCACAGTGTATTTATAAGTACATGGTGACGATGATGATACATGATACATCAATGTATTGATTCATTGGCTTTATTTCTCTCCAGTGAAACAGACAGACTGGAAGCTGATCAATCAATGTAGATACAGTTAATAAGTTCAAAACACACGTGGGCCATCGCCAGATTACGCCTTGTGATTGGCTGATGCTTTTATTCACTGTGTGTCTCTTTTTGGCCTCGTACTATTGGCTTTGTAATATGTTTTTGTGCTACATAGGACAATGAGGGAGGAATAAGATATATCAGGCTTTAATACACACACAATACTTGTCAGTAGATCATTGTTGGTTTGGATCCAAACATTTGCCAAAAAGAGGGAAAATATAGAAATATCGCAGCCTTTATGTGTTTTATAAAGTTGCTTAAATAACGTTACACTCACCTAAAAAAGATGAAGGCATTCTGAAAGAAGACGGCCAGGCCTGGAGCCACCTCTTTCTCTGAAACACAACGAAATAAAAGATTCAAGAGTGAACAAGAGCAGGAAGAAAAGATCACATCAACAAGTAGACGTGAGGGTTTAGAAACAGGTGCTGGTGTGACTGTAAATGGAGTCGTTAAAGGCAGAGAGATGAAAAATGAAAGAGAAAGGATGAACCCGTTAAGCATCACTGAGTCATAATCAAGAGCTCAATTTAGCTCCACTGAGTTCATCTGTAACAAACAAGTCCCTTGATATTTGTAGGCAAACAAATGATTCAAAGGCAACTGGACTTAGATTTGTCTCATGAAGACATTTCGCCTCTTATCCAAGCAGCTTCACCAGTCCAGTTGCTTTCGAATCAACTGGATGAATGAGAATGTTTCATAGAAGTCCTTTGATAAATGTTAAATGGTTCAAACTGGTGCAGCTGGTGAGGAGTGAAGTTCTCACACAGTTATGCGGAACAACTGACTGAGTCAAACCCAATTTTTCGGAGTAAATCTGTCATTAGTAAGCCCTCTCTTTGTTCCTCCAGTGACAGTGTTTCCGGCTGATGAGGAGCTTCATCCTGGCAACCTCATCTGAGCGTCTGGGTGTGACACGAAACCATAAACAAACACTAACAAACACTAACAAGCGGACACACGGGACGTTTAAGGTTGCATGAGGGCCGTTTTTGAACCTATTGTTTATGAGTTCTGGTCTGAATCAGTAGATGAGTTGTTTCAGTTATCGGTTCTGTTTCTTTACACACAGACTGACTCAATCTGCATCACTAGAAGCCTGCGTTCTGATTGGCTAGCTGTGTGCGAGGTGGAAAAAAGAACATAAAGACAGGAAGAACATTTTTCAGCTAAACATTCGTCTCAGCGCTCCGGTCAAGGTTGGATTCGAACGTGCTGCACCCTTAGAGTCATTAATCAGAAAGAGCTGGGATCTCGTTCCCACCACAAACAAACCAGAACTCTGAGATCACTTCCCTTAAAGGGAATCTGTGCGGTTCACAAGTGAAGAGAAACGTCTCCCTTCATCCTAAAATCGATACTGAAGTAGTTCCTTGTTTTATGAGAGAAGCTTTTCCCCAACTAGTCACTACATTAGTTATCAGAAAGACCACAAAGATCAGCCCGTGATAGTGATCCGGTTCAAGAGCAGCTGTCTGTGTTTGATAAATCAGCGACGGACAAACACAGACAGCTGCTCTTCAACCAAATCACAATCACAGGCTGTTCTGTGTGGTTTTTTAATAATTAATGTAATAACTAGTGTAATATTTCTTCACTTCCGTTCACTGAGCGTCCCCTGAACCTCCCGCTCTGAAAACATCTGGTCCAGTCGGTCTGAATCAGCTGAACTTGTCGTTGTTTTCAAGCCAATAAAAGCTAAAATCCTTCACTACAAACCACATCAGGGTGTTTTCTTCTCTCATTAGTTCACATTCCCACCACAAAGAACCACACCAAGACCACTTCCTCTAAAAGGGTCCATCTGGTGTGTTCAGATCTGCACAAAAAAATCGAACAAAGGAGGAAAAACCAACCAGAGTCCAGTCCAACCAGTTCAAACTAGAGGATGGAAACCCCCTAAACGTTTACAGTCAGTTAGAATCATAGTAGTTAGATCTGAGTTAAACATTCATCTGGAAACTGTCACCCAGGTGTTGAGATGTTTCAGTCAGGATCAAAGTGAACTGAAAGATGAACTGAAATATACCAAACTCAACTGTTAAAACGTTTTTATTTCTCTTCCTTCTGCCGGAGGACAAGCGGACCATTAGAGCCGCCACGCAGTGAAGAAAAAGACTCGAAGCTGTTAAATTAGGTTTTATCTTCTCTGTAATCACTCGGGATTTTTTTTCAGCGTTGCTAAACAGAAACTAAACGAGCTCTCAAGAATTTTCTGTTTCTGTTTGAATATAAAACAGATATTTAATGGATCTGATTGTGATAAATGTCACAGATTAACGAAACCAACAGTAAGTTTTGAGCTGCAGGACTTTCGATCGAATCATTAACATCTACTGTACTGATATTTAAAACAGGAAGTTGGATTCTTAGTGCTGATAGACTTTTTTTTTAACTGATGCATGGACACTTTGGAAAAGATCTGTTCTGTTTCCACTCAGGAGAGATTTGAAAAAGCTTTTTTTTTTTGAGGTTTTAAATAAACTGGAAGAGTCTAAACTGATCACAGTCTGATTTAAAACCTCCCACTGTCATGCTGGGAAATATAAAAAATGCAAATCACCAGTAAGAGAGTCAACGTGTCCATCTGTTAAACCCCTGACAGACTTGTAACTTGGACAGGATATTTCTCTGCCTTTTTTCCCCCCAGTGCATGCTGGGATCTGCTCCAGTTTCCAGGCTTAATGCTGTTAGCAGTGAAGCGGTCGGCTGTTGGTGCGGTTAATTGTTTAGTAAAATGAATTATAGTCCAGATGTCCTGTAGGTGAGCAGAGCTGAAGAACCAGGAGGATGTTTAGATTTATAACCGAGAGGAAAAGAATTGATTTCTAATCTCCATTAAAGCTCTAATCTGTAATTATTCCTCATTAAAATGTGTAAAAACAACTAGACCTATGTTCTATATGTTGTTGAGTTGTGTACTTAAATTATCCCAATTTATTTGGCTCACATCACATTAGAAAAACGCTTCCACGTTTGGGCACAGAGCCTTTTTTCAGAGCGTTTTAAGTATAAAGGTTGAATTCACTCATATATACAAGGGAGGAGTTAGTACTCAGCTGGAGGTTGGACCCAACCATTTGGGAACCAATCAGCCTTCTCATCCCATGGTTCTAGACACAGGGACCAATCTCAAGTCTACAATGAAATCTGCTTTAATTAGTATTTGAATGATTTTAATCAGCGGGTCCGTTTGTTCTGGAGAGGAGGAGACCTCTGCGGGTAAAAACATCCTGAACCATCAACACTGGAGTAATCCTATCCCACTGAAGCTGCTGGTTTAACAACCAAGACAACAACTCCCATCATCCCTTGCTGCTTCACACCGTCATCACACTCCGTCTGTTGTTATTGTTTATATTTAGAGACGCCGAACGGCTGAAATTACATGTTACATATACATAAAACCATTTTCACAGAACCAAAGACTCATCGGGGGAAAAAATTTAGTTAAATAAAAATATAAAACTGCTTGTGTGAGATAATAATAATAATATTCATGAACATTTTAACAAACTGCTGCTTATCTGTGAAGTGAAAAGGCTCTCAGAACCTCAGACGTGGGAATGGAGCTCCTGGCAGAAGCTCTGGGAACAAACATCTTATTTTGGCAGCATCTAGTCTGAAAAGCAGCGTTGCCAAGGGACACATCAGTATTATTCATCCCTGGTTGTGGCTGCCAGTTAAAAAGAAATGTCCCTGCATAGTTTACGCCTAAACTCAGAGGTCCATGGTGTTTATGCTGAATGGAGGACTGGGGGGGAGGGAGGGTCATTATGAGCAATTTGTGAAGCTAGAAATGTTTACAGATACAGAAAATGCAGACTGAAGGAGACAAATGTCTTTACGTCACACATGAGCAGGACTCCAGTTCATCAGAATTTATGTGACATTCACACATCTGGTAAACTCAGAGCTACATTCCTTGGAAATCCTTTATTTTATCAACTAAACAGTTCACAGACGTCCAATATTCTCTCATCATTCCTCTTCAAGCTGAGTAGAAGCTCACTTATCTTAAGTGGCCACTTGTTTACATCAGATCTCCATCTTTTCACAGTCCTGGAGACCAGGAAATCATTACACTGAACTGTTGCTGCCACATTTGAAAGACATGAAAGACACTAATAAGTTCTGAGTTTGGAGGGATCAGCAGCATCATCACAATACAACACAGGGTGAGAATCACTGCTCTGATTGGTCCATTAGTTTCTTTCTAGTCTTCAAGCCTGTTTCAGCCGCAGTCAGTAACGCTCATCTCAACGCCGTCCACGCTTCAGATTCAGCAGACTTCCTGGAGGGGCTGTTAGCCGAGCTGCTGCTAACGTTTGCCCAGTTTATTTCTCTGATAACTTAAGATCCAGACGTCCAATGACTAAAATCCTTCTTGCGGCTAAAAGATCAAGTTAAAAACCAGCTAAATTTATCATGAAAATGTGGCTTCAAACTGAATAAAAGTCCATTTCTAACAGTTTGTGTGGAACAAGCACAACAAAGCCCATGTATTATCTTGTATGTGTGTAAGTTACTCTTTGCTAGACGCCATTGTAGCGGACAAACACGGCGCCGACGCATGCATCTTGTGCACTATACTCTTTGGTAGAGGAGGTATGACGCCATTGACAGGCCACCAAATGAAACGGTCCGTTACTTTGATTAAAATGACAGATTTCTCTGGGTTTGAACATTAATGTAAGAACACAACTCAACAACATATAGAACATAGGTCTAGACCTGAGTGACAACAACCTGATGGTTTCAGGAGAGAAGCTTCTGTCTGGTCTAGTTGTTTTTACACATTTTAATGAGGAATCATTACAGATTTTTTCCGTAGAGCACTACATAACTCTTCTTCAGGTTTATTGTAAGTTGATGGTGTGTCAGGACGTTTGATGCAGCAGCTCAGGTAACAAACGTTGATTCATCACCTCATTAATCACAGCAGAAAGTCGCAGTTTTAGTAAGAAAAGAAAACACTTCAAAGTCTTTACAGTCAGACAGGAAACAGAAGCAGAGGTTAGTTTGATAATCGCTGCCTGTGTATAAGAGTAGCATAAAGTTAAAGATAGGATTAGAAGATTGAGGAAAATGAGATAAGGTTTAAAGTTGGGTATTGATATTATTATCTGGGGAAAGTACGACTTGCTCACTGTTTCACTTCCTGCTGGATTGCTTATTGTTGAACAGACTGAAAGGTCATAAACTAATAACTAAATACTCACCAGACAGTCTGACGGTTTCTCATTTTTATTAAATGGGGCGATTAGTGATTTCTCTCATTTACATCCTGTTATGATGTCAGATGTTAAACACGATCAAAGGTTTGAGGTGAAATGATGTAAAACGCTTCCCGTCCAGGTTTCAGCAGCTCGTCAATAATCAAATAATCTGTAATCTTTGTTGCTCAGAAAATATATTAATTCAGTATCTCAGATCTGACAGATATCAGATGTTCAGTAGTGACGTTTCTATGTGACGTATCGCAACTTATTCAGCTGTTAACTTCACTTTTATTCTTCATGAACGATCAATAAACTGGATGTTTTTTTAACTTTTTTTAGTCTGTAATCTGATTTATTACCTGAATTATTAAATATAACATATTTTATTGATAATAACGTTGAATAATCAGCTTGTTACAGAATATTTAGTCTCCTCTTCAAATCCTCCAAATCGTCACTGAAATTACAAAGTAAGTCAGTTTTAATTAAAGTTAGACACTGATCACATGATCCTCAGGCGCTACGGCGACGGCGATATTAACGACTATAAATTAAAATACACTTTGTTGTGTTTGCTTTTGTTGACGAGGCAGAAAAACATTTCTAATGAACTGCTTAAAGAGATATTTATGTTTTATGTCTTAATTACTAAAACTAATACTGAAAAACTCTGTGATCAATCAATCAATCAATAATTGCAGCCAGTTTATGCAAAGGGATTTCCTGTTATTATTAGTTTAAATACACGTCCGGTATAATCAATAGTTGTCTCGCTGTCACATTAATGTTTCAGTCTTTTAAATCAGCTGAAATCATTTAATAATAATAATAATAATAATAATAATAAAGAAAAAAACAGTAAAAAACCTTCAGAGCTGCAACGATCAGTCGATCAATCAATTAGTAAGAAGACAGGAAATGATTCACCATCAATCTTCATAATCAATTATTGGTTTGAGTCATTTTTTTTTAAAGACTTCAGTTTCTGATTTTCTGTTATTTTTTATCCTCTGTGACAGTAAACTGATTATATTTGAGTTTCGGACGTCATATTGATCTTTTCTGACATTTTATAGACAATTATATTGATTAATCTAGAAAAGAATCAGATTAATCGATACAGAAAATATAAACCTAAAAAAAACGTCCCTGTTTCGAATCAATCAGTAAAGTCAGAGTGAAATATAAAATGTTTAAACATCTGATATTATCATGGAATCATTCAGATAAATTAATTTTAATTTAAAAGAAAGATGAATGTTGTTCGGTGTCATCAGCGGGAGGAAAAATAAAGACGGAGGTGAAATAATGAAAGTGGAAGATTTAGTGTTTTAAAAGCAGGAAAAACTCACTTGGCACCACGTAGCCGCCAAACAGGATCCAGATGGAGGCGATGAGCGACCCGAACATCATCATGAAGCCGATAAACAGCCAGAGACGAGCTCCTGCCAGACACACACACACACACAGACACACGATCACATGACCGAGCGATCACATGACCATCACCTTCATCGTAGGATCACATTAAACTGCAGCGCTGCAAAGTTTTACACCAGATGATCCGTTAATACAGACTCAGAGGAGCTGAGAGCTGCTCCTCCTTCATTTAAATCTCGTCTTAAACTGGATCTCTGAGCTTTTTCCTTCCTGTATAAAACTCTTTTTACTAATCTGACAGATGGAAACACGCTGACGTCAACATATCGGCCTGTTTGGGAACAAATATACCGACCAAACTGTGGAGCGACACCCTCTAAAATCTGATTAAATGAACTGTTGTAACGTCAGCTACTGGTTTTTAAGCAGAAATGATGGATTCAAGTCACACAGAATGATCTCAAGATGTGTTTTTCATGTCTGAGTGTGAGTTTCACTGTTATATGATAATGATATTTCACTGTTACGACTCTGAAAAGGAGGTTTAAGATGTTTAAGACGTTCAGAGAAACACACCTGTCCTGCCGAGGCAGCCTTCTCCGTACGCGTCTCCTCTCACCTGGCCGTTAGAAACCGCATTGATCCTGAAAACAGAAGCTCAGAGTCACACAAAGGGAGGAAAAACAAACATCTTAAAGCTTCTAGAGCTGAAACGAGTCACTATTTTAATGATTGATTAATCATTTAAGCAGGTTTCCAAGCAAAGAGGACAAACATCACTTGAAATCCGGCTCCTAACTGGTGAGGATTTGCTGCTTTATTCGTCTCTTATGATGATAAAATGATCGTTTTTAGGTTTTTAGACTGTTGGTTGGAAGTCAGGAAACTGTAACATGAGAAAACAAATTTAAATGAGATTACAATCAGTACATTAATGAAAATAATCGTTATTTGCAGCTCTGATTGAATCCACTAACTTATGATGTCGATGTTTTTACACTAACATAAGACACATTCTCTCTATAGATTGATCAATACGTCAATAGTTAAATGTCTCAATTCCTGAAAACATGCAGCTAAAATTCACAGGAAACTGTTTTTAGCAGCAACATAAATAAACTAAGTGATGAAATGAACTGTTTTATTTGACATATTCACATTAACCACAGTGACACCAGCTGGATCCGTTTACTGGCAGCAGCGTCCACGTCATGTGTTGAGTTGATTTCCCTTATTCCTCTGTGTGTGTGTGTGTGTGTGTGTGTGCGTGCGTGTGTGTGTGTGTGTGTGTGGCCTCAAAGGAGCGTTTGTCATCACAACCACATTTTCTCAGCTTATAAATGTGACTGAACCGTCGCTTCGTTTCACTTTTTAAATCAACTGAATAAATGTGACAGCAGGACAAATATGCAGATTAGAAGTCATAAAAACAGGATATCAGGATATAAACTTCATATAAAACTTCATCTGACAGGAAGAAATCATCACTGTGGTTTGAATTTAACACAAATATTTCGAAACTCTGATGTTCTTTTCTGCAATAATATAAACATTTCTGCAGCTGGACTTTTTGTTTTTGTTTATTAGATCTGATTTATCTGCACACAGCGTCCCACTAACCTGAGAAACTGTGGATTTATGCACTAATAATCTTCATAAATATCCCCCTGCACATCCTTCAGGCTCTAAATATATATATATTGTTTTTATTGATAATCAGGAGAAGCATTAAATTCTTTTTATGTTGCTTTTTTTGGCCACTTAAACACGAGTCTGTGCTTCTCACACGATGAAAGATGAACATTTATAGTTTCTGCTGTGATTTAATTCACTAATTCATCAGTTTCTCTTCTATAAAACAACATGCAACATTTGCACTTTTCAATTATTTCTCCCAGTCTGCTGACACAAGTCCTGTTACTTAATAATAAATGGTTTATAACACACTATAAATGTGGTTTTATTCGTGTGTGTGTGTGTGTGTGTGTGTGTGTGTGTGGACAACCAGGAGAGTTTGCTGCTGTATAAACAGACACTGAATGAAAATATAGTAAAAAAAAAACCAAATAGCTGTAATAATATAAAATATGTCTTAATAGGAGAAAACAGTATATTAATAAACACTAAAAATGTCCTTATAGCTGCTTATAACTACATTATAGTGTGTTATAGACCATTTATTAACTATATAGCTGCTTATAACTACATTATAGTGTGTTATAGACCATTTATTAACTATATAGCTGCTTATAACTACATTATAGTGTTATAGACCATTTATTAACATATATAGCTGCTTATAACTACATTATAGTGTGTTATAAACCATTTATTAACTAATATAGCTGCTTATAACTACATTATAGTGTGTTATAGATCATTTATTAACTATATAGCTGCTTATAACTACATTATAGTGTGTTATAAACCATTTATTAACTAATATAGCTGCTTATAACTACATTATAGTGTGTTATAGATCATTTATTAACTAATATAGCTGCTTATAACTACATTATAGTGTGTTATAGATCATTTATTAACTAATATAGCTGCTTATAACTACATTATAGTGTGTTATAGATCATTTATTAACTAATATAGCTGCTTATAACTACATTATAGTGTGTTATAGATCATTTATTAACTAATATAGCTGCTTATAACTACATTATAGTGTGTTATAGATCATTTATTAACTAATATAGCTGCTTATAACTACATTATAGTGTGTTATAGACCATTTATTAACATATATAGCTGCTTATAACTACATTATAGTGTGTTATAGATCATTTATTAACTAATATAGCTGCTTATAACTACATTATAGTGTGTTATAGATCATTTATTAACTGATATAGCTGCTTATAACTTATAAATGCTAAGTAGGAGGACCTAAAGTGAAGCCTTTATCTGATTTCTCTCGCAGGGTGAGGAGCCTCCTCACTGACTGTTCCACTTCTGCTTCTTCTTCTTCTCTTCCCGTCTGTTACACAAACCCCACCTGTGGCTCCGCCCCTCGCTGGGCAGACACAGCTGGCAAGCTGGCACATCAGCTTCTTACGGGCACAAACCGTGTTTCTAGGAAATGAACCGAGTTTCTCTCTCTCTCTCTGTCTGTGATTCTTACTCACATGAAGAAGGCGATGGTGGAGAAGACACCACATGTGTGGAAGGCGTGGTTCATCTTCTCCTGGGAGGGATACGTCACCGCCGCGTCGATCATGATCCACCAGCCCGTGAAGAACTGAGAAGAAGAAGAAGACAAATCAAATGAAGTGTTGTGGGGGCTGAACAATCTCTCTGTCTCTGTCTCTCTCTCTCTCACAAAGCGCCGTTCTCGTCTCATTAACCACTCAAAGTGCTTCACAACACACTCGCCAACATCCACATTCGTACGCAGATACCGGAGGCTCCCATTCAGAGTGATGACCTGATTATCAGCAGCAACGACTTCCTATCAAAGCAGCCGTCACATCACAAAATAATCAAATAATATAGCTACTTTCCTCTGTATTCATTCAGGATTAGTGGAGCAGCACAGCTAGATAATAAAGAAGAAGAAAACAAGAAGCAGAAGGCCTGAACTCGCTGCTACAGAACAACTACAGAGGAAACGCTGCTGCTGCTTATTATTCATGTGACTTTATTATTGATACGAGCCGAACTTTTCCTGATAAAGCTGAACTTTTAATATTTGTTGTGTTGTTTTTTTTTGTTTTAAAGCATCTGAAGGAGAACAACCAAAGAAAGTGAGACTCAGATGACCAAAAAAAAAAAAAAAAACAGAAGCTGCTCTCGAGTGCAGAAAATTGCACAATATTCCCCCACACACACACACACACACACACACACACACACACACACACACACACACACAGCGCGCACCGCCACCGCCGCCTCCACCACTGATGAACCTCAGTTAAAACTGTCCTGGCTGCAGCTCTGCGTGTTTGTGTTTCTGATTTGTGTTTGTGTTTTCCTCCTCCACAGACAGACGACGTTAATGACGGAGGAGAGCGTGCAAGTGCATGGAAAAGCACCCCGCCTCGCATCTGTATATGTTTTCACACGCTGCGTACATCAACCCAGACATGTCCTGACTTTTAGACCCTTGTAAACATAAAACAACTTGATAACATCTTCAGGAAACATCACGGATTCTTTTTTTTTTTTAAACTTTGAAGACTTCCAGCCGTGAACGAACGAGAGATTATATTTTCTCACAGTGTGTAAACTCACAGCGGAGTTCCCCTTTCATATCGAGCGATTTAAAGAGATAACTGGAGATAAGACGTTTGCTGGAACACGTACAGTTAGTATGTGTGTTTGTTGTTGTCTGACCTTTCAGAAAACACACACACGCACACACACACACACACGCTGGTGATTCTGCCGACTGACCATCACTCCTGCGGCGATGGAAGCCACCGCGTTCCTCCTCTCCCCCCAGTCGATGCATTCACACTCCGGCCAGCGGAAGTTGTCCAGAAAGCCCGCCATCCTTGTCCTCCTCCTCCTTCTTCTTCTTGTTCTCTGATCTTCCTCTACACACAGGTGAAGCTCCGTCTCAGTCAGCGCCTCCCTTCACCTGCTGCTCCTCACAGACCGACTGTCTCAGTTACCTGTGGAGGAAACGTGGCTGTGCTGTTAATACACTGACTTCACAGGTGATTTGTTGTTGATTTACTAACTAACTGTTGATCTTTTACCTCTAAATCAGGCTATATTTAATATTAATCTCTCTCTAAATGCTCAGAATAAAGTCTCTGCTCATTATGTCTCATAAAGTGAAGCTTTACGTGACCTATGACCTTTAGTGGTTAAACTGTAAATGCACTATATGATCTCCTGCTTTCTCCATTAAGTCTGTAATTACACATAACCTTTTTATTGGCAAATTCTTCCCTGCATATCCACAAAAAGCTGCCTTTAATCTAACAGCATCAGGAAATAAACACAGAGATTTACATGTTTAGTCACTCTGTCACTGCTGATCCAACCATATAATCATGATTATATAATTTATCTATGTATATATAGTATTTGGTATTTTTTCTGACAGTATTCATATCCGCATTAAATCAATGTAGCAAGCAGCTCTTATCACACAAATCCAGCGTTACTTCCCTTATTGCTGTTTAACTTCTACAAATATAAAAACCCTTTTTAAAAACGGTTATAAACGTTTCAATAAAGTGATAAATGCTGGATCCAAAGTATCCCGAATTAAAGAGGATATGCTAGTCAGCTCATATGATATTAAAGTATTTATTAAGCACGTACATGTAAATAAGGATAATACAATAATATCGTAACTGTCAGTTCACTTAACGGAGTTTTGCGTAGCTGCCATCAGGCTAATTATAGCAACATGAGGCTAGCTGTAACATTATCCTCATGCTAACGTTGGGTTACAGTTCGTCTATGAAGGCACTATTTAGTTTTAAAAAATATCGGTTTTCTGTTGTTTGTATTCCAGTATGAACGGTCTGATAATCTAAAAGAAATATTTTGTGGGTTTCTTATTGACGCCCGGAAGCTAACGTTAGCTAACATAACGTCCGGCTGAAGCTGTCTTTGTTTACAACGATAACATGTACAGAAAACTTAAACCATAAACATGCAGAGTTCATATGCTGTTAATAACTAGACTTTACCGGAATAATAACTTAATTATAATGCACTGTGGAGTGTTTTGCATGCTGAGTCGCCCACCTTGTCAAAAGTCAGTGATTGATTTCAGTTTCCATTCAAAAGCTTCTTCTTCTGTTTTCGGTTTTATTGCAGCTGACAAACAGCGTTAAAGACTCATTACCGCCACCTACCACCCAGCGGCGGATGTGCGCCACGACGGAGTCAACAAGGAGTAAACAGGATGCAGGTTTAAGGGTCAAAAAGTCAAATATAGTTTAGGGTTCTTGCCTTCCTGAGTGAAGTTTAATTAGTTCTGTCCTTTTGTAATATTATGATAAATGAGGATGAAATGAAAAGAGGAAGAAATGTTAATAAAGTGGTTAATCTTCAGTGTTTTACAGATTATGTTAAAAGTGGGTCATATCATTGTAGTTTCAAGGTTTCAAGGATGTGGAGTTCTCATATAAAACACACAGAAACAAAATGTAAAAAAAACTTTAAACCTCATGAGGAATGTGTGTGGTTATGACTGTTATATATAATATATATCAGGCACTAACAAGCTCCACCATTGATTATGGATGTATCATCATGTATCAGCAGCATTTTAGTGAATGTTGGGAGTAAATTCAGGTTCATGACAGATGTTCAGGACGAAGAATATCAGTCAGACTGCAGAAAAGACGAGTCTGAAAGAGTTAAACTACAGTCCAGCTGTTGTTTTAAGATCAATATGTTATTATTAATAATAATAATAATAATAATATATGTTATTAATATGTTAACTTACAGCACAAAAAGAAGAACAGAAAACACATCATACTGATACAGATCACATTCAAAGACAATTCAGTAGATTTTAGACACGATGGTTCAAAGAATCCTGATGAAAGGCATGATAAACACACATCAGACTTTATTAATAATATATATCACAGTCCGACTGGTAAATTGTTAATATATCAGTGGATTGAGCAGCTTCAGATTCAGCAGCAGCTCTCAGAGAAAATCTCAGAGACTCACATTATGCTTTTACAGGATGAGTTTAGAAGTGCAGTTACAGGCGTTTAAGCTAATGAACAAGCAGATAAATTGGCAAAAAGGCTCTTAAAGTAAATAACAACTAAGTGATTAATCATTGAGCAAAACAACCATAATTAGCAAACAGCTCTTATCAAACAAATCCTTTATTCTTGGTTAATTTCTTCAAATATCAAAAGTCAAAACGTTGTAAAACGGTTCTAAACGTTTCAATAAAGAGATAAATGCTGGATCTAAAGTAGCCCGAATTAAAAAGGAGATGCTAGTCAGCTAATATGAGATTCAAGTGTTTATTACACACGTACATAAAAATAAGTATAATACTATAATATTGTAACATAGACTGTATAAAAGTATCGTAACTGCCAGTTTACTTAACGGAGTTTTGCGCTATTAGCATAATGCTAATAGCAACCTGAAGCTAGCAGTAACGTTAGCCTCATGCTAACGTTGGGTTACAGATAAATTGGCAAAATAAATGACAACAAAGTGATTAAACATTAATCTGAACAGTCATAATTAACATCTGGCAGAAGGAACAAGATACAGAAAGTAAAAAGAGATATTATTATGATATACAGAAGTCAGTTCATGTTAAAACATTAAAAGGAAGAGCTCATATCTGCAGAGAGGATCTCATCAATACACGGTTAAAGTTCAGGTTATATTTAATGTGGAAATGTCCATCAAATCTGTGTCAGTGGTTTAAAATGTTGTTATGAGTTGTAGTAAATATAATTCAGAGAGGAAAACGTTAATAAATGTAGAACATGAGACGACAGGAATGGAGTTTAAAATCACTACTGAGCTCCATAAAGGACTTCAGAGACGATCAGAAGAGGGTTTTTATCAAAGAGGAAGGATCAGGAAACAGGAAGTGATTGTTTTTTGTTCTGTTCAATAGATCGATAAGTATCCAGATGATCTATTGACATGAATCTACATCCTCCGTTACAGCAGGTGGCGGTAAAAAAAAAAAAAAAACCGTTAAAGTTGGTTTGCGATCCGCCAAAAAAGACCACGAAGAAGAAAACGAAGACGAGGAGGAAGAAGAAGAAGAAGAAGAAGACGACACCCACAGACGCGAACAACAGACGCAAATAGACTCGCTGCGAAGGAACAAACAAACAACAAACAGCTGCTGGAAAACACTAAATCTGCGCCACAGATCTGGAAACTGACAGAAATGGTCTGATTAATCATTAACGGTGAGTTTTTAATAACTAATCATTAACTCAGCTGATCTATTGATCCGCCTCGAGCCTTAAAAACACATAAACAAGTCTTAATTATTCTTTTGTGTTATGAAATATCAAAACTTGTCTTTACAAAAGCGAAGCGAGCAGAAAACAATCAGAGTGATCGATTAGAGTCGATCGATTTACACTTTTAACTGCTGAGCTCAGCATTAAACTCTTTATTTAGTTAAACTTCAGGTTTTTATTATTCAGATTATCAATGTTTGACTTGTGATTGGTGTGTTTGCTCACATATCACTTAATACTAAACCTTATCACTTCCAGAATATCATAACTGTACATTATGTTTGGTAGAAAAACATTAAATAATGATTTAAAAAAAACAAAAAAACATCTGTTACACACGTGGATTGAATGTTTTACTTATATTGAAAGCTGTAAATTATTGGTGAGCATCTGGTCCTTGTACATAAATGTATGTAAATATAAATATATCCATATTAAATAATAAATAATAAACTATTCTTAACAAATCGAGTAATATAACAAATAAAAATAAGCGTCTGACACTGTAGGCTTTGTCTCCAGATCAGGTTTGCTTTAAGGAACACTTAAGCGTCTCAGCTTAGAGGAGCTGATCCGGTTTCTGCTCGGTTATTATCGTCCTGTTTTGGAGGAGATTCTTTCTGCAGCACAAACACTGTACCACAGACTAGTACCACAGACTAGGACTGTACTTGCTGTGTTTGTTCATCAAAGAGTCTTTGAACAGCAGACATTTGTGGCTCCACTTCTGCTCCCTCTGGGCCTCCTGATGGAGCTGCATCTTGTCGCCTCGGGTCCAGTACGGCGGTTTCTGAGGGAACAGTATCCAGTCTGTTATTCTCTGCAGACTCTTGCACAGGAGAAACAGTCACGCAGCTGAAAAAAGAACATTATGATCTGTTTTATTGTGTCGCATGTGGACTTTGTTCAGTTTATTCTTTATTATTACTGACATCCACCTTTTAAAATGCAGCTATATGACAATAAATGTGACCTTCTTGAAGCTCAGTGCACGTCTCTCACACCAGCTCAGATAAGACTTTATTGTCCCTGAAGGGATATCTGATTGATGCACACTGCTGCGATCTACTTCCTGTTTCTCTCAGAGCATCGACAGACACGCTGACGACGGCTGGAGCAGATATGATCGCAGACAGGCGCTGAGAACACTTCAGGAAGTTTCTGGGTGTTGGGACGGTTGTTTGATTGTTTTCCTGCCTGGAATAGCAAACACTGGATTGAGAGTATTTTGAGTGTTGCTCCTAAATCCCTTTACAATCATTTGAGCTAATCCCTCATCCACTGTGATCTGCCTCGCTGGGGTCATGAACTTTGGCTTAAGTTGGCTTACAGAGCTCTGGGTTGTATTACATCACAGTGGACGTAAAACAAAGCAGCAGCAGCTTTTCTACCTGCTCTGCTGAATCTGCTCCTCTCTGTTGTCTGTGAATATTTCAGTCGTACATTCAGTATCAACACTTTTAGAAGATGTCAAATATGTTAATTAACAACATTTTCTTTTTTTATATTGAGAGAAAACAGCTGCCGTCTTCCTGAACTCCCTCGTTTAGGTCTACACTCCTTCCCGCTCACTACGCTCTGCCAAGCTAGACTCTCCTCCTCTGTAGTGATGCAACGATCCACGGTTAGACCTGCAGAGTCCCTCTCAGTCTAAAGACGCAGCTCTCAGAAGAAAAAAAACAAGAAACATGCGTCTGTTTGCTTCAATTGTCACCAAACTGAAGCTTTATGTCGTTTACTGGTGTTGTTGTCTCCTGACTGGATCCCTGCTTGTGTTGTACGTCTCTTTGGATAAAGTCTTCTTCCTCGAACACTCTGTGCTGCTCGTCCGTCCTCTCAGAACGACAACACACGGTGTCGCATTGTTTGACGCGTGCCGGTTTTTACAGTCGTATCGTATCGCACGCCATACGCAGCAGGAGTCAGAGTACAGCAGGAGTCAGAGTACAGCAGGAGGAGGAGGAGGGAAGCTGCTTCTCTGGAGAGCTGACAGGCAGCCGTCACGCTGATGGACTGGTCTGACTGGTCTGGACTCTTTGGAAGTTGTTTAAAAATCCATCTGTTGTCATAGCAACACATTCTTAAGCCTGCCACTTATTGATAGTTAACTGGATCAAACATGAACTGACTTTCAGACACAAATGATGAAAGAATATTTATATAATTCTGATTTTTAGATGAGAACATGCAGGTTTTATTGATCAATCATTACGATCTATTGGTGTAATTATCACAATTAAATGTATATAACGAGGAGTTTATTCACACATGATAAAATGTACAACTGAATAAAAATTTAAGCTCTAAAAAAAAAGAACCAATCAAAAGCCAGAATATCTAATAATATCTCCATAGTCCTGATAAACATGTACTATATTTATATTTATGTATATTTATATGTATTTATTCCTCAATGCTCAGCAGAGCTTCCTCTCACCGTCTCCTGCCGTTGTTTTTCCAGCCTGCAGGTACGTGGTGCGACGGATCCGTGCGGCGTCGGCGGAAGGCGAGGGGAAGCCGGCGAAGTCGATCACAGCATCATGTAACCAGGTGAAAGGTGAGAAATCAATAAATCAATAAGTCCTGCTGACGGACGACATGCAGTTAGAGAGCGGCTGTGAAGCAGTTAGTGTTAAAACATCTGGAAACTTTCAGCTTAAAGCTCCACGAGATCATTTATAGAGATTTAACACAACTATTGATGTGATTCAGGTCTGTACGATTGATCATTTTCTTTCAATCAACTAATCAATTAGTTATTTTTCTGGTTCCAGCTTCTCTGTTCGTCATGTGACAGTAAATTAATTATTTTGAAGTTTTAGACAAAACAAGCAGACTGAAGTTTTCACTTTTGGGAATTTTGTCGCTATTTTTTTCACATTTTGTTGACTAAAAAAAAACAATAAATTGATAAAATGATGAATCTTTATTAATATTAATCAGATTCAACAGCTGATACAATAATATATAATATATATACATATAATATAAATGATAACAATAATAATAACAAGTCATTTAATTCTCCCGACACACAGATTCCAGGTTTATAAGGTGGGATAGTTTGCAGCTTTGTTTACGTGTTTACATGGAAACGTTTGTCTCAGCAGCTGCGTCCTGATTGGACAGACGGTCGTTACACGCCGACAGGAAGTTCAGTGTTTTATTGTGTTTTGATGGTCAGTTTTAGTCCAGCTGGGTCTGTGTGTGTGTGTGTGTGTGTGTGTGTGTGTGTGTGTGTGTGTGTGTGTGTGTGTGGGTCCGTTTTAAAGGTGCAGTTCACCTCTTTTCAGTCAGACAGTTTTAGTTTTATTTGCGACTTTAAGAAACGTTTGGTTGATTTTGCTTCCAAAATATGACGACAACAAGTTCTCCTCTGTTATTTCTCCACCTGAAAATCACTCTAAATGATGTGAGGTTTGAAATGTTACATCCTCACTGCTTTATCTTTGCACACTTCTGCCTCCTTTTTTATTAACAACCAGACTCGACACCTGCAGCTCTGTGGGAAAATGTCTCTGAAAGTCTTTAGAACTTGTTCAGGTTTGTTTGTGTTTGTTTTGCAGCCCAGCAGTTTTCAGCCTGCCGGTCGGTCAGTCAGCGGCGTTACACGCTGCTGTCGCTTCACAGCGGCTGCACAGAGCTGATAACACAAAATAATTCACCTTCACACGCACTCCTCACACTGAGTTTAACCTCCGGCTGGAGAATAACGAGGAGGAGGCAGCAGGGACTGAAGCAGTAGAGGGAGTTTTAACTCTTTCATAACCAGATACAGAAGCTCAAACATGTAAGGAAACGACTGAACGGTGTGTTTGTCTTCATCTACAGCAGATTAGGATAGTTTAATTCAGTCCAGTTCAAAGATTTGTTCACTTTTTACAAAGATAAAGCGACTGCATCGCCGTTAGAGTCACCAAAAAGCTCCACAGCTCAGTCTCCTCTGCAGAATTATCACATCATGAGTGTTTCTGTCACTTTCACAGCACTTTTATATCACTTTTAACAAGGAGGCGACGTCCTGTGAGTCACCAGTGAGGAGATCCACGGCGTTAAATCTACCGCTGTCTCTTCCTGTTGACTGAACAGACTTTTCCTTTAAAGTTTAGATGTTTCCTTGGCATTTAGGTCTTTCTGTTTGTTGTTTTGTAAATGAATTAAAACATCAGGATGTAACCGAGCGCCGTCTCTCTCCGCAGAACGAGGAGACGACGGGATGAGCGCCGAGCCGGCCCTGATCTCCCAGCCGACGTGCGCCATCGACGTGCGGCGGAAGGAACAGTGCGCCGCGTCCTGAAAGTAAGCCGAGAGCTGGAGGGAAGAGCGGAGGGTTCATAATGATAATACATAAACAATAATACAATACATACCGTAATACACTTCATGAGCCTTAACATCAGTCCTGGAAGGTCAGTTTTGATCATGTGACTATGTTTTGGCTCTAACAGTTTAAAGATTAGAGGTATACACACATACTGACGGCACTGAGATGTAAATTTCCCTCCAAAATGCAACATGAATCACACACGAACGCAAACACAACCTTCACATGACCTTCACGTAACCTTCACGTAACCTCCCGCCTGCTTCCAGCTCTCGGTTTTTTCCTTTCTGGCTCGTCCTCTGTGTGGTGAAAGTGAGCGAGCGGTCCGAGTCTGCAGAGAGAATGAAAGTCTGATCACCAAATCCTCGACGGAGGAACTGATCAGTCCGGATCAATATTGAAGACTCTGCAGACGAAGCTGCTCCAAGTCATGTATTCATTAATTCATTAATTAAATAATTTATAGATTTGTTCTTATTCTTTGTCACTGGAATCATTTTCATTAAATAAGAACACATTCCCTCTGTTCTCTGTGATTTATTGATTTATTATTAAAGCTGTAATCTGTAATGATTCCTCATTAAAATGCTTAAAACAACTAGACCAGACAGAAGCTTCTCTCCTGAAACCTTCAGGTTGTTGTCACTCAGGTCTAGACCTATGTTCTATATGTTGTTGAGTTGTGTTCTTACATTAATGTTCAAACCCAGAGAAATCTGTCATTTTAATCAAAGTAACGGACCGTTTCATTTGGTGGCCTGTCAATGGCGTCATACCTCCTCTACCAAAGAGTATAGTGCACAAGATGCATGCGTCGGCGCCGTGTTTGTCTGCTACAATGGCGTCTAGCAAAGAGTAACTTACATTAATGTTCAAACCCAGAGAAATCTGTCATTTTAATCAAAGTAACGGACCGTTTCATTTGGTGGCCTGTCAATGGCATCATACCTCCTCTACCAAAGAGTATAGTGCACAAGATGCATGCGTCGGCGCCGTGTTTGTCCGCTACAATGGCGTCTAGCAAAGAGTAACTTACACACATACAAGATAATACATGGGCTTTGTTGTGCTTGTTCCACACAAACTGTTAGAAATGGACTTTTATTCAGTTTGAAGCCACATTTTCATGATAAATTTAGCTGGTTTTTAACTTGATCTTTTAGCCGCAAGAAGGATTTTAGTCATTGGACGTCTGGATCTTAAGTTATCAGAGAAATAAACTGGGCAAACGTTAGCAGCAGCTCGGCTAACAGCCCCTCCAGGAAGTCTGCTGCTCGCCCAACATGGTGGAGAAACACTGATTTTTTAGCTGAAACTGCTTTATTCAGTGAATTGAAGAAGGACGTTGCGTTTCAACAATTCTCGGTGGAGAGCTAAACCCAAAATCCAGCAGACTTGTTCCAAAAATGTAGAAAAAAAGGGTATCTAAATCTAAAGTGTTCTTTTTATTCAACATTGATTTACTGTGACCTCGTTATTGTTATATATTATTATTATTATTATGTGTGTTTTCAGTCAAACACTTTGGTGCCTGTCCAGGCCTTTATTTAAACCGAAGTGATTTCTCATTGTGTTTTTTGTTAGATTATTAGGAAAGTGAAGAGAATGCACTGTTTTTGTGATTTGGTTTAACTTTCACTATGTTGATATTTGCCAGTAATTTGGTTATTTTAACTCTGACGCTGTTCCAGCAGCTTCAGACTCAACATACCAGTGAAGAACCATCAGACCTTTAAAGTCCTGACGATAAATCAGAATCTATCTATCTATCTATCTATCTATCTGATCCTTCCCATCAGTGGGAATGTTGTTCAGTACCTCGGACAGCTCCTGCATCCCCGTTTCAGCACCTTGGACAGCAGCAGGAATAAACACATAAACACGGTAAACATAATAAACATAATAATAGTTTTCAGTTTTTCAGCTCACTACTGTTTTCTTGTCATGATGTAGAAGCTTCCAGACAGAGTCCCCGTCCATAATCCTGCCAAACAAACAAACAAACAACAATAAAAACACTTTACAGAGGACCAAATGGGTCTCTGTCATCTTTACAAAATGCTCTCCAGGATGTCAGTTGGACCAGATATTATTATTTCCCTCCTCTGGTTAGATATATTTTGCTTTCCAGTTTCTTCCCTTTATATTTTTCCAGCTCACAAAAAGCGAAACAGCGACGTGATCATGTTCCTGATAATCACAGACCTGTTATTTAGACCGAGCATAAAAGCAACAACACTTTTAACAAAGAGCCGACGGAGGGAAGCAGGAGGTGGTGCTTTAACATCACAATGCAGACAAACAAACAGGATTCATCATTTGTAGTCAGTCTTTTGCCTGGAAAGCCAAATGCTGTAGTTACGACTAAAAACGCATCTCTACGTGACGGAAAGTGAAGAATAAATGTAATATCTGTTTGAAACGACCCCTGCTGTCGTCAGGCTTTCTGCTCTCGCTCAACACAACAATCAAACTCCTTCTCTCGGCTCTGTCTGTCGTCATCTTGGTGAAAACTTTCTCTCTCTTCTCACTCTTTATGTTTCAAGACGACTTGTTTTACGATGAGAAGCCTGTAAAAGGTGTATTTAATATGCATTTGATGACTGAAGGCTAATCGTATGATAACAGACTAAAGCTGTAAAATATCCTCATTTTATCTCATCACTGATGTGCAGCTGCTGTCTGACAGTAGCACGTCCACTTGACACCGTTTCCTCCTGATTGTGGAGCACATCTCGGGTATTTTTATAACTCAGTATCACCTTCAGTGCCGCCCATACAGCGTCCGACACAGAGGACGTGATCCAGCCTGCAGGACGTCAGTCTGACAGAAAAGTCTAACTGTGTGTTCCCGGCAGCCTGAAGCCGGTGTTTATATGTCGTACCTTATGAATGTTGTGCCATCTGTCATCTGTGGATGAGCTGTTTCCTCTTTCCATCTCTGAACTTCGATACTGCACTGAAATCACTGTGTGACTCTGTTTTTATCTGCATCACACGCTGGTCCACACTGGAAACTCCTCAAAAAGCAAACAAACAAAAGAAAAATCTCACTCGCAGATAAAATCGTCCTGGATTTCATAAATGTTTCCTGACTTTACATATGGTGACGTCCTGTCTGGACTTTTCTATTATTTTTGGACTGTTTTTATGTTGCCTGGTTTAGTTTTTTTTTTATCTGTTTCCTTTATTCCTCCTGTGTTTATGTGCTCCTCCTCTCACCCGCCCTGCTCCCAGTGTCTCCCCAGTTCATCTGCTCCCAGTCTGTGTGTTGTGTCCCTCGTTATCTGTTTACTTTAGTTCCTGTTTTATTTTTCAATATTTTCTGATTTGATTATTTTTGACTTTTGCACAGTCCTGTTTTTATTTGATTAAATTAAGATGTGTGTGATGGAGGTGGGAGAGAGGAGCAGCTGGACAGGAAATGATGCAGAATATTTAATGAAATACTTCAGACGACACTGTGAAGGCTCAGAAACAAACACTGAATAAACTCAGACTAAACGCAGTACGATGTGGTCACGCCGATCATGCTGGTTTTCATTAATCAGTTAACTTCATTTAAAGTTCAGTAAACAGGAGAAACTTGAAGTGAATCAACATGTTGCTGTGAGCAGCTTTGCCGTTAAACAGCAGCAGCTCTCCTCAGTGTTTCAGGTCAGATGTTCTTCTGACTCCATGATGCTGAGATCAGAGAACATCTGTTGCAGGGCTGAGGACGCTTCCTTTATGACTCCGGTTTGGATGACGATCAGACGCCTCAATGATGCTGCTGCATGGAGAAGAATCTAAAGAGCCTAAAACTTTGAACGATACTGTATATAACAACCTTTTTTAATATAGAAATCATTAAAAAATGATAGAAGAAGAAGAAACATGCCAAACAAACATCATAAAATAGCCTTCAGGAAGGAGACAGACGTGTTCAATGACTGAAAGAAGCTGATTTATTTTCACACACACACAAAACTCCAAAAAAAGCAAAAACAAAATGGAAGAAAAACAACACACACTTTACAGTCAAAGGTTTGACGACCCTTCATGTTCACTTGATTGAGAAAACAAGAGTCCAAAACTTTTCAACGGTGCCGTAAATCAAATCAACTCAACAAACTTCAGACGTGATTACGAGTCTCAACAATCAGTCCAGACAGAACCACGTTTCTATCGGGATGCTTCAGTCTTCCTCACCTATAACAGAGAAAATATTACTCACCATGTGTCAAAATATCAGCATGAACAACCAAAAACATTTATCACAACAGAATAAACCCGTTCGCTCTCTCTCACTAAACAATAAACTGAACTTAAACATTATGTGTCTGTCTTGATTTAACCAGAAAACGTTAATGAAGAAATAAACCTGTATGTGCTCATGTTCTGGTTGTAATTTAAAGCTGGATATGACATCAGACTTTGTGCTTCGTGGTAAAAACTTAACGAGGAAACTACAGATGAAAACCTGTTAATGAGGGAAGTTCTTGTCCTGTGTGCTCAGACGGCTGCATTAATGATCAGAAACAAGCCGCCAGCTGGTTGAGGGTCGCACAGATGCCACAGACAGGCGGAGGAAGTGGAAACATCCTGCTGCTATCACACATCCTAGATTCTCCTCAAAGGGGCTTTATGACCTCTGCGAGACACGACATCCTTTATCCTCAGACGCTTGATATGAAAAAGGAAAAAGAAGATTTCCTCCTAAATAGATTTCACACAATCTAAAACACCGTCCTGTGAGCAGCACCAAATGCCAGGGGGTGCACAGCAGTGAGGAGCTATCCTGAACCACAGAAGCACAGCGGCGCCTCTACTTCCTCTGCAAACTGAAGCAACCGAGAGCTCCACCACCCATCATGTGCACTTTCTACCAGGCCGCCCACAACTGGAAAACCCTGCAGCTGGAAGGATCATTGGTGGCCCACTCCCCCCTTCCTACAAGACATTTATAACACCCACCTCACCCGTAGAGCAACCACCGTCTGTTCAGCCTCCTGCCCTCAGGGAGAAGATGCCGAAGCCTCCGTGCCCGATCCACCAGACTCACTAACAGCTTCACACACCAAGCTGCTATCAGGAAGCTGACCTCTCTCCCTCCTGGACACCCTGGACTCCGAACCCTGACCTGTCTTTTGCACTAACATCTATCCTCAATGAATGACATGTGCACTGCTTCATAAATACCATTACGCTGCTGCACAACTTGCACTTTTATATTACTGTTTTTGTCCTTTTGCACTATAACTTCTTGTCTTGCACTTTATTGTCTTACTTGTTTTATTTAATGTTGCCACCGGGGGATGCTGGGAAACCTTTTCTCAACTCTTCTGTATGTGAATCACTGAGAGACAATCTGAAAAAATGCAGTAGAAAATAAACTTTGACGGCCGACAGGTGAATGTCTGACTGATAGAAGATGGATGGATGTGAGATTTACCTTCTACTTTAATGGTATTAAAAAGAGAAAAAGCTTCAAAGATGAGGACTCTCTTTAGTTTCAGTTATTCATAACTAGACAATAATAACCAGCAGTGATTTGCAGTGCAGGCACATTATAGAGCTGTGACCCCTCAGGGTCAAAGGTCAGATAGCCAGAGAACATCGAACACCGAAAGGAAAGAAACAAACACCCACAACGTGTCCAGAAATGAGCTGAACGCAACGCTGACTTCAGCCGGCGGTATAAATAAAAAAAACAAACTTTTTCTTGGCAAGTAAATAAATGATGAATAAATTAAAGACTCAGTTGCTGCTGGAAGCTTCACTGCATGCAGCTTGCATACAAACAGCAACATTACAGTCGCTGCAAACAGTGGAAACAGTTTTCCTTCCACAGCGATTAAATACATTAAAACAATATAATAATCAGAGCTTATGGAGCTTTTTGGATGATTTTTGACAGGGTGGTTGCTACACAAGAAAATCTGAGCACAAGCAGAGGATGTTTGAGGGAACAAATTATAACATTTGAATGTAAAATCAATAAAGTATGCTCTCAAATGTATAAACTACGCTCTTGAATAAAGATAGGAAAGATAAAGAAAGCTCCATAAGTGCTGACAGTTAGATACAGAGTTTGACAGCAAAGTTTAATGTCATATAATTGGTTTTATGGTGAAGGTGAAATTGAGAAAACGTCACTTCTGTTCAGTCAGGAAACAGTAACTCTCCTTTGTTTTCATAAAATCCTTCAATTATGTTTCTGTCTCTCCAGGAAGCTGCTTCACATCCGTGTTAACACATTTTTTATTGGTCATTTGGGTTTCACAGGAACAACACGTCATTATCTTTTCAGTCAGTGTGTTGAACTTGTTCGCAAACAGCTGCTTTTATTTCCACATCCTGCAGTTACGGAGCAACATTAGCGTTCATTTAAAGTCGTGTTTCTGCTCTCCACCAACGTCCTGAGGGAAATATCTGGCTCTTCAGCTGCTAAATGCTCCACTATGTTCACCAGCTAGTCTGCAGATAACTGTGTCTGTTTGGTATCGACGCTATGAGAGCCGCTGAGAGTGAACCAGAACAGTCAAAGCTGCAGCTAAACAGCTGAAACTCGACTATAAAGCTGCAGAGTCTCTGATGATTCTCTCCTGGTTTTACTTCCATCTTTCTCTCTGCTGTTTTTACAATCTATCACCATCAGCAGGCGTTCACATTCACACCGGCCTCTCCATTTCCTCTGACACAGAAATAACAAAAAACACTGCATGAGCCCAAATATGTATTTCTTTATCTTCCAATTTACTGGTGTGAAACCTCTGTGCTGCCATTTAGTTGGTTCACATAAAGCAGAGACACACACACTCTTATTAAATATCCCACAGGTCTCTGTTTTCATTAGCTCTCACAGTCAGGAGGAGGAGAGGCGGCTGCAGGTACGCGACCCCGCTGCTGTCAGACACGCAGGAAATGAAGACAAAGAAGATGTGAGAGACACGAGGTGAGGAGATGAGAGTGTCTGCAGTGAAATAATAATAATAATAATGTGATGCTGCAGGAGTGTGAATGCAGTATATATTTAATCTAATCAATACAGCGATGAGCGACGATGAGTAAAGGAAATCAAAACGCTGTGATTGTGATTTAACGGTTGTATAAATGTCATCGTCACTCTTCCTGCTGCCGTTAATGCGTCCGCTGGGCTCGGTTATCTCCATCTGAACGCACTAAATCTTGTTACTTGATTCCATATTTACATCTGAAGCAGAGGCTCGGCGACCTCGGCGACCTCTCAGCCTGCGTTTTTATCAGCGTAAAGGTAAACACGTATCCCTCCTCCACAGTCTCCCATACATTACTGATATTAGACTTTATTATTACAGATTCAAGATATTGTTTATTTTTAACATGTTTTTCCCTCCGGACTTCCTGGAAAGCAGTTTTGATTATTTATTTATTTATGTATTTGTTTGTTAGGATCCCTGTTAGTCAATACATTAAAAACATACATTAAACATTACAGTCAACACAAACGGCATAAAAAAGAGAATAATGTTAATATATAATACAGCAAAAACTATAAATCAGCATATCATCCTACACATATGTTGTTCCTCATGTGTGTCCTTGTTTTTACTTTTTAAACACTGATTTCTGTGTTAATTTAATCAGTGACAGCAGTAAAAATCTCCATGTTTTTATTGCTTTATATACTATTGAGTGTTTAAGGAAAGTGAAAACCAGCCTTCTGTTGCCTGTCTAGTATTTTTACATTTATTCAGTCATGATTATGTTTTTAAAATTAGCTACAGCGTTGAGAAAACATCACTTCTGTTCAGTCAGGAAACAATAAACCTCCTTTGTTTTCATAAAATTAACACTTGGAAGAAGAAACAAGTAACCTTAATATTGAAATATTGCGACAATAGTCAACTCAGTGCAGCACAAATAATTATGATGTGTCACAATGTCTGTGTTAAATCAGATGTGCTGCACACACACACACACACACACACACACACACACACACACACACTCACTCACTCAGGATGGTGAGAATTAATTTCAGACAGATCCGTGATGCTCAGTGTTTCCAGGCAATATTTGAAGACGAGGTGGAACAATTACCTTTATAACTGACACACACACACACACACACACACACACACACACACACACACACACACACACACACAGCTTAGCTTTTATGGATTCAGTGGGGAGTTAACCTTTATTTAATCAATGTAATTTAAAGCAGTGTTTGTTTGGCTCTTTTCACACTCGCACACCTCGGAGCTGTTCAGTCTGATCTGACGGCTGCTGAGGCTCAATGTGGGCTCAGTGCTTTGCTCAAAGGCTCCTCAGCAGGAGGTAACGAGGGAGGGGTCATGTTTCAGCATAAATTCATATCACAGAGATTATCATCTAATAAAATAATTAACTGGTGATGTTTGAAGAAACCCAGCAGGTTGTTTAAAACACTTGTTCTGAAGAATATTCTGTCTTTAAACCGAGAGGAACAGAAACACTGAGATATGTGACATCATTAATTAGTATAAACAAATGTTATGAAAGTGGCAGGAACGGAGCCAAATGCAGACGAAGCAGGTCTGAAGGTCTTTATTCGGAGTGTGAACACTGAGCCAAGCAGAACAAAAGCTCCAACTGAGACTTAAATACTGAACCAGTGAGGGAAACAGGTGACTGGACGAACCGGGAGCGAGGCAGCGCTAACGAGGACGAATGCAGGGAAGGTGTGAGGAGGAGAAAAACACCAGGAACTAGTGAAGGCAACTAAAATAATCACAAGTTGCACTGAGTGAGCAGAGAGAAGAGAATCGATCTTTAAACGCAATCAATACAAACATTAGTATCGATATTATAGATCGATCCGCTCACCACTAGTAAGAAATAAAAAACATTTTATTTGTAAATTAATAGCAGAGCTGTTGCATTAGAGTGCACAGGTGAGTGTTTGTTCACCATCACTCACCGACCTCTTCACCCGACTCCTCGAGTTTAAAACCAGCAGCGAAGAATAAATCAGACAAATGGAAACCAAACATTTCTAAGAATAAGGAAGGATCAAAGCTCTGAAACACTGTGAGGCTTCTTCCGTTATGACAGAACAGATATTTCAGCTCGGCCGTTCCTGCAGTCTCTGATCTTTGGACGAGGACGTGAGAGGTTTGTGTTTCTGAGTCCTGAACATGTGGACGTTTCTGCAAAGAGCTTATCCAGAGAGGAAAGTCTTCTTTCTTTCAGCACAGTGGAGCTTCATGCTCTGGTGTTGAAGCCTTTTAATAAGCACTTCAGTCTCTGAGAGAGTTTTTTTTAAACAGTTCAGCACTTTGAACAGAAACCTTTAACAACTCAACATTTTAAACTAAATCCTTTAAAAAAAAAAAAAAGCACATTTGTTCTGTGAAGAAAGTGAACAGACCTTTTATAAGCACTTTATAAGAACGGCATACATTTATATACTGTGTGTTTTTTTTTGCTCCTTAATTGTTTAAACATCTACCTGCAGACATTTTGCTTTTTAAAAGTAAACTGCTGCAAATCATTTAAATCAAACCAATCAGTTAATCAAATCAACAAACAGATCCGTCTGGTTTATGGTTATTCGTGACCGGGCTGTAAAGGACTATAAACTGCAATTCATCCTCTCACTGGTCGCCGTGGCAACAAGCCAACACATGCCGACATGTGTGATCTCTCGGCTCAGAAAATGATCAAAATGTAATCTGAACACAACAGCGAGGAATCTGCTCAGTGATCTGTTGACAGGAAGCTCATTACTGTTTATTACTGTTTGTTTATTACTATCAAGACACGCCGCGGAGAGGAGAGGACGCACCGCCATGACACAACTCTCAATTAAACTAATATATATATATATATTCTGCACCTGTTCTCCTTTTAATTGTCGACATTAAAAGTTCAACTTTGCTGCTCAGAACTTCGTCTCCTGCTGATTCTTTTGAACTTCTGCAAGTTTTTGTTTGACACGTCTAACGAGGAGATACAACTGTTCCCACACTTTGACCTTATTATCACTGAGCTGAACTTCCTTCTGCTGGATGAAAGTCAAACATCTGGATCTCCTGACCTTCCTCTCACTGCTGTGTTGGTACTGGATTGTGAAGAAGAGGAGGGTTTTTCCACATCATCTCCAAGAATGATCCCAAAATGTTCTCCATCATCACACTGCAGTCATCTTTCTGTGTCCGCAGCAGCATGATCCGCACCGCCAGGCTCCATCGAAGCACTTATACTGAAAGAGCAATCACACCAACCTTCTCTCATCTCTGGATCTTCTGCTTCTTTTCAGCTGTTGGAAATTGAAGCTGGTGTCTGAGTGATGTGATGTGAACGAGGCGAGGGACTCACTCAGCTGTCGACATGAGTGAGGACGAGGCTCATCGACGACTGAGACGAGTACGAGTGTTGAGTGATTGCAGTTATACAGCAGGGTATAGGGTAAAGGTTAGCCTGTGTCTGAGGAGGGAAGGTCTGCTGTAGATAGTCCTCTTTGTTTATTATAATATCGGTTATGAAGTAACCATAAAACCACAGCTACAGTTGTGCTCGGCAGTTTACACATTCGAGTAGAATTTGTGAAATATCAGCGATATTTTGGAAAAAATGACTCATCATGCTGAAAACTTGTGTTTTATTTAGGGATAGTGGTCAGATGAAGCCATTTATTCTCATATAATTATATGTATTTGCCCCTTTTTACATCACCAAAATGCCCCTGATGAAAAGTTTACATACCCTTGAATGTTTGACAGGTTTAAATGGTTATAAAGGGAACGTTTCCACACCTCTGACTTGTTTGATTGTAATTAGTGTCTGTGTATAAATAGTCACATTTTATCCAGGGCTGCTCTGAGTTCACTGGAAAGCAAAAGAAAAGAAGAGTTGAACTTTATAAACTAGTAGAGTTGAAGCTGATAAAGATAGGAGTGGAACATGAAGGGCTCTGTTGATGCCAAACCGCAGTCAGGTACAATAATGAAGATTTCAGACACTATATGAACTCTCTGCTCTTCTAAAGTGATCTGCAGTTTTTATGATGTTTTGGGAGCGTGCCCCAGTGGCCGAACGGTTGCTTCAAACCTTTCTAAGCTGTTCAAGATCAGGTCGCTTTGCTCGCCTGCTGCACTTATTTTGAACGATCTGTCAGATCTGGGTTTGTCTCTGGACAAGAAAAGAGCTTGTTGCTGGGAAAAAACTAGCAGCCACACGCTGGAAACCTCCACACTCACTTTCTCTCTGTGCGTGGGTTCTGATGTACCCTGACATTGTTTATCTGGAGTTGTCGACAGCTAGAGTTCACGGAGCCAAAGACTCGGCCATTAACGCCTGGAATACACTTCTAACTGCCCTCCGTGGATTTCAAGTGTGATATGTGCCTGGGAGATGGAGTCCTAGGTTCAGGGAGTGGGTGTTTTTTTTTCATGCATTTCATGAATTACTTTGTTATTTATCTTTTGTTTAACCTTATTTTGGTTGATTACTTTTGTGTATTTGGATAGTTTATAGGTATATGATATATATTTTTATGCCCAAGATGAACAATAAGGAGGAACTTGAACAAAAATGAGCTGAGTGGTCAAGTGTCACCACGTGGAAGCAGGACCCAGGCGCAGAGGTGTCGTGAGAGAAAAAGTCCTTTTACTGGCTCATAAAAAATAGGCAAGACTACGGCAATGAAACAAAACTAAACAAGACTATGACATGACAAGACATCAAACCAAAATGAACCAACAAGACAGAACTGAAAACCAGGGCTTAAATACACGGACAGAACTGACGAGGGAACGGGGAACAGGTGAGGGGAACAGGTGGTAACACTTGGGGGTAATCAGACAGACACATGAAGAGGGGTAAGTGACCAGAAACAAGGAGGAATAATTTTCAAAATAAAACAGGAAGTGACGAGACAAAACATGGAGACAGGACAAAAACCCAAACTAAACTTCACCACGGCGAGACATCAAGTTACCAGAAAACAGCCCCGCTGACAATCTGCCAAACGGCAACGACACAAACTTTAAAACTCCTGGAACAAAGTTCTCTGGAGCGATGAGACCAAAACAACCAGAGACACTATGAACGCTTCACATCGTACAGACTGCTCCCCGTACTCTAGACTGATGAACATATCCAACATGACGACATTTAATGAAGCCAATATTATAATTAACACATTTATTTATAGTCTACGTTAGTTAATTTCCTGCTTATTGTATTCTACAGTAGGTGTGACTATTATATAATTGACCTCAGTGGAAATTAATTTCCCCAAAGACTTTATGTCATATTCAGTAGTTCAGTCTGATCTGATCTTCTTCCTCGTGATGCACTAAATAAGATTTATTCTGCACATTTACAGCTTTATATTAATATTCTGGGGCTCTGCTGGAAAATCTGCATGATTTACAGTTAAAAACTCCTCTTCAGCTCGTTAAGACGCTCCAGCTGACGAGACTCTGTTCTGACTAATGAAACAGAACAGCAGCAGGATTTCACTTCCTTTCCTCGTCCTTCACTTGGAATATAAACTTCTCTAATACACCAAATAATAAAAAACCACATGGAAAAACCTCAGCGACAAAGAAACAAGACGTCTGTTTGTGGGCATGTTTGAACAATCTGATGTCATAACGAGGAGGAAGTAGAGGTTCAGAGAAGAATAGAAGACTTTCTGCATAAATTCACCTCAAGTTTTAGATCTTTGACCATTTTAAACATCCAAAATCATGACAGCAATAAGAGAAAATCACAAAAACAATGATATATGTCCCCTTTAAGAGCTACTTTCTCACTGTGATTTATTCATCAAGCTGCTGAAAGTAAAAGTTTGTGTCTATCGTGTGTAAGGAACGACAGGACGGGTTTGTAAGCAGCACTGTTAGCGACTTGTTTGGCTAATCGGGAAGCAAATGAAGAATAAATAAAGATTTTATGGAGAAGAAATATAAAGAAGAAGTAGCATAAAAAGTAGAGAAAACATAAAGAAATGGAAATAAGTGAAGTGCGCAGTGTGCAGTTGTTGATTGATGTGTGTAAAGATCCAAAACAGATAAACAGACACTTCAATTTCTTTTTATTTATTTATTTATTTAATGTTTATTGTTGTGGCCCGACCGCCTGCCTGACTTCACATTTACTCACAGAACAACATGGCCGCCGCCACGGCCCGTAAAAACACAACAACGCATGAGACGCACGTTCGCAGTAACGTTCGATGGATAAACAGTCCTGAGCCGAGCACGTCGGGGACTCGGCTCCACGTCCGGCACTTTATTTAAAGTCGTGTGTGACGTCGGCAGCAAATGAAACACATGAAGGCACCGCAGCACGAGTGTCAGCACAGAGCAGCAAAGTTTCTACACCAAATGGGACAAAATTTGTAGAAAGTGAGTTTCATTGGTGGCTAAAAAAAGACCTGCTCTGTTTGCTTTTAATAATAATTTGTGTCTGATGGTTTTTCCATAAAAATTGGCTGGAAATTCTTTAAACATCTCCTCCTTCTTCCTAAAAATCCAGAATCTATGAAAAAATGCAAATATTTTTGATCTGAGAGGTTTTCCTGCTGCTTTCCTCCTTCTCTGTAAAGTCCAACATCACACCTGTGTAAGCTGCGTACTCGACCCTGATTGGCTCCAGACTGGCTGTGATGTCACAAATCCTGCTCAAACTGAGATTTGAGGTGAACTGTTAACTTTCCTCCCTCAGCAGACGAAGGTGAAAACAAACAAACAAACAACTGAAGGAACAAGAAGGAAAACATGTTTGTGACGGGACGGAAAGTATATTTCTACTCCAAAGAGAAATAGATGCAGTTGGAGGTTCAGAAACGGACGTTATGTTGAACTGAAATAAAGGAAATTAGTAACTATTAAAGTTAAAACAGTTAAAATGAAAGGACATGACTTTGTTGTTGTGGTTTGATGCTCACTTCACCGTGTGAGCCAATAAAACACAGATAAAAACATTCTTCCTCTGTGGTTTTGGTCGACCTTCATTAGTAACCAGCCTTTTATTTCAGCCTTTGCAATGATTGACCAGCTTTTCTTTATAATTTACAATACAATACCTCTTTTTTTTCTTCTTCGAAATGTCAGACTCGGAACATAAATCAACATCACGATGGAGCGAAAATATTGATTCCGAGTTGCTGAAGACTGCTCTGTGTTGACACTTAATGTTCCCGCTGATGGGATTTAACCTGTCGGCACGATCGATACGGAGCCTCGCAGCTCCTGAGGTTAGATTATTGCCAGGCGAGCTTCCTGACCTCATCTGAGACTCACAAGCAAATCAAAACAGGCTTGATGTTTTTTCACAGTTTGTTTCTGCTCAGTTTAGAATCTATTCTGCTGGTTTTATTTGATTTTTATTCCTTGTGTATCATAAGTTTGATTGATTGATTTATCCATTTGTAAACCTTTCTTTTTTCTTCCCTGCTCATTTTCTGGCCACATATAGTTTAATCAAACCTTTTATCTGATCAGATTACTCCACAGTCTTTCCACATACAGCCTGGCAACTGTAGAACAAGACAAGCCAAACAAGACAAACGTTACTTCAGGTCAGAGTCGAGATAAACATTTCGAGAGTCGTCTGATGAAACAGAAATGCTACGTTCCAGTCTGGACAGAAACACGTCTTACAGTCGGTTTAACAGAAGCCTGCAGACTGTTGTGTTCCCTGCAGTAGTGTGTAATGCTGGCTGAGTCTGTGGGATATAAAGGTTTGTATAAAGAATCCTGATTGTTTAAGCTTCAGGAGAACCATGAAAAAATCCATGAAAAATCGATTTCATCAAACAGAGAACCTGCTGCAGATGGGTTTCACCAGGAAAGAAAAAAAAACAGCGAAAAGGCCTCAGTTGACCCTGATTCTGCTGCCAAACAACAGCAGCCTGTTATTATTCTCAGTGTTCAGGAGTGCTGCTCGTTGATGGATCGATACCATTTAGCATCCGTGGCTGATATGAATCCACACCATGAATCACACTCATCCCAAGCGGGAGCATCTGGGGCTGAAAAATGAAGCCAGTGCAAAAAAAGTGCCAAAAAACCTGCATTCCCTCTTACGGCCAGCAGGGGGCGACTCCACTGGCTGCAAAAAAGAAGTCCGATTGTATGGAAGTCTCTGTTTCCTGATGAGTTTATGCTCTCAATCACTAGTTTCAAGTCTTCTTCAACACAGCAGGATGTTCATTTAGTAAATTATGGTCCCGTTTAATTTAAATTTGATGATGAAGCAGTGTATGCTTTAGGGCGTGGCTACGTTGTGATTGGCAAGTCGCTGCCACGGCGACAACATTGCTTATGTGACATAACCATGGCGTTTAGGCGTAGCTGCTGCTATTCCACAGTGTGTTTTCAGTTTAGTGTTTAGTTTTAATAAAAGATCCATCAATGAGTCGGATGATTAGTTTTTCCAGTGAGTTTGTTTCATTTTGTTTTAACGGTTTTAAGCCTGTTTTTTTATGCTTTAGCATTAGCATTAGCATTATCACTGTTAACCATAGATTGTAAATGCACTATCCAAGCTAGCAGCTAGCATAATGGTGAGTGCCATCCTGTCGTCCAAATATGGTCACTTCTGGCTCCAAAATTCAAACATGGCGCCGGCCAAATCACGACACTCAAGGCTTCAAAAAGGCTGTTTGCAAATCAATCCACTAGAAAGTGTTGTTTTCTTCCTCCTCTCTCTCTCCATCACTTCCTGTCATCTGTGTCTTGAGGGTGTCTCGCTCTCGCTATACCTGCTCCTCGACCTTGTTGGGGTCCACGTCTACAGTCGGAGCCACCTGCGTGGGCTTACAGCAGCCGGCGCAGACGTACTTCAGGAAACAGAGGTAGGCGCTGCCGGACACGATGACGGTGATGATGATGATGATGGTGGCCCCGAAGGCTGGCGACACAGCGTCCTCCAGGACGGACTTGAGGCCTCCCATGTTGATCCCACTAGACCCCCCGTCTGGTGTGCTCTCGCCAGGCTCACTGGTGGCTTGACCTGGAAACAGAGACGCTGTTTACTGTTGGTTTTAAAATGCGTTTTGGTGATCTGAACTCAAGCAGACAGCTGAGACCACTTGTGTTCAGATGTCACTACTGCCTATGTCGCTTCCTCTAGAAGGTCTAAGAGTTGGTCTTTAACCAGACAAACGCCAGATTTGTGTTGTACGAAAACAAAAATGTTTCAGTAACTAATAAACATGTACAGACTTCCAACTGTTGAGATTGGACAAAGTCATTTGGCGTTGTGCACTGTCACCAAAACAACCACCACGTACTTTACTGTTACATCCTTGTTGGGGGCAAAGAACCTATAAAATAAGGAAGGGTCATTACATCATAATAACGCTGTATGGTGCCAGACTTTGGTACCAATTGTATTGAATCCTATGGGAGATGCATGAAGAAGCATTAAAACCAAACATATCTTTGATGTAAGACTTTTGATGAAGAAACGTCTCTACCAAGTGGAAGAACGCAATTCAGAGAATACTGACTGATCTTCCTTTTATTATATACTCTATTATATATACAGGTGTAACATTAGTCTTCTCATGACATGCCATTGTAGGCTAAACCTTTCTCTGCTGTTTTAAGTGCCTCTGGAGACCAACAGAAGCCAGTCCTCTATAGTCTAAAGTATGTTCTTTCCATCAAAGGTCATGATGTAGATATGGTTGGTTTTAGTGCTTCTTCATGCATCTCCCACAGGATTCAATACAACTGGCACCAAAGTCTGGCACCATAAACCATTGGTGCGATGCAATGAGTTCTTTTATAGGTTCCTTGGTTGGGGGGGGCACGTTAGCATTGACGCTACAAAACATATGTGGTCAAATGTGTCCCAGACCATCTCGGCAAGTGGTTTGAGCGATCGGATCACGATGCATCTTGGTGACATGGTGGTCATTTACGCTTGTATTTATCCAATAACCAAAGACACATCTTAAAACCAAGTGTAAACAGGGGCAGAGACAGGAGGTCTAAGGTCATAGTAAGTGTGTGCCAACAAGAGAGGTCATTACAGTCGTACTATGATATATTTCATGGCTACACAACCAATTACAACCATTTTTTTGGCACCAAATGCTGTTAGTTACCTGAAGGTGAAACATGTAAACACATTTGAGCCTTTTCTACAGCAGTTTCATACAGTTCATCTATGTTTTATTAACATTTTAAAGACATTCTGGGAAACTGTCCTCCCAAGTAAAACAACAGCATCAACTTCACATAGAGCGTCTGTAGAAACGTCCTACACCCCGTCCTACTAATAACGCCAAGTTTCCTTTCTGATTATAAATTTGTTGTATAATTAATTCAGTAAATTATCATTTTAAACTCAGTGTGCTGTGAATATTGGGTCATAAAAGGTGGTCAGAACATGTCTGAGGGAAAAGCCACTGATAACGTAGCTCAACGCCAAAATGACAGACTGGGATGTTGATAGATACTGAAATATGATGATTTATGATCCACACGAGCCTTTTAATCAGTCCCAGAAGGATAAAAATACATCCAACATGGCAACAAGCTGAGTCATGTTGTCTGTTTTGTCCATAAATCTCATTATAACTTTAAAACTCAGATATATCTGAGTGACAGCACCATTTTAATTCTCACAGCTTTAGCTGTAGTCCCCACAGAGACTTTGACACACCAGTCATTAAAACAGCTACAGGGTGACACATTGCCAACAAAAGGAGACCATTAAGGTCCATTTAGGTCAAACTGTGCCGTATTTCATGGCTGTGAGACCAATTACAACCTGTGGTCCAGGTCGCTCGGCACCAAATTACATTAATCACTTGAAGCTGAAACTTTTGAGCCTTTTTCATTGCAGCTATGTACAGTTCGTCTACGTTTTAAAGATGCTCTGGAGATTGTTGGAGCCTGTAGTATATTTATAATTACCCATCAGTCTGGTGTTTCGGCTCAGCGATGAGCAAATGTACACAAAGAGAACTGAGTCTTACCAATAATCAGTAGAGTAAATTTAATCAAGTATTGTATTTAAAGCCACTATAATCAATATTTTTCATTACACAGTCTGGTCTGTCAGTGTGTGATGTGTTGGTTGTGGCTCGTAGTGATGAACCTACAGAGGATTATCAGCGACTCTGCAGCTTTATAGTTGAGTTTCAGCTCATTGTTTATCTGTCTGGCTGCAACTTTCACTGTTCTGGTTCACTCTCAGCGGCTCCGTTTTCAGAGAAAATGCTCTAAATAAAGCCGCTGTACACTACCTGCTCAGCAGCAAACAGACACAGTTAGCTGTAGACTAGCTGGTGAACATAGTGGAGCATTTAGCAGCTAAAGAGCCAGATATTTCCCTCAGGAGTTGGTAGAGAGCAGAAACAGAAGCTAAAAGAGAGAGAAGATTGGACTTACATTCACCAGGTGGACAGAAACACGACTCCTCATGAATGATAATGTTGCTCTGTAACTGCTGGATGTGGAAATAAGCAACTTTACACTTCTACTCTACTACATTTATTAAACATCTTTAGCTTCAAGTTACTTTTCAGATTTAAACTCAAGATTTAAATGAATACACAGCAGGGGTGAATTCCCTCCTCAGGGGTCAGAGATGCTTCAGTATAATCTCTGTAAACACGCTGTACGAGTAAGAAAGATCTGAAGATGTATTTTATATTTCCCCGTGTTCACAAACATAAATCTTTCACGGTCCGGCTGTGTTTCTGCTTGGTTTCCTTCCTTCTGCCAATCAACCGGCACACCTGCTCGTCGGGCTCCTGCAGTATTTATATCCCATCTCTACGCTCCAGTCTTCTCAGTTCGCCAACGTTCGATTCCAACGTTGCGGCCGAGTTTAACTTCTCTGTCAGGATCTCTCGTGTTTGCCTGAACTCTGTTTCACTCTGTGTTTTCCTGCCCATCTGAGGCCTCGCTCGGCCTGCTCTGATCTACCATTATTCAAACCTCCATCGCTACAACTTCTCAATAAAACAGCTGTTGAACTGTTGCAAGGTGTGAGTCCAAAATGTTCTGTTGCCAAATAACTATGTTGAGAGAAAACATTATAAACTTTATAATTCAGCCAGAGTTGATTTCTAGCGTATTTGCTTTTGCAATTTAGTGGTATTTAGTACGAACATAGTTTATTTCCTATTTCTGCTGCTGTCACGTTAAAACATACGAGTTGGTATATTTTTATTTGTTTGCTGCTAAAATAAAGCATTTGTAGCATAAACAGAATTATCACACTGAGTAAAGTTACTCATTTTATAATTTATCAGCTTTATGTCACCTACCATTTAATATTCTGGAAGGATAATGAGGCTTTACTTCCACTCGGTACCAATAAACATGTCTTGTGCTCAAACTGAGTCTGAATGTGGACTTCCCATCGTAAGTTAAAAGCCTTTACTAACTGGCCCTTTAAGCACATCAGCACGTTAATAAATCCTTGTTCTTTGCCTTCCTTCTCCTACAGGTAAACTAATTGTAGCAGCAGATGACGAGGCAGCAAAATTACTCCGCAGCAGAACAGCAATTATGTCCAGAAACCATTAAAGTGTGATGGTACTGTGGGAATATACAGTAATCGTTTTTTCTTTTTGACAACTTCAAAGCAGCTGGCTCGATAATTGTTGCTGCACAAACCGCTGAACACAACTGTTCAAACCTTCACACCATTAGCTGCTTTTCCACTGAGCTAATTAGTGTGATCAAAACAAAAAGAGACGCCACAACAGTCGAGTCTTCCTTCAGACTCCAGCTGAACATTACTGGTGAGTGTCAGCTGTGAGATGAAAAGATTAAAAAGTGTTGTCGGGACACTTAGACACTGCTTCAATCACTTTACAGCAACAGAGATGAATCTCACACAACCTTTTGAAGACTTAAACCCTGTTTGTGCTGGTTTAACATTACAGGAGAAGGATGAGATATCCACTGTGCCCCTCATGACTTTAACCAAATGGAAATGACAGGATCTGGATGGACATTCAGCAGGATGGAGCCAACAGATGAGTCAAAGATGTGTCACGAGGGTCTTTAGCAGCCGGTTCATTAAAACACTGTCACTCATTTCAGACGCAATAATTACTGGGCTGGAGGTGAGTAATGACAGAGAAGGTCTGGATTCAAATCACAGACCAGCAGGTAACATTTAAATCACCACATCCAGTCGTGAGTTAAATTTAACGGTGGCAGAAAAACACGAGACCTCTCAAACTCCTGTAAGTTAAAGGTCAGGTTCACAATATTCAGTCTGAGTTTAGTCATATCAAGTGGATATCTGACACATTTACAGTCTTTTTAAGCATCAAATTCTCCTCTTTGTGTTTCCCTGTTGAGCTGCAGGTGGAAGTATAGAAACAAAAAGAGGGACTTTGCCACTAAAAAGACTGAAACGTTGAAAGATATCTACTGGATTTGACTCATTTGGACAGGAGGGATGATTACAGCAATAAAAACAGGTTTAATGTTCATTTGGGCTCCTGACTGTTAGTTTAAGACACACTTGAAATATTGAGAACCTGTCCTACATTCATTGATCCACCTATTATGTATAATTGGGTGAGTCTGACAGATTGACGCATGTTCCTCTCCTGCAGGATTCTTCGCTGGTCAGCCGGCACTGTGTCACATCTCAGATAGAATAATGATCACCGTGTTTCTCGTGTTTCCTTTCTCGTCTTAAGAAGCCACGCGTTCAAACATGCATCATTAAACACCCACACACACAGCTGTCGGACTGTCAGAGTATAATCCTCGCTGTGCAGACATGGGAGGCGGCAGTAAGTGCTTTTTCAGACAGTTTGGACCCTGGTGCATGTAGAGGCAACTCTGGCAGCAGAGGCTCTTTATATAATCACCATTTATTCTTCAGCCACACAAAGACTGTCATTAGTCCACTTATATGAATCATTTCCTGTAACTACACCGATGGAGGTGATGAAAGGATATTTTAAGCCCCTCCATCTAAAACAACAGAGGAGGAAATGTATCCTTGTTTTCCTAAATGTAACCGTCCAAAACACTGCATTTAAAGGAACAGTTTGACATTTTGAGGAATTAGATGAATTAGAAAAGAAGATTGGTATCAATCTTGTGTCTGTACAGTAAATATGACTGTTAGCTTAGCTTAGCATAAAGACTGGAAACAGATGGAGAAAGCTAGCCTGGCTCAGTTTAAAGGTAACAAAATCTTCCTTCCAGCAGCTCTATAGTTACACCTCTTTTAAATAAAGTGTAGAAAATACTCACTAATCATCATTTTGCATCACCACTGTCTGCAGTGATGATAACCCAAACAGGAGTATATATGTGAAAAGTGTTCCTGATATTTTGTCCACAGGGGCAAAATATCAATATGATGCCCTCCAGTACATCATCACCACCCACTGCAACCTCAATAATAAACATAAAGTAGAATTATCTTGGGAGGAGAGTCTCAATGCTGAGGAAGACCGAAAGTGCCAGTAAAAAGCCAGTAAGTGGACCTTGAGTTCAGATTCTTTGTCAGATGATGAAGTGGGTTTTGACTTTTACGCTGCACATAAAAATCATCAAAAAGAATCTGAGACATTCAAGACTTCAACGTTTAAATACTAAAACCATTCTGGCAATTAATTATAATAATAATAAATAATAGAGACAAGATCTTTAACTGGAACCTTATTTAATGAGAGTTTACTGTACTTTGAATCACTTCTCTTGTGCTTTACTAGAAGTCCAACGCACTATCCACAGAGCCTCTTAACTACTCTTAACAACCTCTTAACCTCTTAACACTGTTTATGGTGCAAAATGGAAGACGACTCATGTTAATCCTGTTTATAACTTGAATCATCCAAATTTTGGAACAAACAGCAACATTTTCCAGATTAGATAATTAAACATTTTTGTCTTTTGGCGTCTTACAAAAAGCAGTGTGTAGTCGGGGTCACATTTCACATGTCTATGAGTTGTTAACAGCTCCACCAAATAGTGATTTTTCTCACATGCTTTCATTTCAATAAATGTTCAAATGATCCAATATTTCAGCAAAAATCAAAGATATCAGAACGTTGTTTCTTCTTCTTTCCTCTTGTAAACAGTAACAGTGAGTAGAAGGTAGATCTCAGCAGGTTGATCTTGAATAACAACAACCTGCAGGATTCAGAGGAGCAGCTGCTGCAGACTGATAAGACCTTCAGAAACGTCACATTTCAGAGTTTACTGTAGAAGTAGATAAACATCTGTAGACTGTACAGCTATTACTGAATATACAACTCGACTTTTACAACAAAACTCCAAACTTTTTAAAATAGCTTTTACCTACAAACCGTTACAATAAGTTGACCTTTCCTCCAGTATTAACTGTCACTGTATTTACTGTTCATTTTATAAATGTTTTAAAATCTCTTTTAAATACATTCTGCTCTGTTTTTAATGTTATTTCTTTACATCTGTATTTTTATGTTTTGTGAAGCAAACTGTATTTAATCTTCCTGTATGAAACGTGCTATAAAGATCAAATATTATTATTATTATTATTATTATTATAAAAAAAACAGCTGTAATCAGTTCAGTGTTGAACAAACAACTTTAAGGATTTCCCTGTGTTTATATATTCTTCTTTCTGTGTCCTATAAATACAGTAATATTGTAAGAATGCTATCCTTTTCTCCTTTTTATGCTGATTTATTTATTTTTTAATTCTAACATTGCATTATGTGATTCTGTTATCAGCAGTTTTATGTAAAGCACTTTGAGTTCCTTCATGAAGGAAACGTGTCGTACAGAAGCAGGTGTCTCACTTTGTTTAACAGAGTGAACACTGTGCAGGAGCAGCATGTGCAAATCCCTCAGTTTACATCAAATATTTGTTTTAAGTGGCGCTGCGGGCTAAACGTTGAATATTTTTGCTTTGAACTAACCCAAACACGAGGCTAAAGGACACAAAGGGGATAAAGTCGTCTTTTTTCTCTGTATTTTATTGCCAAAGTATGAAAGCTCTGCGGCTGTCTCTCAAGAGAGTAAAATGTGTCACAGCTGCAACCCAAAAGGGCTCATCAAATGTTTTGTTCAGAAACGGACATCGTCTCATTTCCCCTGATGACGACTGTCGAGGCAGAGACAGATAAACAAAGAGCAGAAATATAAACATCACTAAAACTCATCCGTGATGCAGAGATGTTGCTTTTTGTTTGGGATAATCGTCTCGCACGCCGCAGCTTAATAAACACCGTGTTTGGTTTACGCTTGTAAATGATGGATGATTGGATGCAGAATCCAATCATGATCAGCCACATCCGACTGGAAACTGAGATTAAAACCCCACATCCAAAACCTTTCTGTCAACATCAGACTCTCTGTGTCAACACTGTCTCACTGTGATCATTTATTTATTGAGCCAAGAAGGTTTGACAACGCTGCGTCAAACAAATTATGTTGTGTAAATATTATTTATTTTTATTTTTTTAACTTTTGTGTCGATACAGGAGATGCTGTGACGTTCCTGGAGGCCAGACTGGATGTCATCTTTCTTTCAGTTCACTTTTTTTTCTTAAATTTTTGCCATTTTTGCTTAAAAATGGCTTAAATGATTTATCAGTTCATCACCCTAGAGCACTACTATGTAGAGGTCTTCACAGGTCCAGTTCTGCTCCATCTTGTTGGGTTTCCTGTTACTGTCTCCGGTCTGAAAGTTACTGTTTGACTGAGATGGAAAAGTTTCTACATTTCAGAGGGAAATATTGTTTCTACTCCACTACATTTATTTGACCGCTTTAGTTACTTTTCAGATGAAGATTTGACACAATGGATAATATAACAAGCTTTTACAAGAAGCAGTGTGTAGTCAGGGTCACATTTCTTTTGGTAATTTAGCGATTTACATCAGATTTTTTTAAATTCGTGGCACTAAGACATCACGCTGCCTATGAAGCTCGACTCTGGTGGGACTTGAACTCACAACCTTTGAATCACTTCTCTTGTGCTTTACTAGAAGTCCAACACGCTATCCATTGCGCCACAGAGCCTCTTAACTATGCTTAACAACCTCTTAACCTCTTAACACTGTTTATGATGCAAAATGGAAAACGACTCATGTTGATCCTGTTCATGACTTGAATCATCCAACATTTTGGGCCAAACAACAACATTTTCCAGATTAGATAATTAAACCTTTTTGGCTTTTTACGTCTTACAAAAAGCAGTGTGTAGTCTGGGTCACATTTCACATGTCTATGAGTTGTTAACAGCTCCACCAAATAGTGATTTTTCCCTCTAAACTTCTCACATGCTTTCATTTCAATAAATGTTCAAATGATCCAATATTTCAGCCAAAAATCAAAGATATCAGAACGTTGTTTCTTCTTCTTTCCTCTTGTAAACAGTAACAGTGAGTAGAAGGTAGATCTCAGCAGGTTGATCTTGAATAACAACAACCTGCAGGATTCAGAGGAGCAGCTGCTGCAGACTGATAAGACCTTCAGAAATGTCACATTTCAGCAAAAAGTCCAAAAACAGATTTGTGTATCAGAACTTTGTTTTTTCTTCTTTCCTCTCCCGTTAATCATCTCACGACCCCTCAGATTTATCTGCTGACCCTTTGGCGGGGCCCCGACCCCTAGGTTGGGAACCAGTGGACTAAACTAGCTAACTGTATATAAAGTAGTGTAAACTAGCTCCACCTCCAGCAGCTACAACAGTAACATGCACACAGCAGCTTCACTCCTGAATCCTGCAGCTTGTTTCCACTCAGATCCAGCTCTCTCAGATGGGAGGGGTTGGACTTCAGAGCTGAGGCCAGAGAAGCACAGCTGATCTCTGACAAACTGCAGTCACCAAATGTCAATAAAGAATAAAACTGCAGTAGGATTTTTCATGCAGGATTTTTACTTGTAATGGAGTATTTTTACATTATTGGTACTTTTACTTAAATAAAGGATCTGAGTTGTTCTTCCAGCGTTGTCATCATTATGTGCATTTATTGCACCTCCAGCTGCTACATGACATTCTGTGGCTCTTTTTTAAGCTTGGGTTTCTATAATTGGATGGGTGTGTGTGCGTGTGTGAGGCGAGGTGATGCAATTCAAGTTAATGAGCTGCCAGTGAGGGCCTCGTGCCAGAAAGCTCTGCAATTTGTGAAACAGGGAATCAAGCCTCTAGGAAGCGAGCTGGGCTGCGAAGCCAATTTGACAAATTGGTCAAGTCGTGACTTGTTTTACTATCAGCATTTGATCCATTTGGTCCAATTACATTAGGAAAGTCTAAATGAGCCACACGATTAAATTATTTCATCCCCATTCAAATGAGCGGAGAACCAACCAGAAGTGGAAGTCTCTAGTGAGCAAGCGTGAGCAACATCCAGGTAATTTCTTAACAGCGGGAAGCTGATTATTTGGTTTCATGCACGACTGAGCAGCTTTCATAGGGATGAATGGGACGCCATCTTTGAGTCTGTTGGCAAACCAGTGGTGGAAATTAAGTACATTTACTTACAGTTGCAGTGTGTAAGGCTGGATTTACATGGTGTAAAGCCTTCTGCAAAGCACTTGAAACTCAAAAGTCTCAACTTTGTGAAACTAGTTTCATGCAACAGCCAATCAAAACACTGATAATGTGTCAGGTGATGATGTCCAACTACTGTTGATGTGATATCATTTCAACTGACAACATGGTTTATCACCATATTGGACAAATAATAAAACAGAAGACTCTTGGATGCTTCAGAGGGAGATTATTTATGCTCCTAGACTTACACTTTGACTACACACATAACTTCAAGAAATCAGAAAAACAGGGAAACAGAACTGTAACTTTGCACTGGTTGATTAAACTACCTCCAGCAGAGGACACCGTCTCATTGTGTTTGTGTCAGACCTGCTGGTCAACATCTTCTGGGACAATATATACACTAGAAGTCACACTTTCAAACATGGTCTTTAGAGCCAGATGTGGTGAAAACTACAGATGTGACAAGATGATGAACCAACCAGACCCTGGAAAGACAGAGCAGGGGTGTAGAGCAACTGCACAACTCTCCCCTCTCATTAACCACCAGAGGGCAGCATCGACTCTTTCCCTGCTTATGATGAGGAAACGATCAACCTTCTTATACATCCAAAGTTCATGAAACGTGCCTGCAGGATCTAAAGAGGAGGACAAAGGCTGTAATCGTGATGTCAACACAGTCGCCGCCTGTAGTCACAACTCATCCATCCAACCGCAGCGATGAAGACGGAGCCTTAACTTCTTCAGTTACACATGTGAGTAGCAGTGAGGCTGCTGTTAGAGATCATCAGGATCCACATCAGACCGCTCAAACCGCATCATCGTCAACTGGAGACGACATGCTGCGATCAGTTAGTTGTTAAGAAATGATACAATGAGTTTTCTGACAGGCCTTTTAAGTAAACGATCTGAATGCTCCATGATTGTAAGTGTACATGATCAAGTGCTTTACCACATCATTGGGATGTGCACCAATATCCATGATAATACCTTTGGCATTTCAATTAAATGACTAGAGAATCATTTATTTAAAATTACCCCCCCCCCCCCTCCCCCACCTCCTCCGACCTCCTCTGGGCCATCAGTACAACAACCTTAGAATAATTACATCCCACAGGAAAAAGGCAGACTGATTTCCATTTGTCACATACTTTGCATCTGAATTACGGTAACTGGGATGCATGTGTGGGCGTCTCGGATGCAGGTCAGTTATATTTACATTTCTTTACGTTTCATTTTAAGCAGGAACATAAACTAGGCAAGGCAGATTTTGGACCTTTCTGCAGGAGAAGAGCTGGCACAGCAGAAAGACAGCAATAGAAAGTTATTAAGCCAGAGGAGGTCATGGAGGGAAGGGCTGATTGTACTCACAGCACACAGCTGGTAACGCCACAAAGACGAGGAGGAGAGCAGTCAGCGGGGAGAAACACTCTGCCAACATTTTACACCTGGTCCTGTGCAAAGAGAGAGAGTGAAAAAAGACATCCTCACCAATAAAACATGCATTTCTTTAGTTTTTAAATGAGCTGCATGAATTCAAGGAAGACAGTCCGACCTTTAATAATCCTACAATCCACTGTAGATCAATCAGAACAAAATTATCGACCAATGACAGCACAGAGGATTCAAACAAAGAGAACTGTAATCCTGCAATAAACTCACTACATTTTGAGTGCAGACACACATATCCTGGTGTAGAGATGCTACAACAATATCAATATTACTTTATTATGACATACTATCACTATAAATTCACTACAGAGGAGCAGACACACACAATGCAAGACATGTTGGAGACAGGGATCCTACTATTTAAGAGTATTTAAGAAACCTCACTATGGGATATAAATGCTGTAATGAATAAATGATGACACAAAGCAAACTCAACTCTTACTCACCTCAGTTTCCGATGTCTTCGCAGCCCCATCTCGTTATTCCTGTCTGCTTAAAAAAGAAAAAGAAAAAGATCTGAGGTAACTTAACGGGACATCTTTCAAGTGTTTTGATGTGAAATCCACAGATGAAATCAGAATCCCAGTCTGTGCCGCGACGTCTCTGCACGTCCGTGTTTCCATTTAAAAACCCGAGAGGAGAGTGAGCGGATGTACACACTCGCAGGAGATGATGCTGTGGAGACTGATGGTGGGTCTGTATGTGTGAGGAGAGAGAGAGAGAGAGAGAGAGAGAGAGTCTCAGCAGAGTGACGTTCACCTGATGGGAGGAATGAAGGAGTCTGCTTCCCCCACTGCTGTGCTTTTATCTTCAATCATTTCCCAAAATCTACATCCTGTTTGCTGCTTCTTTTTTTCCCCCTGTATAATAGCCAGCTGTCCCTAAAATATGAGATTAAAATGATGAAAGAGGATGAAGAAAACTAAAAAAAATAGGTTATGCTTTTGTTTGTTTGGACTGGAGAAGGCAGAAATAATCTTCTGAAAGCATACATGTGAACATATATATTTAAACTTGCTATATATAGATTTATATTTTCTACATATGCTCCCAATCCTCTTCCCACTCCCAATCAGGAAAGAGAAATATCCAATATGCACTCATACGCCCACTTCATTAGGTGCACCTGTTCAGTCTAATTCAATCTAATACGACAGCTCTGCTATAAATTCTATATTTACGAAGCTCATACATTTCCAGTTTTTGTTGACAGTGTCAGAAAGGTGATAATCCCCCCCCCCCCCCCTTGTGTATGTTAATAGAGTGGACAAAATATTAGGAACACCTTTCAATATAATGCATTTCCAGTCCACCACCATCAGCACTCACTACGACCTCAATAATAAACATAAAGTGGAATTATCATTATTATATTAGATACCAAAGACACACACACACACACCGTCATCAGCATAAAATCTAATTGTACACTCAACAAATACAATAGTATTGAAATGGGCAACAGGCTGATGGTGCAGAACACTGAAATTATTTGTATTATAGTCCAATGATTCGGTCTGTTCTCTTTCAAAGGAGAGCAGGGACAGAGCTCAGTCTGTATGTCGTCATTGATGCTCTGATGCTTGTTTTTATCTGACTGACAGCTGAAAAGAGGATTTCAACAGCACAGCTTGTTGATGCTGAATTAGCAGCCAGGTATGTGTTGTTACTTTTTGGGCACTGGATGAAGAGAAACTGGTGCAGGAGGAAGTGTCTGGGCTGAAAATGATGGCTGAACTTGAACTGATCTCATTTTCTTTTAACCTACATTAAAAATCAGTATATTGCATATATATGCACATATATTATTTTTCCAGCTGGCTGAGGAGCAAGCAGATTGTACTAAGTATGATCGAGAAAGACAATGAAGGAAGATTTAAGGAAGCCTTAAAGCTTTAATGAACTTGCCAAATGGATGGAGCAGTAGAGTTTTTATTGAGTTCATTAGACAGACAGGATTAAAGTGTAGGAGTTCATCTCTGGTCCTCACTCTACGAGCGGAGGGTGGCAGTAATGCACCTAATACAGCTATAATACATCCTGTCAGCTGAAGTGTTTCCTATCTGTGCAACTGAACACAGCAGCTCCACAACGACAAGCCTCCAGGAACAGCGCTGAGCTGTGAACCTAATTGGCATGGCGGCCAAACCGTGTAATAACAACGTGACGTGACGCTATTGGGCCCAAAAAGACTTTGTCCCACAGACTTACATTGTGAAAGAGACGTCCGTAAATCAGTGGATACATTTTTTTGAGCATCACAACCTTGAAATGAATCGTCTGACTGTCAGAATTTGATCCGTTCAGTCCGATCACATTTCGAAAACCTAAACAATTGAATTGTTTTATCCTCATTCAAGTTAGCCGGAGAGCTAAACGTTAGCTGAGCGGCTAGCGGAGCATTAGCCGCAGCATGGCCTGTGGAGGAAGCACTGGGACCATCAGGGTGAAACAGTCCGTAGAGGGAAGCACAGTCAGGTGACGGAGGAGATGGCAACGAACTGGCCTCTCATAATTGGCAGAAATGACTGATGCTGATATTTAATTTTAGAGCTTTTATCGGCCGATATCGATGACAATCTGCCCTGGAGAAGAGACAAAGTCAAAATAACTAGACTATGTATTATTTTCTTCTTTTTATCCCTCTGTTTCTCAAAATATCAGAATCCACCATGAATAACGAGCTACATGAGGCAACAGGTGACTTTCTATCAGTTCTGTTAGACAGAACAGTCAATGAAAAATCTGCCACTCAAATACAGAATATCTGCCGGTACAAACTCTGAGATTCTGTTGTTTTAACAGCTCTGATTTGTTTGTTTTTCATGGACTTTTCTCTGTTTTTGAAAAGCATGTATCTCACAGGAAAAACAAATGAACGTGGAGAGTGTGTAGTAACTCCGACTGCGGTTTAAAAGACAAAAATTATACACAATCATCCCCCGTGTGTTTGAGAGAAGGAGCGAGAGACTGGGAGATGAAAGGATGGAAGCTGGTGAGAGAAAAAACTCCAGAAAAGATGGAGTGAATGAGGTGACAGGAGCACAGCGACTCACCTCAAATCCTCCATCTGAGTCTCATTTTGAGCCTCAGTGGCAAGAAGATTAAAGTCTGGAAATAATGTGAGAGGAGATGTGTCCTGACCAAGCTGTCAGAGAACGCTGCCTCTTCATTTATCCACGGCTGCCTTAAAGGACCAGTCTGTAGGATTTAGTGCTGCCTAACAATGAGGTGGCAGGTTACAGGGCCGCTGTAGGAACATGGCAGCCTCTGTGGAAGACAACCAGCTCCCTCGGGCTCTTTCTAAGTTAACAAAAACACAATTAATCTTATTTTCAGCTGATTAAACACTAATTAAAACATTCTTATTAATATTATACTCCATTTCTGCCAAGTCTGCTCTGCTAGACGCCACTAAATTCTACACACTGCACCTTTAAAGGAGTAACCTTGCAGAGCAGCTGGATCACGAGATTAAATGAGAGTCCATCTTGACAGGCTTCAAGTTTGTTTTTTTTTAAGTTTCTTCCCTTTTCCACTCAGTTTCCAAGGACGACTTTTGTGTAACAAACCATCTGGTGCATCAGGATATTAAAGGAGAGCAGATGAATCACATGTATTTGTCCACTGGACGTCTGAAGGGCTGAAATGACTCGTGTCGTTTATTAATAGCGTCTCTGTTTGCGGCCACTTCTGGCATCCTTTGAACGCCACAGCTAAGAGCTACATGATTGGAGGAACTTTCATTGAGGGTGACTTTCAATCATGTGGCATTGTGTCTCGAGCGTCTGCAGGTTTTTGTTCCAAACACTCAAATTCACTGATTAGAAAACAAGCAAAGCTGATTTTATGGAGCTTTGAGGGATGATTCACTGTACGAAAAGACATTTCAGGTGTCCCACAAAAAATGATTGCTGATGACTGAACCCCAACTAAAGCTAGGGCATGTTGTTTAAAAGCAGAATGAGCGGGATTGCAAACACAACATTCAAAGTTGACCCCTCTTCCTCCTGGCTCAACAACACCAGTCGCCCTCACAACCTGAGCGCTGTTATTGGCTGGATGCTACACACCTGCTGCCAGAAACATCCCAAAACAGCAAGATAAGAAAAGGGCAGATAAATACATCGCAACACACTTCTACTGGTTCATAAGTGATGATTGAGAGAAATTATTTGAGTCCATACATTGTGTTTTTTACAACTCATACTGCCTTTAAGGTAACAGTGAGACTGATACAAGACAATACGATCCAGGAAGTTGAGTTGGAGCTACAGATTTACAGTCCTCGCCAACCTACACTGGCTACCAATAGCTTGTAGGGTTGATTTTAAAATTCTTTTAATTACTTATAAGGCACTTCATGGACCAGCCCCAACCTACATCTCTTACTGTGTCCCCTGACCACAGTGAGATCGCTGAGGTCTTCTGATCAGAGCCTTCTGGCTGTGCCCAAATCCAGGCTTAAGACCAAGGGTGACTGCGCTTTCACGGTGGTCCCTTGCAGCATCTTGTAACTCCTTTGTTTTGAAAGGCGCTTTATAAATAAAGTTTACTTACTTACTTATGCGTTTAAAGGTTTATCAGATGCCAAAACAGCAGTTTGTAATACTCACAGACAGGATGTTACAACTCTGGGAAGTTATCATGGCAGGTAAACAGCAGAAACACTGTGTTCACGTTACAAAGTAGTCCACCAGGAATGTGATTGGCCAGCACAGCACCTTGCAGGATGATGTCAAACTGCACATTGGTCAATCCAATTCCGTTAGAATTAAGAATAAAAAACTAAAATAAATTCAAACAATCCCACATGACTCAACCGTCATTGCTGAGTGATGGAAACATGAAGACAACTTATATTCTGGTCAAACCAAACTGTGGGAATGCTTGAATAAAGGCTCTGACGAGATGACATCATCGCTCGTTAACATTTCCTGTCGCAGCTTTGTGTGTTGTACAGAAACACACTGCGTTCACCAGGGGAATCAATTTGGAGGCCTTATCTTCTAATTATGACTTCCTGATCTTGTAATTATGATTAAATGTTAAGGTGATTATCAATCGTCGCTCAGTAATGTTGCTAAATAATTATTAGTTTAATCAGACGTCCTGATGACATCAATGCAGCAATGTATGTATATGATGACATGATATGATGTGAAATAAAGCTCTAGCATCCTGCTCGTTGTTTTGTTATGTAACCTAATGAGCTAATATGAATCTTCAGTGTCCAAATGAGTCAAATCCAGTAGATATCTTTCAACGTTACAGTCTTTTTTAGTGGCCTCTTTTTGTTTCTATACTTCCACCTGCAGCTCAACAGGGAAACACAAAGAGGAGAATTTGATGCTAAAAAGACTGTAAATGTGTCAGATATCCACTTGATATGACTAAACTCAGACTGCTGAAGCTGAACAGAAGCTTCACACACACTTTTAAAGACAGTGGCAGCCGTTAAATTTAAATGGTTGAACGTGATTGAATTGATTTTGCTTTTGAAATCATTGTTTATTCTGCTTACGATGATCTATGTTATTGCTAAGAGTGTTTATGGTATTGTTTTTCTTTTGTTTAGGATTTCTTTTATGTCCTGTGTGCGTGTCGCCAGCAAGGGGCATGTCATTTATTATGTAACAGGTGGATATATGGGGTCATGTGTTGTGCTGCGGTGCTTGGAAAAAACACCCTAAATGTTTGGTCAGAAGGTGGTGGTTAAAAACTGTTTTTGACCACGTTATATATAGTTTTCGTCATAAAGATAATCTTAGTTTTCTCTTGCATGTTGTATTAATTGAGGAAACAATTTGGAATGAATTTGAGTTATAAAATAAAAGTTTTGTAAGACATGCATCAAGCAGACCACAGAGATAGTGACACAGATCATGAATTAGGTACAACAAACTCTGTAACTTTGATTTGATTAACTCAGCTCTCTCTCTCTCTCTCTTTGGTGTTTGATATTAAGCCTGAGAAACATTGCAGTATGGCTATTTTTCCACGTACAGTATGTACTCTCTGCTGAGTCCTGGATCAGTTTCTAGTGTGCATGTACCAGGTTCTGCTTGATTAAACAATCAGGATTACTCGCAGTGTGTTCAACCATTTCCTGCTTCACATCTCTTTATTAGCTCCTGTTTTGGAGCAGTACCATAACAGACTAATTAAAGGCGAGAAAAATTATATGCTGCTATTTAAAATAATTCCTCTTAATCCTCTGTCACCTGTGTGCTGTTCACATCGGGCTCTGGCAGTCACATATCCTGGAATCACAGCGCTTTTCAATTTCTAAGGCCTCTGAGGAAGAAAAGGACACTCTGCTCAGCTGTAATCTTGCACCAGGTGATGATGGTTCTCATGTTCTCATCATCAAAACAAAGGACTGTATTCAATCTGCCGCCTGTGCTGGAGAAGATAAGATAAGAAGATAAGATCATTATACTAGTAAGTCTTAATATAATTCCAGTTCCTCAAACATCGTTGAAATAACTAGTAAGTCTTAATTATTTCAACGATGTTTGAGGAACTGGAAGCCCACTTCCTGTTCTAGTAACTGTACAGTCAGAACAAATGATGAACAACAGCTGTCGTGTTTACATATCATAGCAGACATTAACATTAATTTAGAGTTGTGTCCAGAAACAGTTTTCAGATCCAGTACTGCAGTAAAAGTAGTGGTTTGGTCCCTCTGACTGATATATTATATGACATCATTAGATTATTAATACTGAAGCATCAGTGTTCGAGCAGCATGTTACTGTTGTAGCTGCTGGAGGTGGAGCTAGTTTACACTACTTTATATACAGTTAGCTAGTTTCAGCTAGTTTCTAGTCTTGATCCACAACAACACAATGACAAAGTCACTCTGCTTATTTTAGGGAAGACGAAGACATATTTTGACTATAAATTACATTTTATCTGCATATTTTATTCTTTATTGACATTTGGTGACTGCAGTTTGTCAGAGATCAGCTGTGCTTCTCTGGCCTCAACTCTGAAGTTCAACCCCTCCCATCTGAGAGAGCTGGAGCTGAGTGGAAACAAACTGCAGGATTCAGGAGTGAAGCTGCTGTGTGCATGTTACTGTTGTAGCTGCTGGAGGTGGAGCTAGTTTACACTACTTTATATACAGTTAGCTAGTTTAGTCCACTGGTTCCCAACCTAGGGGTCGCGGCCCCTCCAAAGGGTCATCAGATAAATCTGAGGGGTCGTGAGTTCTGATACACAAATCTGATTTGTTGATATTGAATTGAAAGCATGTCAGAAGTTTAGAGGGGAAAATCACTATTTGGTGAAGCTGTTAACTCATAAGCTGTATTTGGAACCGCCTACTACAACTGGCAGATGTTTGATTGTTCTGAAAAGATAAAATCCTGAACATCCTAATGTCGATTTTTATCACAGCAGCACGTGGGTGCACCACAGAGAGGACTCTCTCATACGTACTTTTAGTTCAGTTGTAGTTCTTTAGCTGTACACAATATCATTGAAAGAACACTTTAGTAATGTAATTTTAGTTTCATCTTCAGCATTAAAACCACTTCCCACTGTTGCATCTTACAGTTCAGTGATATTTGATTTCAAAACAAAGATTTAACATTAGTGATGGTTAGTTATTCAGTATTTTATGTTTTTATTATACAAAATGAACACATTAGATTTACTGTCCCGAGTCTTCATGAGACTTGTTGACTGTTGAGTCGCCTGTGCAGGTACATCTCAGAAACCAGAACTAGTTTTCATGCAGCCGGTCAGTCAATCACAGTTTCCAACAGCAACAGAATAACGCTGCCATCTGCTGGAAAGCAGCTACTGCTGAACAGCTTCTTCTGTTAGTAGCTGCTCTTTATTCTGAGATATACCAGCTGGTATCAAACATCAGCCACACACGTACACACACACACACACACTTTAACAGGGTCGTGTGATTTTTTTAAAGGAGGTAGTACTGAAGACGTCTGACGCATGGTAAGTGTTAATAAAACATTCTTCATGTAATGTTATATGTTGTTATGTATGATTATTACCCTTTTTTTGTTGTTTTGCTTTTGTTTTCTAGCACTTTGAGTTAACGTCCGTCGTATGAAAGTGTTATGTAAAACTTGACTTCCTTTCTGAGGACTGTAGATGGGATTTAACTGAATACAAAGAGATAATAATATGGGGAACAGGATACAAAGAGAGGAAGGAAAACAAGGAGATACTATTTTATTTGTGCAAATTGCTAGGTATTTTTGGGTGCGTCTCTTCAACAGTTTGTATTGACTGTCTTGCTTTCTAATCTTACAGTCGACTTTGTCGACACCGAACCAACACGATGAATGTTTGTGGTGTGGAGGAGGAAGGAGAGGACAGAAAAAAGTCTCCAGACTTCAGTAATGAACCTGGACCCTCAGACACAAAGTAAGAGAGCTGACCTAAACATTTTATCGTCTGAACTGTAACAGTATTTAGTGTGTTGACATCCTTACATAAGAGTATATAACAGCTGCTGTCAACAGGAAATACGTTCTTCCTGGTTCTTTTGGCATGTGACTTTCTTCAGTGTAGTCCCATTACTTGATGTTGACGTCGCCGCAGGACGCCAGTTGAGTTCCAAAATGACTTTTCATCAGAGAATTGGTCATTGATTGACATGATATGAATAAAAACATCTTGGTGTTTACAGACATCAGAGAACAGAGTCTCCAGTACCCAGCTGTGCAAGTGACCGGTCCATAGGTCATCCTCCTGACATCAGTAATAAACCTGGACCTTCAGACACAAAGTAAGAGACTGTTTTTACTTTAAACTGACCTAAAGGTGATTCAGTTATTAGACCCAAATATACTAAGAGGGCACTTACAAACTAAACCAGCTTAACCTTTTAAGCTTTTTTCCTTTTTTTTCGTATAATTTGTACAAAATTGCACCATCTTTCTGTAAAATGTCCTATAAATTACCTGCAAATTACAGAGAAAATTTCCAGGAAATTAGTATAAAATTAAAGGACCTATAAGATAAATAGTTACTATTGCTTTGTACATGGTGTCAGTAAAATTTAAAAAATAAAAATAAAATTGAATTGAATCTACTTTGTGTCTGACCTTGTCACTGATTGGCTGTTTGATTCCTTTGACCATTTTGCAAAAGAGTACAAATTACCACAGTCTCATTTTTCACAGGTAATCAATCAGATCTAATCTGAATCTAAAAGATCTCAACATTACAAACCCGCCAGGTTTATTCTTCATAGCTGGGAATCTCCCACCGCTCCATCTCATTCATACTGGTTTCTTGGTCTAATATATAAATAGAAATCTGATGCACAGTCCAGGGCTCTTTGAAAAGGTTCCAGATTACTTGGTACCCCCTTTTCAGACTATTATGCAAGCAAATATGATGTAAACACTTCAGTTTAGTAGCCCCTCACCCTCCTTTTGTTCCTTCCTGTTAATTGTAGCATCCATTTGTTCACATTACAGATGTAGGTAATTCATGTAAGGAGTGGAGGATATTGTATGCAATTGTGCTCTTTTGGTACCTTTTGTTTTTTTTCTCTCTTTTTCTTACTGAAAACTAAAAAAAAAAACAATTTCAAATAAAAAATAAAGTAACCAAGCAGGTTCTGAGTATGTAGTGTTCAAACTATGACTGCTTTAAAGTGATTACTCATCACCTCACACTTCAGCAGAGCACAGCGCACCAAGAATTCATTAGTGCCGGACTTAATGGAGAAGGCTGCTAGGAAACTGTCGATAACGTACCATTAGCTGATGTGATGTGGCAGCAATAAATACCTGTTTACCCAGTGTGGTACAGAGGGTGGTGAAGGTCATTGAGCAGTTTGTGTTCTCTAGTCATGAGGGCGCTCTACAGGCCACCTTATTAAATACACGATTACATTTACACACAGCGGACAGCGAATCATATGAATGTGAATGATGTGGATTTCCCTGCATAGTAAAGAGGATATTCTATATATATTCTTCACATTTCCAGGTCTATATAAATATATTCCAGGGGGCTCTACTTGAATATCTTTGCATGATTTAAAAGTTCAAAATGACTTATTTACACTGCAGGTGCACAGCACACCTGGGAGAGTCTCACCATGCTGTGCCACCATTTCATTGGAAAAACAACTTATTTATATCCATCGCAGCTGGAAGGAGACTCAACTCTGCTGTGCTGTGCTGTACTCAGAACCAGGCTAAAGATGCCCAGAGCAAACTAGGTGCTAGACCGAAGCTCTATTTCCAAAAAGCAAACACAGCAAGAAGAGTCCTTGTTTCATCTTGTTATTCTGGGACAACAGATTTAACAGATGAAGAGGATCTTCCTCCATTAAAAGGGGACGCCTCCAGTCTCCCTCATTTACACCCCGGTAGTCTCTCCAGCTCCAAGAAGAAACCCTTAAACATCACTCAAGTAGAGGTTCTGCATACATCTTCCATTAATAGTAAACAGAGATGTAAAAATAAATGCAGGATTTAACAATCAGCTTTTCAAATGTTTTAAGAGGAAGAAAATGCATTCAACACTTTTCTTAGACCTCAAAGGATTAATAAAAAAACTCAGTGTATCTTTGTTTGCATGAAAACTCCACAGGGCACCTCTGAGCTGTACAGATGCACATATACACCGTTCTTTGTTTTTAATATGTTCTCACACTTTGCATTAACTGAATTTTACTCAAGTTATTGAAAAGTTGCTTCCTCTCCTTAAAAAGTATAAAAGCACCTCCCCACAAAAAATGTAATTTCTTTACATACAAAAATTTTACATTACTGTCACTAATATGTTGTATTAAACCCAGAAACAGAAAATGTCACATAATTGGAAAAAAATGAAATTGAGTAACTTTATTAAAAACGTCACTCAAAGAGGCAAATCGCATCAGATAAACATAAAAATACTTCTATATATCTCTCTCCAAAACAGGATGTTCCAAACCAGTCCGTTATGAAAGAGTTCAGAGAGATTTACATCTGCATCTACAGTCCATCAAGCATGAGATGTTAGAAGAAGTCGGCTGCGGACGGTCGGCGTTTAGGCGTGCTCTTCGGAGTCGCCACGCTCTTCTTCCTGTTGGGGGTGTTCTTGGCGCTGGCGGAGCGTAACGTCAGAGGAGACTTCAAGACCCCGAACTTGGGTTTCTGCTGCGGGTCGAAGGGCACTCGCGACGACCCGTCTGGACTCACCAGCAGGCTGCGATCGGTCTTCCTAAACTCTGCACCACGAAAACAAACAAACAGTCAGACAACACGTACGTCATCTTTGGCTCTGGCTGGTTGTTGGTTGGCTCTTAAGCCCCTTTCATACATGCATCCTTTCACATGTCTGAAAGAGCACTTGAGTCACTTTAACGACGACAATGTTATGATTTTAATGGATTAAAAAAAGTTTAAATAAGTTCTGACACAACTTTCCAAAAATTTCAGGTATAATTCAGGTTAAACAAGTTCATGGTTTGCTTTCTCCTTTAAAAGCTCTAATCTGTAATTAACCTCATTAAAATGTGTAAAAACAACTAGACCAGACAGAAGCTTCTCTCCTGAAACCGTCAGGTTGTTGTCACTCAGGTCTAGATCTATGTTCTATATGTTGTTGAATTGTGTTCTTACATTAATGTTCAAACCCAGAGAAATCTGTCATTTTAATCAAAGTAATGGACCGTTTCATTTGGTGGCCTGTCAATGGCGTCATACCTCCTCTACCAAAGAGTATAGTGCACAAGATGCATGCGTCGGCGCCGTGTTTGTCTGCTACAATGGCGTCTAGCAAAGAGTAACTTACACACATACAAGATAATACATGGGCTTTGTTGTGCTTGTTCCACACAAACTGTTAGAAATGGACTTTTATTCAGTTTGAAGCCACATTTTCATGATAAATTTAGCTGGTTTTTAACTTGATCTTTTAGCCGCAAGAAGGATTTTAGTCATTGGACGTCTGGATCTTAAGTTATCAGAGAAATAAACTGGGCAAACGTTAGCAGCAGCTCGACTAACAGCCCCTCCAGGAAGTCCGCTGCTCGCCCAACATGGTGGAGAAACACTGATTTTTTTAAAATTTATTTTAGGTGAAACAGTTTTATTCTGTGTGTATGTTTGTTTTGGTGTTTGTGCACTATACTCTTTGGTAGACGCCATTGTAGCGGACAAACACAGTGCCGACGCATGCATCTTGTGCACTATACTCTTTGGTAGAGGAGGTATGACGCCATTGACAGGCCACCAAATGAAACGGTCCGTTACTTTGATTAAAATGACAGATTTCTCTGGGTTTGAACATTAATGTAAGAACACAACTCAACAACATATAGAACATAGGTCTAGACCTGAGTGACAACAACCTGACGATTTCAGGAGAGAAGCTTCAGTCTGGTCTAGTTGTTTTAAGCATTTTAATGAGGAATCATTACGGATTAGAACTTTAATGAAGCAGAAATGTCTCATATCTCGTCTGAAAACGGCTTCAGACTCTCACTAAAGAAGAAGAAGGTGACGGCTGAGCTCCTCGTTTTCACACCTACACTTCAGCTCAGCTCGTCCGCACCACAGAACACACATTTTTATTTCTAGTTCATTTCATGTTTCCACCTCAATGTGAACATGAAATGAACTAGAAATAGTCACACAGACCGACAGGTGACTCGTTCATTGGACAGTTTTGGTGACATCATCAGAGCTGTGAGGACTTGAGGGGGCAGAAAGCGGCGAATGACAGTTAATTAACGAGCCTGCTGTGTTTAATTAGATTCAACAAAAAGCCAGAAATGAGCCAGAAATAATGACTGACAGAGAAAAGATGGTGATGAGATGACTTGTGTTGAATATTATGGGCTGGATATACACTGGTTGCTAGGTTTTGCTCTCTTCTCACTGAGGAAACTGCTCAACAGCACATGAGCCGCATACGTGTTGCCGTGGTTACCAAATAAATGATCTTGAATAATTAGAACGATTTCTTTGTCCACAGTTGCAGCTGTGGTTTGAATTTGTCCAAAGCTGCAACTACAGATTATTTTCACTACTAATTAATCTGTAAATCTTCACATATAATTCATTAATTAGTCTGAAAAATGTCCGTCACATTATTTCCTGTTAATATCAAAGCCTCAAACTCAAAAGATCTTCAACTTTAACGCAATAGAAGATAAACAAAACTGAAAACAGTGAATATTTGTGGAGTTTTCCTTTAAAAAAAATGTAACAATTAATCATCTAAATTCTTCTGTCGATCAGCTAAATCGATTAATCAGCTCGTTCAGGAAGTTTGAGATTCAGAAGCTAAACATATTAAAAATGTATTAATATATTATACAGCTGACTGCTGAATTTTATTTTTAATTTATCAAATAGTTAAACTGCTGATTTTATAAATTTTTTCTTTTAACTACACAATAATTTTCTTTCTTTGTTATTATTTTATCATTATTTATATATTTTTTATAATTATTTTATTATTTTGGAACCTGTAGTTTCTAAATTAAATGTCAATCATAATTAAAATTACATGCAGTTTCTTACCGGCTGTTTTATTATTCTTGAGGCCGAAGGTCACCTTCTTGGATTCTGATTTGGGAGTTTGGCTCTTCTGTGAAATTGAGACAGAAGAAGAAGAGTCACATGATACAGTTCAGTGTTATTCCAGCAACATGAACAACAGCAGAGAAAGAAAGAAATAAAACCAGGAAGGATCTGATCAGTCATCAGCTGGGACAGACAGGGATTGTTCTTCACAAACACTTGACTGTTGTTTTATTTCTAGGTTTACCTTCTTCTTGGACAGCGGGGTGACGGCGTTTCCCTTCGTCCTGCAGAACAGCGGCGTCGGGACCGCCGCTTTGTTCTGGAAGGTGATAAAGTCCGAACCCGACGACGTCTTCGCCTTCTTCTGTGACTTTTTGGTGCTCAGAGGCGTGAGCGGCTCCTGCAGAGAACAAAGCAGGAGATTGATCGCCAATTAATTAGGATGATTGATTAATCGTTTATGTGTGTTTATGTCATTTTAACCTCGTTAAAAACTCACCGTCTCTTCTCCTGCGAGGCCGTTGATCGACGTAGACGCCTCCACCTCGTCGGCCTCGTACTCAAACGTCACAGGGATCTTCCTCTTCTTCTTTGTTGGTTTCCCGGAGGAGGAAGGCGCCGCCTCGGCTTCATCCTCGTCGCCGCCGCCGGCCGCCTGCTTCTGACTCTTTTTCTTCTTCTTTGCTGGCGTCTTCTTGTCAGGCAGCGGCTTCTCTTCTTCTGCCACCTGAGGGGTTTCCGTCACCACCGCCGCTGCTCCTTCTTCTTCTGCTTCTCCCGCCGGTGCTGCAGACTCGGATTCTTTTAGATTTTTTTTCCTTTTCTTCTTCAGTGGTGTTGCAGCGGTTTGATCTGCAGCAGCTGAAGACTCGAGCGTCGTTGTATCCTCAGGTGTTTGATCCGTTTCCTCCTCGTCCTGATCCGTTTTCACAGCCTGCACGCTCTTCTTCTTCGCCTTCTTTTTAAGCGGCACCGCGGCGGTATCTTGTGATGCTTCCTCGCCGGCGTCGGTCACCTGCGATCCGGCCTCAGTTTCCTCCTCCGTCTTCTTCTCAGCCTTCAGGCCCTTCTTCTTCCTCTTGGCGGGGGTCTCTGGTGTTTCCTCTGCTTCGGTATTCACCTGTGATTCAGCCTCCAGCCCCTTCTTCTTCTTCTTTTTCTTCCCTGAGGCGTCGGCAGTGGTGGCGGCGGCGGCTTCAGAAGACATCTCCGGCTCTGGCGTCCCCGCTGTTGCTCCTACTTCCTGGGTAACGGCAGTCTGCTGCTCCCCTGCCGCCTCAGGTTTGAGCTCTGAAGTCTGCTTCTTCTTCTTCTTCTTTGAGACGGTTTCTGATTGGTCCTCGTCTGTCACTGTAACCGCCGGTTGCTTCTTCGCCTCCACGAGCAGCAGCGTTTCTGATTGGCCGTCCGGCGTCGCTGCTTCTGTGACTTTAACGGTTGAGACGGAGTTTTGCGTCTCTGCTTCCTTCTCTTCTTCTGCACTCACCTGCGATTCAGCCTCCAGCCCCTTCTTCTTCTTCTTCTTGTTTTTCTTCCCCGTGGCGGCGGCGGCGTCGGCTTCAGAGGAGATCTCCGGCTCTGTCACTGTAACCGCCGGTTGTTTCTTCGCCTCTACGAGCAGCAGAGTTTCTGATTGGCCGTCTGGCGCTGCTGCTTCTGTGACTTTAACGGTTGAGTTCTGCGTCTTCTCTTCTTCTTCTGTTACAGCTGCAGTCTGCTCTCCGGCCTGTCCTGCTTTCTTCTTCTTCTTCTTCTTCCTCTTCTTCTTCTTCTTGTCGTCGTCGTTGGAGATCCCGTCTTCGGCTTCGCTGTCGTCTTTTGTGGAGTCCTTATTTTGCTTGAGTGCCTCCTTCTTCTTCCCTGAAGCAGCAGAGACACGACACATAAAAGTGTAAAGATAACTCTTCTATTCTATCAACTGATGGTGATAAAGCAAAAAAAAGCTTTAAAACCTAACTGGAGGTTAAAGGAAAATGTTTTTTCAGTTATATTTCTGACTGGTCTGAAAACATTCAGCTCATCATGAAGTACCTTTTCTTTTCTTGGCTGCTGGGGCTCCCTCCTCCTCTCCATCCTCCCCCATGTGGGCTCCTCCCCTCTTCATCCTCTTCCTGCTTCCAAACATGTCGTCGTCCTCGTCTGTGGAGACCTCGTCCGGATACTCATCCTGAGGGAAGACACCTGAGGAGGGAAAAACCCAGAGAGAGTGAGACGAAGTCAAAAATGATTCTGTTTTCATAAATATGGAAGCAGCTGTAAAGAAGAGAGGAGATGTGATGATCGGCTCCTACCTTCACTCAGGTCCCGCAGTCTGCGACGCAACATGGTGAGAGAGAAGAAGAAAATACGTTAGTCTGTCTTCTTCTATAAACACTACATCCATAAAAAAAAAAACACCTCTGTAGTGTCCTGATGAATGAATTTGGTTTCTAATTTTCTTTTCAGGGCTGTGAAGACCTTTATCAGGTGTGCAGGTTAGTTTTTCCAGTTGTGGAATATGGAAAAACAAAAGACTAATTAATGTCCCTTTACATTAAGGGATCAGCCCTTAGTTATGCTGCTATAGGCCTAGACTGCCCTTAGTTATGCTGCTATAGGCCTAGACTGCCCTTAGTGATGCTGCTATAGGCCTAGACTGCCCTTAGTGATGCTGCTATAGGCCTAGACTGCCCTTAGTTATGCTGCTATAGGCCTAGACTGCCCTTAGTTATGCTGCTATAGGCCTAGACTACCCTTAGTTATGCTGCTATAGGCCTAGACTGCCCTTAGTTATGCTGCTATAGGCCCAGACTGCCCTTAGTTATGCTGCTATAGGCCTAGACTGCCCTTAGTGATGCTGCTATAGGCCCAGACTGCCCTTAGTTATGCTGCTATAGGCCTTGACTGCCCTTAGTGATGCTGCTATAGGCCTAGACTGCCCTTAGTGATGCTGCTATAGGCCCAGACTGCCCTTAGTTATGCTGCTATAGGCCTAGACTCCATCTCTATGTATTTTATTACCATTAATGCATGTTGAGGGAACTGTTGGGTTTCTCTTTCTGCAAATTAAAGAGTGTGGTCTAGACCTGCTCCATGTAAAAGTGACTTTCTGTTGTGATTTGGCGCTATATAAATAAAATTGAATAGAATTGAATATCTGACACATTTACAGTCTTTTTAGCATCAAATTCTCCTCTTTGTGTTTCCCTGTTGAGCTGCAGGTGGAAGTATAGAAACAAAAAGAGGGACTTTGGCACTAAAAAGACTGTAACGTTGAAAGATATCTACTGGATTTGACTCATTTGGATGACCTTGTCCTTTAAATACTGTGGCTCTGATGGCTTTCAGCAGGCGTCTACTCACACTTTGATGATCTTGTAGAGTCTCTGTCTGTTGTGGCTCGGTGTGCTGCTGCGACTCGCCAAAGCAAACAGCTTGTCAGCCAGAGCGCCGTAGTCAAACTGCAACACACAGAAACATCACAACCATCATTAGAAACGACAAAATGATGAATCAAAGAACAGAAACAGAGAAACACACTGATCGATCCTCGTTAAGCCGCAATTCACGTAAATCTTTTGCACATTTTTACCAACATCACAGTGATTTTCTTCCCTACAGGCAACAATTTCCAGTTTTTCCTTCACATCATCAGCCTGTAGAGACTTCAAACTTGCTTCAAAACAACGTTAATTCTCCACAGCGAACATCTGGACGCCTTTAATGTTAATGTATCAGTCGTGTTGTTGCAGCAGCTGTGAGGAAAGAGACTCGTTCCGGTTTCAGCTCTGACTTTTGAAGCTCAAGGACGCCGTGACGCCGAAGGAGACGCTACGAGAGACCGAACGTGTTCTGCATGTTAATGTTATTCTGGTTTTTGTTCTCTCCGACATCTTTTGTTCTCATAATGAAGCTGTACGGAGGCCCGAAAGTGACTCAGGAAATGAGAGAAATTACACTTTTATATATTTATTTTTTAATCAATGTGCATATTTGAGAGATTATTTGATTAGTTGTCAATTAATTTTCTGCTCTGATTAAGATCACAAGTTGAATAAAAACCAGTCCTTCACCTGCAGAACGGGTCCCATGTCCTCGTCACATGGCTCCGAGTCCGACTCTTCCAGGTGAAGGAAATCTTCCTCATCATCATCATCATCTTCATCCTCGTCGTCCTCATCGTCATCTTCATGTGATTTACGGCCTGAAAACAGAAGACAATTCATTTCTCATTAAAAAAAAACTCCTACAAACAAAAACAAACACTTCAGCCAAGATAAACAAAATATGAGTGACACTGTATTTATTGTCTTAGTGAATAATAATAATAATAATAATGATGTTGTGAATTGTTTTATTTGATTGAGAAAATTTTAAATTGAATATTTCGGACAAAACAAGACATTTGAAGAAGCCAGAGTTGTGGGAAATTACATTTTATAGATTAAACAATTATCAAAGACATTAAATCAGCAGATTAATTGATGATCAGAGAAAACAAAAAGTCATTTAACAGGTAAAATCTGAAGAGTGGCACTTATTTCTTTTATTCTGGAGGGAGATATGTTGATTTCCTGTAAACTGTTGGCTGTTAGTTTATCATCTGTCACTACTTTAATATTTTACAGACACCAATGATTTGCTGTAAAACAGTGAAATAATGTTAATATACTGAAGGTTATATTGGGTTTCTGCTCTTTGGGCATTTTGTCTTTAACGGACAGCTGATAGAGAAGCGGTTTCCATGGAGACGTACCATTAATCTGCTTGGCGGCGCCTTTCTTTCCAGCAGGTTTGCTTGTCGTTTTCTTTTTTAGCTGTTCCTCCTCTTCCTCTTCCTCCTCCTCCTCGTCAGAAGCCTGTCCAGAGTCCGAGGCGCCGGCCGCTTTCAGCTCCTTCATCAGGTCCTCGATGGCGTAGGGCGCCTGGTCGATGATGGAGCTGAAGATGCTGCTGCAGATCGCTTTGAAAAGAGTCCGACTGAAGCGGCGGACGGGAGAGCGAACAGTGAACAGTGTTAACGAGAAGCTGTGACGCAAACGTCGACATTTATAACTCAGAGTCTGGACAAACAAAACACAGGTCAGGTTTCAGGTAAATTCATTTTAAACAACACAAACTGACAACTACACTAAGAACTGTGTGGTTTATTTCATTATTTATGTCAACAAAAGTAAAAGTTTGTTGTTAAAAGTGCAGAAAATGTAACAAGAAACATGTTCAAACACTTTTTTCGACTACTTTTTCTACCAGAAAGTTGCGTTTTACTCTCTCAATGATTCGATCGTTCTCGTATTTACATGTTTATACCGTCAGACGGACAGATTTACAGACGCTGGAGCAGAGGAAGCTGACAGGAAGTGGACTCACTCTTTGGTTTTGGCTGCTGTTTTGCAGAACGGCTCGATGAATATCAGGTTCTGATCGGCGGTGAGCTGCGATGAAAAAACAAACAAAAAAGGATCATTTTAGATCAAATAAGACAATAAAGATCATTGCGTTCACATATATTCACTTATAATGTAGAGCTGAAACACTTAAAGTGCTTCTTCTGTGGTGGTTTGGTGTTTTCTGACCCTGAACTGCTTTCTGCCCGTCAGCAGAGGTGAGAGGTTCGTTCTAATGTTTGGCATTTTAGACGTGACTCTGAGATTTTTATTCATAAATGCAGATGAAATCAAACAGCTGCAGGGAAGGGGAGGTGTAATAACGCCTCTCACCTCTCTCTGGGATAAAAGAGGAAGAGCAAATATGTGACTCGGATGGTTTTAAAGCATAAAAACGTACGACACGAGCTGCTGAGTCAACATCGACAGATAATCTCTGCAGCGCTCTGGAGGCGATATCAGCGCACGGTAAAGCTTCGTGTGTGTGTGAATCTGCTTCTCATCAGGATCCTGAACACACAGAGATCATCAACACCCGCCTGCTCAGCTCTGAATAAATCTGAGAAACTGGAAGCTGCAGAAACTCAGCGGGATTATCAGGTAGATGACGTTAACGCAGTCTGAAAGGAAGCTTCTAGCATCTCCGCTGCTCTTCCTGCTTCTCCTTCTATTGTGCTGCTCTGTTACCTGCTGAGCTCAATCAGACAGATCCCGACGCCACAGATCGATTCTTCAATACGAGCTTGATCGTTGTGCAAAACGTCGTTTGTCTAATTTCTACCGACGACAGCGAAGACGCTTTTTATTTCATGTGAAGGAAACTCGCTCCTGGTGACTTTAAACTCTTCTTTTCCTCAGACTCACGGACATAAACTCTCTTTAAAAAGCCGTCCAGATGTTTTTATTTGCATCAGTAGCAACAAAACTCAGAATCTAACCAAGCCTGCTTTTAATTCATCTCCTATTTTATTCATTTATTTATGATTAAGTTTATTGATGATGCAAAAAAACGTTGCAACATGACTCAGATAGGATGTCCAACCCCTCCCTGGCTTATAATAACAAACACCAGAAACACATTAATCAAATAAAGCTCATAATAAATAGTGACATTCTCTGTATTCACATCACATAACAATCAATCTACATGTGTGTGTTCCTTAATTCACAGCAGTAATGTTAATATTTATCAGCGTGTGTCACAGCAGAGACTCGACAGCGCCCGTACCTCCGCTGAGCCCAGAGCGGCCAGTTCGGTCATGTAGAGGTCCAGGATGTGGAACTGGAGGCCGCTGGGAGCTCCGCTGTCGCTCTGCAGCAGCTGAGACGTCAGCAGCTCCAGAAACTTGCCGATCACGCTGAGAGAATAACAGCAGACGGTTATTTATTTATCAGATCAGGATTATTACGACATAAACGTGACTCTAATAAAGTCTTCAGAGATGTTTGGTTACCTGCTGTCCCAGTCTTTCCTCTTCAGGATCTCAAAGGTTTGTCTGAACATGAAGCGGACCAGCTGAGAGAGGAGGAAATAAACAATTTAAACATTTTAAAATCCTTCTTTAAAAAACATTTTACTGCAAAACTGGAAACATTTCATGACTCCAGTGTTTGAAGAACTCTGCACTGGTTTTTCAGCGGCTCGAACCAAAGTTTAGAAACCGTTACGGCTGTTTCTAGTTGTCAGTTTGAAGCACTGCTGTATGGTGAACTGGACTTAGGGCAGTTTAGTTTAGCGTACGCCGATACTCGTCACTCTCACCGTAGCCGTGTCCTTGTTAGAGACACTAGTTTTTCTGCCGCTCACCAAAAAGTTATAACGAGGAATTTATTTATTTGTTTTCCTGATGTTTTGTGAGTAAAGCTGCGTTCACACCAGATCTGACGGATTCAGTGCAGATTTGTGGGCGTCACGTTGTAAACTTTTAATCCTCCCGGTCCAGAAGATGGCGGTAATACGCATGAGAGTAGTTCATCAACCGTCATCAAACAAGGAAAGAGATGAAGAAAAAGAAGAAGCGCTTGTATGAGGTTGTTAAATTACTCACAGCAGCGACGAGTCTCTCCTCCATCGTCTTTGTAATAAAGTAAAATTAATCATCTTCGGTCCAAAGCAGAACGATGACATGCTACAATGCTGCGCCCGTACAAATGAACGGGACGACCAGCGTTTTCACTGCACCGCTGGATTTGGTGTGACTGCAGCTTTAGTTTATCTCTGATTAAAGAGTCCTGTTTTATTTCCTTTGTTTTGAACAGCGACCGTCAGCTCTCACTCCTAGTTTGACGTTGTTTTTTTGCTTTTGTGAGTCGTCAGCTTCTCGAGCTAATAAAACACCTGCTGAACCATTTTATACTCCAGCTGGACGCAACACTCACCGAGTCCAGCAGGTTGTTTACCAGACAGTTCAGTTTGTTTTGGCTCAAATATAAAATCAAGAGTGACTTAAAAAAAAAAAAGCTAAAAACTCTTTAAACATCAAACCTGGAAGAACTTGTCCATGCGCAGCCTGTCGATGCCCGTCCACTCCCTCTTGAAGGTCTGCAGGAAGCTCTCCAGGTACATGAACTCTGCAGGAAACAGCGTAAACATCACCGTGAAACACCAGAAGCCTTCCTCCTGTTCATCATCACCATCACCATCATCATCATCATCATCATCATCATCATGAGACCGCGGGGTCGAACGTGTGGAACTTACGTGCGTCGACACCGTGGAAGCTGTGGATCAGACTGGAGATCATGTTTGAAAGCTCCTCCTGCAGAAGAAAAGAGCAGACGGCTTTAACTCCAGCTGATCAATATAATCAATAATGTATCAATATCATGATAAGAGACTAGTCTGACGTTTTGGATATCGTGATATGACGTTAAGTGTTTTCCTTTCCTGGTTTTTAATGCTGAATTACAGAAAAGTGACGTCATTTTCTCAACTTTCAATAAACTAACACTGCCAACAATTATTTTCATTATTTATTAATCCGTTGATTATTTTCTTCCATTAATCGATTAGTTGTCTGATCAATAAAATGCTCATAAATGTTGAAAAATGTATATTAAAGTTTCCTCACGTCTCCTTTTACCCGACAAACAGTCAAAAGCCAGTTTACCATCACAGAAGACTGAAAATAAACTGGAAAATATTCATATTTGAGAAGCTGAAACCAGAAAATTTCAGCATTTTTTTTATATAAAACGACCAAAATAAGAATAAAAAATAGCTGGAAATTAATTTTCTGTGGATAAATCAACTAATAATCATTGCAGCTCTGAAATAAAACACATTCTGATCAGTCAATAATAATAATAATAATAACTAAACACATCACATCACCATCACATTTACACAATGAAGTGTGCATCTGAGAGGGTTTAAATGCTCCCGGTATGACCTCCCGGTATGACCTATGACCTCCCGGTAGACGTACCTGCAGCAGCGGCTTGTCCTGCATCCACAGACAGTAGAACAAACCTTTCCAAAGCTTCAGCAGCTCGTCAGTTGTGAATCCACCTGAACACAAAAACCAGCGTCAGACACACCGAGCAGAGATTCATCTGTCAGAGTTCACATCAAAAACTCAGGCTACATCCTTTTATTCAGACTGAAGCTTAAATCTGTTTTAGGTGCATTCAGATTGTAAACAGACGGGTTTTAGAGAGTCTGGCCGGCAGAAACGTGCTGACAGACGAGCATCAGAGCAGCTGAGCGCCATCATGGAGGACAGACGCTGAGATTAAAGCTGCTGGCATTTCACGGGGGATGATGGAGCTCCATCTCTGCGTCACCAGCGAGCGTGGTTACTGACGCCTACATCGTTACCACAGCAACACATAAAGATAGGTAGGTGATGTCTGGACGCACAAATCCCATCTGGTCACTTGCAAATAACACATAAACAGATCTGACATGTCTGCGGTCTGAACGAAGAACAGAAACAACAGAACTCTGAATCAACAATAACTGAAGCTGCTGCTGTTTGTCCTGTTTAAATAACCAATAAAATACATCTCAAGTCTCAAATCAATTAAAACTAATTGTCTTCCGTCTCCTCCCACCCCTCATATTTATCTGCTGACCCTTTGGAGGGGCCCCGACCCCTAGGTTGGGAACCAGTAGACTAAACTAGCTAACTGTATATAAAGTAGTGTAAACTAGCTCCACCTCCAGCAGCTACAACAGTAACATGCTGCTCTAACACTGATGCTTCAGTATTAATAATCTAATGATGTCATATATAATAATATATCAGTCAGAGGGACCAAACCACTACTTTTACTGCAACACTTTAACTACATCAAGCTCATAATACTGATGGACTTTTACGTTTCTAGTAGGATTTTTCATGCAGGACTTTTACTTGTAATGGAGTATTTTTACATTGATATATTGGTTCTTTTACTGCAGTAAAGGATCTGAATTCTTCCTCCACAGCTGGATGAATGAGCCTCTGACCTGAAAGCTAACACACGTGTGCGCTAACAGTTTCTGTTTATCATATTAATCTATATGCAACGAACTGGGACCAGTTTCCCCTTTCGATCAGGCGTCTCTGGTTTGAAAACCAACCTGTCGTGTTTATTCATTAATGTCTAATTACTACATCTTATTAAGCCTTGTTAACCCTCGGTTAGCTGTGTGTTTGATGCTTGCCTCTGTTCGGGTTGTTGTCAGCTAACGTTAGCTTACCTGCCGCTTTCTGCGACCTGACATTAATATATTTCCTCAGTTTCTTCATCGCCTTGCTCCGGATGGGCTTCTCGTTAGAAGCTAATCTCTGTGCGAACTGGACCTCTGGTTCCTGAATGGACGCCATGTTCACACAGATTCACGTGGAGATTCTTCTCTCCGGTTTTTTTTGCTCCACTTCTCCCCACGTTTCCTCCGCTCTGACGCGCACTAATGACGCCAGAGCTCCGGATGTTGTGCCCGGAGTGTGACTGCAGCCGCGGCGGGGAGTTCCTGTAGCGCGCGCTGGAACGCCCACTGATTTGATTGGTTCGTAGAGAACAGTAACGGCTACTGTATGGAATTTCCTACGGTTTGATTGGTTTATATAAAAATGGACGATATGATTGGTTCATATTGTAAAGGAACGCCTACTTTTATATACATTCGCGAGGTGCAAGAACGCCCACTTTTTCTTCTTCTCTACTTTTCGCAATCGGAGCCGTTTGTGTTCTTCTGCCACTGAGCTGCTGAGCGCCACAGAGCAACATCAGCACTGTTTTTACACTGGATTTACTCCATACAGTACTCATACAATATTTACTGTTCATTTATTTATTTATTTCCAAATACACCCCATCCCACAAGTACAAGGACGTTACTAGGACGAAGAGAGGACATTTCTCCTCGTTTGAGAACTTAAAATAAAGTTAAACCTTGCTTTCAGGTTCCTGGCTCATTTTTAAAAAGATGAGAGAAAACGAGAGAGAGAGAATAAAGGAGAGCTGGGCACATCAGGGAGCTAGAGAGAGCAGCTGTGGTCAAGTGAGCTAGAGATTGAATGAAGAGAGGGAGCGGTGGTAGTGAAAGCAGGTGAATCAGATCAGTAAAACTTTGAACCCTGCAGCTGTGCGCTGCAACACCTGATTTGGTCTGAATACCTTCTGACACAGACTTGCAGCAGGCACACAGAGAGGATGGGTTAAATGGTTCAAAGGCCCAAACTGTATTTTCTGATGATCCACCAGCCCATCTGACTGTGTCCCAGTATGCCCATGGCCGGTAGGCACTGGCCAAACGGTGAATACATTTTTTGAACGTCACACAACCCCCGCGAAATGATTCGTTTCACTATCAGATCCATTGATCCATTCTGTCCGATAACATTTGGAAAGTCTAGAAGAGCGACATGATGCCAAACGGCCAGTGCGGGAATGTCGAGCCAGACATGAGATTTAGAAAACTCTGTATACTATGAAATACTTTAAGTTTATCTGGCAGAGATTTATTGGTGATGTTCTCCACTTGTTCTGTATGTTCCTTGTCAATAAAGTTGTGGGGAGAAAAAAAGAAGAGCGGTATCACACCTTTGTTAATGATTAATTAATACAGCCTTGATGTCATACCAGTCACGTGTCATATTACATTGACTAATATATCATTTAAAATAATATAAAACGTCACTAAATGAATAAATACAGTAAAGCAGAGTTGTATGGAGGTTGTTATACTTCAGATCCTGTTTAAAACTTTTATTTACTTCCTCATATTCATCTTTATAAATCTTTATGTTAGTCATTTTGCTGGCGGAGGTTTAGCTCAGTGGTTACTTCTCAACGATCCGTGTGTCTGTTCTCCTCCCTCACCGGTCCGCGGGCCAGAGGTTCAAACCACGGGCGCTGCCCTCTGCTTTTACCATCATCAGCCCCTTTTATTAACCCTTCTGTGCTAAAGATATTTTTTATCAATGAGTGGCATTTTAGAGGCTCTAAAGATCAAATCTAGAAGCTCAAACACAGTCTGTAAACTAACGATCTTCACATATAAGCTGCGTGTGTTATTATACTATTCAATAACTTCTAATAGTTAATAAATATGACCAAACTATCGAACAGACAGACACACCGGGCTCTGAAATATGTTATAATTTCAGTAAAAACAAAATTTACTGAGACTTTATGTCATGATCCTCAAAGCCCAGCAGATGGCGACTAAACTCACCTGAAGCCCCAATGAGACACATACAGGATATATACATTATATACAGGATATATATGATATATACAAGCAGTGGTGGAGAGTAAATAAGTACATTAATCAAGCACTGATGCTCCTAACAGTAGTGGTTTGGTCCCTCTGACTGATATATTATTATATATGACATCATTAGATTATTAATAGTGAAGCATCAGTGTTAGAGCAGCATGTTACTGTTGTAGCTGCTGGAGGTGGAGCTAGTTTACACTACTTTATATACAGTTAGCTAGTTTAGTCCACTGGTTCCCAACCTAGGGGTCGAGGCCCTTCCAAAGGGTCAGCAGATAAATCGGAGGGGTCGTGAGATGATTAATGGGAGAGGAAAGAAGATTCAAGATTTAGTTTATTATCATTTTCTTGTGTATTTGGCAGCACAGTGTATTAAGTGCATTTAGAGAGGAAGGTGCATGTCTCAGTTGGATGTAGACACTGTTGTATGTCAATAAATGACCAGCACTGATGGGGAGGTTATGTAATCCACTCTGCTTTCCAGAGAACATTAAGCAACGTGATTGTTGGAATTGCCGGTAAGTTAACAGTTATTCCTGATACACAAACCTGTTTTCAGTTTCTGGACTTTTTCTCTAATCTTTGATTTTTTTTTTTTCTGAAATATCGGCTCATTTGAACATTTATAGAAATCTTGTTGTATTTTAAAAGCTTATTATATTATCCATTGTGTCAAATCTTCATCTGAAAACTAACTAAAGCTGTTAAACGATAAGTATAAAGCAGCACCACATAGAAATACTCAAGTAAAGTACAAATATTAAACTGTATTTTATTAATTAAACGTACTTTGTTACTGACAAACACGGGTTGACGTCACAGCGGCACAGAGGAGTGCTCGCCATGTGTGTGTATGTGTGTGTGTGTGTGTGTGTTGGAGGTGACAGTCGCTAGCTCTCACACAAGGAAGTAGAGGACATGTCGCTCAACTGAAGGCTGGAAAAACACAAACAAGAAACCCGTCGACTCCTCCGTTAAAGGTAAAAAAAGCTCGTCAACGGGGGAACCGACGAGTCCGGTCCGTACCGGAGCTGCTGCAGCCCGGTCGGCGGCTGCTGGTCTGCGGCTGCTGGTCGTGTGATCCCACCGCTGTGAGGTTTTTAGCTAGCTGTCGTTAAAAAAAAAAAAAGAAAAAACGAGGAGGAAGCTCGGCTGTAGCTGCGATCCCAAGCCGCCGTATTGTTCCAGCATCAAGAGGAGGAGGGTGGAGGGGAAACGGTCAGGGTTTCTCTACCGATACGACGCGTCTCCTCTGGGTTCATCGATACTTTGCTGATAAGTGGAGGTCATTCGCAGTATTGGTGTTCGCTCAACTTGAGGAGAATAAGGAGGAAAAAACGTCGCCAGTTAGTTAGAAAGCTCCGGATACTGTCCACGTCTGGAGGTTCAGATGCTCCTCTCAGCTTCAGCAAACACTGCAGTCACGCTGGATGAAAAGAAGGTTTTTAAAAAAAGCTTTAAAGTCACAGTCGGATGTGTTTATTTTTATTTCTTTCTGAGGACGTGTTGTGTTCGGGATATTATATAGAAACTTGAGCCAAACTGCTTCAACAGAGCCGCAGAGGAAACAAACCAGGAAGCTATTCATGTTTAAAGGCTTCTGTGATCAGCACTGACATGTATAGATTTCCTGGATGTAACGTGGCTCCATGTTTTTTTCTCTACTTGTAGGGCAGACACGAGTATTGAAGCACAGGCCGGGTAATGTAATGTAATGTAGCTTCAGGTTATGACACGCTTGTATTCCAGTAAATCTGAGCTCAGGTGTGCGTCCGTGGGTTCAGATAAGACAACAAAAAGGCAGAGATAAAGCTTTGTGGCTGAACGGAAAGGCTTTAACTTGACTGTAATTGCCTCATAAAAAAAAAAGAAATCTGGAAGAGGAAACACAAAGAGGGGAATTGACAGTAAATGAGGCAGATATCAACCTGATATGAGTAACTCACACTGTCATGTGTTTATTCAGAGTGAATATTATCAGATTAATGTTAATGAGTGCAGGTCTGGAAGGGGTTTAATTGATTAAAAACCAGAATCCTCATGACTCTGTTATTATCAGCAGCAGCTTCCTACCTCTCTCAGTTTAACTCTCTACTCTTGACTTGTTTTTAAAATGTCAAACTTTAACATGTAAGCTTTTATTTTTAAGCTCTGATGGACGCAGGTCAGATGTAGATTAAACGTTGCAGCAGAAAGAAAATGTCAAATGACTAAAGAGCCTATTACACCAGCTGTGAAACCAGCACTTTATGGTAATTTTGAACTTTTCATCCCCTCACTGATGGACTCTCTCTCTCTCTCTCTCTCAGACATGTGTCCTCTCGCTGCCGCCGCTCCACCAGCATCTTCTACCAGTGTGATGCAGATGAGCCGAGGCAGCACCACCACCACCATGTCTGCATGTTCCCCATCAGCCCGCTCAGCGTGAGCTCACAAACAGCCGTCCGTCACCGTGATCGTCAAATTACCGGAGCGTAAACATGGCTCCTGTTCCTCCTGGGATCCGCCTGCTGGTGTCTTTTGACAGGGACCAGTGGTGAGTCTGAATCTGACTGTGTGTCCGCTCACTGATTAATCGTTCTTGTTTGGATATTTTGTAGGAGTTTTCGTGTCTGAGCTGCCAATTTGTCATCCAAATACCAACTGTTGTGTTTGAATGTGCCAGCTGGAGGTTTCTCTAAATAGATTTGAATCAAGCTCACAAAGTTTTCAGGCTTATTAAACCCGACAGGAACAACAAACACAAACTCTTAAAGCAATAATATCTTATTTACCTGAATATAAGAGACCCCGATTATAAGACGACCTTCCTTTTCCAACACTAGTGTTTGATAAAAAAAGACTTTCTGGAGATAAAATACACTTTGAGACTTCAGGAGATGCTTCAGACTTTGGAGCTGCAACAATAAGTTTAAAAAAATCGGCAACTATTTTTATAATCAAGTCTTTTAAGGTATTTTTTTAGGGCTGTAGTTAACCAAAAAAAACCTTGATTGACTAAAATTGTTCATATAATCTTTGACTAATCGATAAGTCATAATGCTGTATAACTTAGCGGAGTTACGCTCGTTTCCCAGGCAACGACACAGCGGTTCACTCGTGTCCTGAACAGCTGCACAGACTCCCAAACGCTAAATATTTCTGAATGATGGATATTTGTTGTTAATTCTGGCATTAAAACATATATTTTGTCCTGGCGGGTTCTCGTTGATATAATTGTAGGAGAAACACTGATTCAGTAAACGTTCAGTAACCGTTGAGAACAGTTAGACCCAGAAGTCTCCGTTAGTTTGGAAGAGTCCAAAGTTGTGAAAACAGCGGGGGTGTTTTGAATACACCCCCGCTGTTTTCACCCAGCAGCAATGAAGCTAATGTGGAAGTGCCAAAAACTGCAGTTCCTCTAACGGCCACTAGAGGCTACAAAAGCGAGTCATCACAGACCTCCATGTTAAAATGCCAGAAATAAACATGTTTACAGTCTGGTACAGAAAACGGTTTTGGTCTCTAAAGCTAATTTCTCCGTTTATGTCGACTGTACGGGGGGTGAATTTGTTTATAACTCACCCGTTTAAATTTTATTACAACCATCAAGGCTGCTTTGAGTGACAGGTCCACCAGCCGCTAGGTGGCTTGTTTCAGCCATTCGGCCCCGCCTCTTTGCCTGTTTGTGATTGGCTGGGAGTGAGGTAGTGTCACGCACCGCCAAGATGGCGACAGCTGGAGCGGCTAACTTTGAGCTTCAGAAACGAACGGGTGACGTCACGGTAACGGCGTCCATATTTCTATACAGTCTGTGGTTTCCACAGGTAGTTTGTTAGTCTGTCCCCCCCGCCGCAGGAAATAATGGATTAATCCTGGAAAGCTGCTGATGTAGCACTTTTCTCCTTTTATGAAAGTAACACAGAGATTATTCAACCAATGAGAATTTAGTCTGACGAGAGCGTATCGACCAACTAACTGACCAGCAGACTACAACTATGAGAGTAGTGAGAGTGAGACTGTGAGCTGTTAGATCAAAACAATGAGCTGAAAGATGCTGCATCTCATCACACACAGTCATTATTTACAATATTGATTAGCACATCTATAAATGAAGACATGTGTCTCAGAGTAAAGTATAAGAAGAAGTTTTGTTTGGGCGTCTGTTGTGTTGGTATTTCTCTCACTGGACGGTTACAGTCAGCTCCTCTACTCATCCGGTTTTCATGTGAGATGATGTCGAACACGATGTGAGGTGTGAAATTCAAATGTAAACAAAGTGACTGTCCGCTGCTGCGTGTTTGTACGGCGCAGCGTCTCCCTTCCTGTCAACACCCGATCCTTCCTCTGTGCTCGTCTACAGAGCTGTTTGCCTTTTTGACACCCGAGTTCCTGCATCCGTGTGGAGGCAGCGGTCTGAAATACCTGAGCCTTTTGTAGGAACCAGATGTTCAGGTTTCTCCATGACAGACAGGATTACACCCTCCTGCTGAGGCGGCTCCGCTCTCACGTCACACATTCCTCTTTGAGTTTATTTGCATCATGACGTCTATTAACTTGTCCCTTTGTTAGCAGACGTCATGATGTGTGACTCAACCCTCTTTAGTTAACGCAGGGAGCAGACGAGGGCGGGTCAGTCAGGCCGTCCAGATGTTGGCTGTGATGTTTGCTGTTAGATACAAAGAAGACCTCCACACTCAGCTGAGTAAATGTTTCACACGTGTCTCAGCCGTCTGTTTATGTCAGTTTAGCTGAATCTGATAAACCTGGATTAATGTTTATTCTGATTATAAAATGACTGAGTGCTGGTGAAGATGCTTGTTCCGTTGTCTGACAACAGAAACAGAAAAAATATGTAAATGAGATCAACTATATTGTGAATTTTGCTGCTGTAGGAGCCAAAATATGTGGTTGTTTCTGTTTATATATTGACTTGGGCACAACTTCCTGTTATTTTACCTGTTCACTCAGGTGGTGGCGGGAGTTTTTGGACAAAGCGTCACCATCATTACCGTCATCACCATCGTCTGTTCATCACTCTATTTTCACAGTCAGATCACAATTTTTTTGTGCAAACAGCTGCTTGTCAGACTCTTTTATTTTTGTTTATTTTTACAATAAAACTCCAGTAAAACATCTTCTGGACTTCAGGATGGTTTTGTGTGGACGTGTCACATATAGGAGCCTCTGAGCGGCGTTTCTTGAGAAGTAGTAGAAGTAGAGGTGATAACAGAGAGCAGGAGGAGACCGAACAGAGTTTTACGCTCTTCAGATGTTTCACCGACCGTCATCTGTTCAAACTCCGGTGAGTGGTTCGCGCCTCGATGTCAAATGAGAGTCGCAGGAAGTTGCTCCGCAGTCACATCAGAGTCATCAGATGCATTTAAATGAGAGGAGATGATGAGGCTGGTGCTGCTCTGAAACATGACCTCACCGTTCATTTTGGGCTCCTGACTGTTGACTTTTATTCTGGTAAATTTCAAACCATCGTATCAAAGTGTCGACAGAGACAGAGGAGTAAACTTTATAAAATGAGGTGGAATTACAAGTAAAGCGATGTTTCTTCTGTTACTGCTCTCAGATTCCCTGTTAGATAATATAATTATGTCTCTATTAGGTTAAAAAAAAGGACTTTTCTTTAATTTCACACCATCCTTCATTTATATTTAGATTAAATTACACTTTTCCCAACTTAGACAGAAAATTAAATGGCAACTCTTTACATTATTGAACAATAATGTTGCCAGAAATGAGCAAATCAGCTTCTGAAATGTGAAAATGTTGTTCTTTTCTTTCTATATTTTGACTCTCTGCAGACATTTTTCACTATTTCCTGACATTTTAATGAAGAAAACAATCATCAGGTTAATAAAGCATGAGACTAACTCTTAGCTGCAGCTCTGTATAACACTGTGAAAGTTATTCCTATCAGCAGAAGGTGAAGTTCCAGCTCCAGTGAGACGTGTCCAGACTGCAGAGATACCTGCGACATATCCAGCAGACTGAAATCAGACACACAAAATATTTCATTTGGCTTCAGTTCCCCCTCCGTGCATGACAAAGCGCTACTCTATGTGCGCTCCCCGGAGCACATACAGTATCCATTATAGAAATAGGAGCCAGTGTGACAGAGCCGGCAGCGCGGGGATGTTGAATGGCGCCTCTATGTGCAGGACGCTTCTGTGGATTAGTGTTGCTCGCTCGGGGGGAAACCGTCCGTGAACTCTGCTCAGCGTTTTCCTTTACAGTCGGTCACATTTTTGAGGGTCTTGTTTCTTATCTCAGGAGGGTTTTAGATGCTCGACGCGTCTTTGTCACCGTCGTTTGTGCACGTACGGCTGCAGGATTATTACCAAATTTGTGTTTAGTTAATCATTTACTGTTTTGTTCTTAATTTTCAAGACAATAAAATCAACTTCTGCACACTTGTGATGAGTTTATTAAAGGTGCAGTGCGTAGAATTTAGTGACGGACTTGGCAGAAATGGAATAAAATATTCATAAGTGTTGTAGAAGTTTCTATAAGTAAAGTTAGAGAGGTCAGGCTGAACTTAGCTGCATGTGTTGCTCTGATAAGCAGCAGCCTTACTGGTGAACCAAGACCAGAGAAACAATGCAGAGACCTGAGATACAACTAGAGGTCACAGATTTATGATGTGAGACTGATGAACCAATTAGATTAATATCTCTGCTCAGGTTAAAGGACTAGAGTCGGACTTTCAGGGCTCAGAATCAGAAAGAGACGGAGCAGATCGCTCTGGTGCTTTCAATAAACATTTTCAGCTTTAAGACATCAAAGTCTCTCATGTGCTTTTCTCCACTGAAGATGCCGACTCTCACTCCAAATATCCACAATAATTAGTGTGTTTTAATTGGTTTTATAATCACCTGAAAACAAGAAGCGTTGTGTTTTCTGCAGAGCATGCATGTTCTGCACCGCCGTGTTTCTACAGTAGCCCAGAACAGACAAACCAAACACACGTTTTTTGCTGAGTTTTACGACCATCGTAGCTTCTCCTACATGCTTGGAAGGAGAGAGGAGAGGAGGTGAGGAGAGGGGAGGGGAGTATTCGGTTGGTTGCAGTCTGCAGCCTCACTGTTGGATGCAACTAAATCCTGAACACTGGTCCTTTTTAAATAGCTATGTTTACCTTTATCAGGCGTTTAATGCAGCAAATGACGACAACAAGTCACCAGTCCAAAGTTTGGACACACCTGTGTGCAGGAAAAGTTCACCTGAAGAGGAGAAAACACAATAAATATATAATATCTCATTAATAAGAGAAGAAAATAAAGTAAGTAGCAATAAATCTAATCAAAAGGACAAAACAGACTGAATACCAAACAATGAAATATTTGACTAAACTCCACACAGTGCACTTAAAGACCTGCATTCTTATAATAATTATAATATTAATAAATAAATAAATAAACCAGAATCCACAAACAGAAATAGCATCAGCTGTAACAACTGAGCGCTCCAAACAAAGACTCTCTGATGGAAAGTAGGTCAGAACAGTTCACAGCTTCAGCACGAAACAAGGACAGAAAACAAGTTCACTATGTTTTATATTTAAAGTTTATTTATTTATTATTATTTATTATTTATGCTGTAGTTTGTCTGATCGTAAACCATTTTAATGTTCAGCTGTTATTCAGACTGTAGAGCGTATTTGTTTACAGCTGTTTGTCACCATGGTGATCTCTGAGTGTCTGCAGGCAGATTTATGTCACAACGCTGCCAACTGACTGATTATTTTATTGTGTGAGAGATCAAAGAGCAGCGTTCACAGCATCACACAGAGTAAATCCACCAACTCATCAAGAGCAAAAACGAGAAGATTGGGACTCACAGGAGAGTAGTTCCTTGTAATGAACACTTTAAAATGAAAAAATAATAATAATATAGCACAAAGTCAACAGGTTGTGATACGTAGCGTCATGTAGCATACACTGTGTACTTAGTGGCGTAGTGCGCAGATTTTGACAGGGTAGTGTTGTCTCAAATCAAACACTGCTGTTCTGCACTTACCAGAAATGAAGACCACAAATTAGCATTAGCTAGCGTTAGCATTAGCTAGCGTTAGCATTAGCGTTATCGTTCGTGCTACCAAATCATTACTGACCGCTAAACAGCAGTGTAGTGGTGCTTAGTGCTAAACACACATGTGTAACTTATATTTGTATAATGTGTTGATGTTCACCGTGGTTACAACATACCCGGCCGCCATTTCCAGTTTGAAAAGTCGGTCCCTCCACTTCTGCTACGTAGCCAAGATGGCCGCCATTGAGGGTGAGAAGCGTCCATAGTTACACACTTCTCAGTGTGAACACACTTATGTACTCAAAATGTTAAGTGTCAGTACAGAAGTAAGCGATTTGAGTCACGTTCCCGCACATGCTCAGTAGCGTCTGCTGTCCACAGAACTACTCTCCAGAGAGTCACAATCCTATCGCTGTTATTAGTTTTTGCAGCCGTTTCTAAACAAGCTGCAGTAATCACTCTCTTTATAATGAAGGAACATGTGACCCAGTGCAGCACTGCCACTCACTGACTGGTTTCTAATGGTTCGTGTTTCCTCCCAGTTTGAGCTCACTGGTTTCACCACAGACATTTTCCTACTGGGGAAATAAAACCAGCCAATCAGTTAATCTGGTGACAGTTTGCCGGCTGAACGCAGGCCGGAGTCGGTCACCTGATGCACCTCGTGATTTAAAAATGGCACGAAGTCAAGTTTTGATTTTGATATAAAAACACCTGCCAGCCAATCAGAAACGAGTATTCTCTGTAGTCACGGCATAAAATGTTAATAATGGCTTATAATTAACAGATTTCATAGTAAGTCATTAACTTTACTTTCTTATCGGACCAGTGAAAATGTATCTTAAATAAAACAAGTGTAGTGTTGCTACACTGTGAGCTGTATGTATGTATTTATATGTTTCAGTCAGCTGTAGCTTACAGTCTGCTGTCTGGCTGTTGTTTTAGTTCCTGCTGTCCTCAGGACACGCCGACATGCTCGCAGCACGCCGTCCAGCTGTTGCACAAGAACTAAATCCAGATGCTCGTCTCAAACGGCCCCTCAGGTCTCCTGCAGGGCCTCCAGTAAAAAAAAAAAAACCAGCCTCATGTTTCCACCGCAGGGCAGAAAAGAGGCGGATTCGCTCTGTAAGCACCTGATGATTACTGTCAGACATCATTCATCGTTACTCCCTGAAGCATCTGCAGGATAAGACCAGCATAAAACCCTCTGAGGATTAAGAAGCGTTTCCCAAAAGCATCTTAACTGAAGGAGCTCTTTTAGATCATCGAGCTGTTTTCATTTGCTTTTGTACACATTGAACTCTGATGTTTGATGTTTAATGAGTAAACTGGATGTTTAAATTAGAAAGTAAAACACAGAAACATAGAAAAACAGTTGATTTGCTCGTTTCTTTGTTGTTGTTTGTCTCACGCTTACATACAGACAGTCTAGGGCTGCAGTCTGCTGGTCGACTAGTCGGTTAGTTGTCTTTATGTCTCATTGGTTGAATAAACTCCGTGTTGCTTTCATAAAGAGAAAAGTGCTACATCAGCAGCTTTCTGGGATTAATCCATTATTTCCTGCGGCGGGAGGGACAGACTAACAAACTACCTGTGAAAACCACTTTGGACTCTTCCAAACTAACGGAGACTTCTGGGTCTAACTGTTCTCAACGGTTACTGAACGTTTACTGAATCAGTGTTTCTCCTACAATTATATCAACGAGAACCCGCCAGGACAAAAAATATGTTTTAATGCCAGAATTAACAACAAATATCCATCATTCAGAAATATTTAGTGTTTGAGAGTCTGTGCAGCTGTTCAGGACGCTAGTGAACCTCTGCGTCGTTGCCTGGGAAACGAGCGTAACTGTGCACGACTAATCGATTAGTCGAAGATTATGTACAATTTTAGTCGACCAAGATTTTCTTTGTTTGACTACAGCCCTAAGACAAATGATGACAGAATGACACATATTTATGATGTTTATTTATGAGGAACAGTTTGAATCTGATCTTCAGAGGAACGTTTTGCCTCCAGCAGCAGATAAATGAACCAAAGTTTACTTCCTCAACCCAGAAACATGAATTCTAAAGACTGCAGACTGTTAAACGCACTTAAAGTCACATTTATCGGTGCTGCTGTTTACAACATTTACAACATTTACAGCTTTGGGAAACGTGTGCAGAAAGTTAAGAGCATTCTAATATCGATCGTTGTCATTTATCAGTAGTTCCTCGTTCCTGCTGAACGCACACAAATCAATGCATGTGCAGCTCAAAAAACAGTCACTATATGTTAAAAAGAAACAGCATGGAGATGAATGCAAACATGACTGAGAGATTAAGCAGGTAAAGGTTTAAGAAGCAGGATGAAAGCGTCCTGACTCCTGGATCCTGGTCTTAAAGTTTGACTCAGTGTTTGTTCTGTTTAACGAGGACACCAGCAGGATGCTTCATGTTAAACAGCCTGTCCTTTGTGTGTTTAAACATTTCACAACTGCTCTCCCAGCAGTCCTGACGTATAGAGAACACCCCGCTCCTTCTGGCTGTTGATAACACGAAGCTTAATGTATTTGCTTATTGCACAATGGTTACTGTTACAGACCCTTCAGCCGCACCCCCCCTCCTGTTAAACTGCTGTCAGTCACTGCTTTTAAGATGTGGAGTGATTTATTGTGAGGTGCTGCAGTAATGAAAGACTTTCTCCAGATTCTTCTTCTGTAAAACCTCCTGCAGTTAAAGCTTTGTCCTTTAAAACTGGAATAAAACATGCTGCTTTTCGTTCAGAGGTGTTTGGGTTCGCTCCTCAGTGTCGCCCTCTTCTGTCTCCTCTCTGCAGGTACCGAGCTCTCACCTTCATCCTCACCTTCCTGCTCTACACCAGCTTCCACCTCTCCAGGAAACCCATCAGCATCGTCAAGGTAGCGCATTAGCGTAGCACAGAGTCACACAAAACACCCTCCGTATCAGTGAGTCGCCCGTGAGCCACGGTTTGAGCCCCGTTTTATTCACTCAGCCCAATCTCACAGACTTAAATAGAACAGATTAAATGTGTTAATGCATCATCTTCATGTCGTGTTTTCTGGTTGTTTGTGTCGGCAGAGCGAGCTGCATAAGAACTGCTCGTCCGTCAGTGAGTTGGCCACGAACCCGTCCGGCGGCGGCAGCCAGCAGCCGTCGCTGCAGTCGCTGCACGCAGACATGGACTGCAGCTGGAAGCCTTTCGGTTTGTATCCGCTCGACGTTTAAAGGAGTTATGTTTTGTTTTGGGGGGGAAACACTGAAGCCATCTTTAGTGTTGTTGAGCTAAACTATAAAACTCTCCTTTGTAGATAAAAGTAACTACAAGCAGCTGCTGGGCGCCATGGACTACTCCTTCCTGTGTGCCTACGCAGTGGGGATGTACCTCAGGTGAGTCACTGCAAACACACGACAAGCAGAGAAACATAATCTCTGGTGTGTAACATCCTGATTGGTGGCAGGAAGTTGTTAATGTGATGTCACCGCTCTCTCTCTGTGCGCCCGTGCAGCGGCATCATCGGGGAGCGGCTGCCCATCCGGCTGTACCTGACGGTGGGCATGTTGACCAGCGGCCTGTTCACCTGCCTGTTCGGACTGGGCTACGTCTACAACATCCACAACCTGGGCTTCTACATATTTGTCCAGGTGAGACGCATGAATGGACGTAGCGAGGTGTAAATAAGGAGTGTGGAAACCCGCCTCGCTACCTCAGACTGAACGGAAACACAGAGCTGCACACTCACCGCTAAATTCCACCGGGCTCCGACGCCGCTGCCGGAGCTGATGGCTGCCACTCCAGTCACCTGATTCCACCGGGCACGCCGCGGCACGTCCCAGAAGCTAAAGATGGTGCCTAGTCTATTTTTTACGGAGGCCGCGTCAAGCAGCACAGAGCAGATCGAGCTCAGCAGGAAGCCAGACACAGAAACAGCACAGAGCATCCGGTCAATTTTCAAAATAAAACACCCTGTGCAGACTATGGATGTATTACAAGAGCTCTTATAATAGATCCATGGTGCAAACTGCTGGACGTATATCAACAGCAAACACAATTAAAACAGATGGATAAAGAATAGATTTAACTACGTAGCCTACTGAACCACAGCAGAAACACAAAAATGTAGGAAAATGACCAAATCAACGAAAGCCGAGGAAGTTAAAAAAATTGGGCAGTTTAGTTTCCCTGCTACTGCAGTAATTACGGTAACCTTTAGGCCCTCTATCAGCTGTGACCAGGCTGCTGTAATTACTGTAGTAGGAGTGCTACTGGCTGTAAACAGCGAATGGTTTCCCCGCAGTGAAGGCGCTCCGCTGCTGACACGCTCCTGGTGGTATCCCGATGCTAGCATTAGCTGCTTTAGCTATGTTGTGTTAACAGGCCAGGTATCATAATCAAGTAATTAAACTTATTAAACTTTAAAGCAGTCGAGGTGAGCTACAGGTGAACCAGCTGTCAATCACAGCTGTCAGTCAGTGCCCGCACAGCAGATATCAGAGCTGCTGTAACTCTTCAGATCTTATTAACGGAGCAGTAACGTCCAAAATAACCTCCAGCACACTAATTAGAGGGTCTGAGTTTAGAGACTGAGACCAGAATGACTCGTTGAAAACACTGATTCACTCGGTGTTTGTAGAGAGAAGTCGAGGCTTCCTGATTGGGAGTCAGTTGGAGCAGCTGGCGGAGGAACTTAAAGCCTCATCTTCACTTATTCAGCAACTTTTATTAAACGCTACTTTTGCCAAATAAGTGAACAGAGACCCTGAAGATTAATGAGGCACTGTTGTCATAGTGATGTAGTGGAAATAGACATACACACAGCTATATCTGTTTAGTGCAGAGGGTCAGCTAGTTATTGTGCCTTTACTGGAGCCGGCAGGATAAAACATCTGTAAAATATATTTAATAACACATAAGCAGCTGAATAAATAACCAGCAGACCTTAACTGGACCTGAGAAATGTGATTAAACTGGTAACAAACTCTGCAACACTGCAAACAATCCACAGTTTAAACAGATGAAAGCTGAACGAGGCAGCAGATTATTACTCTGGATCAGATTATTAACACACACACTGCCTCGTTGGATTTCATACTGCAGTGGAAACACATCATACATCCTCCTCATTCAGCCGTCTGTCTCGTTCCAGGTGGCCAACGGCTTGGTCCAGACCACTGGCTGGCCCAGTGTGGTGACCTGCATCGGCAACTGGTTCGGAAAAGGAAGGTGAGACCTGATCAGAGTGACGGAGAAGTGATCGATTAATGCTGCTCTCTCCTTCCTTTTAATAAGACGTCATGTTAGTAGAGTTGCTGTTGGTGTTTTTTTTACATTTGCCTTTTAAAAATATAGATTTTAAGCCTGTTTAAACCAGTGAAACATCTGGATTTGACCCTGCTGTGTGTGTGTGTGTGTGTGTGTGTGTGTGTGTGTTGCTGCCAGACGTGGACTCATCATGGGTCTGTGGAACTCCCACACCTCGGTGGGAAACATCCTGGGCTCCCTGATCGCCGGCTACTGGGTGTCCTCCAACTGGGGCATGTCCTTCATCGTACCGGGGCTCATCATCGCCGCCATGGGCGTCGTCTGCTTCCTGTTCCTCATCGAGCGTGAGTACGGCTTCACCGGGGACGATAAACCGGGTTCTCAGCGGAGAGCAGAGTTTTACTGATCGGCTTCGTTTTCCTCGTTTTGTGTGCAGGATTTAACTGATTATGCAGTTCTTCCTCTGTTAAATGAGTCTCTGTTTATAGTGGTATAATTTACAAAAGTGCATCTATGTCTGAGCTTGTGTCCACACTAATATATTTTCCTTTTTTCTGCTGCGTTTACACCTAGCCTCCACGCTATTCTGGCGTTTTCAAACCCCTAAAACAGACTTTTTAAACTGTTTGTGAGCCTGTCTGAGTATGAAAACAGTTATATTTTAGTCTGGATGGATGAAAACAGAGACTTTTTTAAATTAAGTTTTATTTTTATGGCTCCAAATCATAATAAAAGTTAAAGCCTGTACTCTTTAGTTTACAGAGACCCGACATTCCTGCCTGCTAACGTCTCAGCCGTACAGACGTTTACAGGCGTCTCCGTGTAAATCTGCTGTTTTCGGTTCGTGTTTGTGCAGCAGTGAAATGTGCAAAAGGGCTGGATGAAGCTGAATATGGCTCAGCAGGTGTGGTGATTTATTAAATACTCTCTCAGCCAATCACATCGCTGCTCTCACATCTCTGGATCAGCTGAGCCAATCACAGTTAAACGTGATAACAACAGCTTTAAAAGACACAAAGCTCTTCTTCAGGGAATGTCCACAAATCTGCAGCCAAAGACAGATGCACTAGTTTTGCATCAGTTAGTTACTGTAATAATGTGTGTGTGTGTGGTTATACTGTCGCAGATACTGTAAGAATCACCCACGTTCAGTTATTGATCATTACAGGCTGGTTTACTGACGCTCAGTGTGTGAACGGTCATGTGATGCGTGTTTTAATATAAATGGAGTTTAATCTGAAGCGGCGCGTTAACGTTTGTGTGGACGGAGGTCGTTTTTCTCTGCAGCCTGAGAGGAAGTCGAGTCGGTCCAGACATCCTGCTCTTTGTTTCTGAACGGATGATTATTATATTTAACCTCAACGTTTATCGTTTCCTCTCCAGATCCAAACGACCTGAAAAGCATTTACACTCAAAACGCTTCTCCAGGCAAGAGTGTGAGTACGAAGAGTCTTTTTATTTGTTCTGTGTCCATGTTTTCCACAATATATCTGTTTATAAAGTCTGTGTGTCCTTTTAGCATCTGCTGTCTGATAAATACTGTGTGTACTATCCTCTCTATGAGCATCCTTCAGTAGCTCAGTGTGTATTTCAATGTTTATCAGCTTCATTTACTAGAGATAATAAATTAGAATGATAGCAGATGAATAATAAGACATATTTAGTGTAAATGCATCATGTGAACAGCAGTGAGTTGTGCGGTTTGGTTCGAGGTGGAGGTGGGATTACATCAACGATCAATTCAGAGGACATTACACTGGCTTACATTCATTTCCTCCTGGAGACATATCCCAACCTTAATATAACCTTAAACTAACCTTAACTTTAATCCAAGTTTTCACCCTTAAAATTAATGATTTTACTTTAAGGGGACTTTTGCTTTTTGTCCCCATAAAAGAGGCGAGTCCCCACAATGTAGGAATACCTGAACCACACACACACACACACACACACACACACACGCACATCTTTGCTACGTATCGAGGACACAAAGCTTCACATATCATCTACATGTGATTGTTTACTTGCTTGATAGTTTCATAGGATTTGTTGACAATAAGAAAAATGTGGAATAACTTTTAACATTTATCCTTTAATGTCTGTTAAAATGAACTGTAACATGTGTGAATTATATTATGATATATATATTTTTCTTTTATTTGTTGAATCAGGTTCCAGCAAAGAGTTGGAACGGAGTAAACGGACACACGGAGGTTTATCTGCAGTACAAAGACAACAAACCTCAGGTGTGTGTGTGCGCATTTATAATCTACATCTCTGAGTCATAAATGACTTTAAAGCCCCTGAAAAGCTTTAATAATGTTAAATTTTCACAAACAGATGAACAGAAATTAAAGTTATTTAAAGAAAACAGTGTTAGATATTATTTATTTTAGGGTTTAACTTCCAAAAAAAGAAAAGTTAATTAAGTTTTTGTGGACAGAAAATGTTTTCAGGGGCTTTAAAGGGAAAAAAAAATCCATCCACAAAGACTTTTATAAAAGTTAAAGTTCCTCTTGTTGTCTTAAAAAGAGTCTTAGTTGTTAAAACATAATTATTACATGACAGCAAAATATTTAAACGATCAAAAATTAAAAATTACAGCCACAAAAGTAACAAAAGGAAGTAAAAGTAAGCAGTAAGTTCCTCTTTAACGTGTCGCTCTTATCCATCAGGTTTACTACTATCACGACGATAGTGTTCAAAACGGCAAGGTCAGTTCCTGCAGTGCTTCATGACGGATCAATTCAAATCCAATCAATCAATTAAAAAAAAAACAAACAAAAAAAAATAAAAACACAGAACATCTGCGCTAAAATATCACCTGTCAGCAGCTTTACCTTTTAAAAGCACTAAAAACAGTGATGGTGTTTTTAATATCTGTATTTATTGACGAGCAGGTTCAATCGAACAATGTGTCTGATCAATAACAACAACAACAACAACAGTCCTGCTGATCGGATATATTGATGAAATCGTCTTGGAAAAAGTTAAAAAGGTGTTTAAACATAATTATCACATGATAGCACACTTTTTAAAGATATTTTATTAAACATTTTCAATAAAAAATGAACCACAGAATCCTCTAAAGTGACTGATGAAGAGCTGCTGATTAAACAAATTATATAAATTAATAAACAAACAACAGCGTGAGTGGATTTTCCAGCCCGACGCCGCGGTAGGTAAGTTCCTCTGTAACGTGTCGCTCTTATCCACTCAGGTTTACTACTATCACGACGATAGTGTTCAGAACCGTAAGGTCAGTCCCTCCAGCGCCTCCCGGGTCTGTCGTGGTGGATTCAGCTGCGGTGTCGGATCTGCTTGGTGAACTGAATCATTCTCAGGCTGAATCTTAATGTGCCTCCTCTGGATCTGAAGGGAAACTGCAGGGTCTGTTTCTGAGTGTTCGGGGAGTAAAACTCAGAGAAGCAGGGAGTCTGAGTGTCTGGAGCCGCGTCCACTGATGTTTGGAGCACTTTAATAATAATAGTGATGCACGATATTGGGTTTTTTGCCGATATTTCCAACTAATTGTAGCCGACTATTCTGCAAGCATAGATTGTTCTAGTCTGATCAAGAAAGACAAAATATGAAGGAAGAATGTAGGAAGACTGGAATTCAGGAGCTCAGCATTAAGTTTTCACTGAGTTTATTAGACAGACAGTATTATTCTGCAGGATTTAATCTCTGCTCCTCATTCTGAAGCAGAAGGTGGCGCTAATGCATCTAAAACGCTGGATGCTAACTGCCGTTATAAACCAAAAAGAAGAAGCTTTTTTCCAAACAGAGTGATACATCCTGTCAGCCGAGGTGTTTCCTATCTGTGCGTGCGGACTGTCCGGTGTTTCCTCCGCAGGCTCCACTTCACTCAGCTGCTTCTTCCCACTTTAACCTGAATAACAAACCGGGGCTAACGTTAGCTGAGAGGCTAGCGGAGCGTTAGCAGCAGCCTGCTAGCTTCTGCTAACCTCTCAGCTAACGTTAGCCCCGGTTTGTTATTCAGGTTAAAGTGGGAAGAAGCAGCAGGTCTGACGGGGAGAAACAGTCCGTGGAGGGAAACACAGTCAGGCGGGAGAGGAGATGGAAACATATCACCTGCCCATAATTGGCAAAAAAATGCAGCTTATATCGGCCGATAATATTGCACATCCCTAATTAATAACGAACCGTCTCCTAGAAATTACAGTTAATTGTATTTGGTAATTATGTTTTGATGATAACTGTAGTTGCTGCCTGGATTATTGTCACTGGCAGTGTTTTATCTAGTGTTTATTATAATAAATATTATTATATAATATTATTAAATGTGTGAGGACAGCTGAAGACGATCTGCAGGTGTGGAGATAGAAAGCGGAGAGGTTGAGTTGAATTGTGGGTAATGTAGGCGCCAGGTCGTGGAATAAAAACGGTGATATCTCAGGTTCTGCTGCATCGATTTTGATCCTCTTTTTTTTAAAACTTTCCATCCTGAGTGACGGAGTGAAATGATAAATCTGTGGAGGACTCTTATAAGAAGTGAACCTGGACAGACGTTAATTTATACGCACTATGACGCGCTCGCTGTTAAGTCTGCAAGGGTGCGATGAGTCTGTGATTCGTGGAGCGAGTTCAGGAAAGTCCAGACATTCTGATTCAGCCTTTGTTTCTTCAACCTTTTTGGATTAATAGTCGGGTTCAGTTTACTCTCATCTATCAGACACTTCATGGTAAACTCTTCCCGTCTATCACCCCAAACTGGTTCAACAGCTCTGGATTAAAGTTATAATCCTTAAAGCTTTCATTAAATCAAACTCAGTATTTGGCATGTTTGTCAGCGCTGGTTATTTACACTCCAGTTGCTCCTCTGCTGTTTTTATTTGCTGTAATGTTAAAGGATGAGTTCACAGTTTTTTCAGTTGTGTCTTTAAACCAGCAGTCAGGTGTTTATATGAGCAGCTGTAATCATTCCTCCTGTTCATACTGGATGTTTAAAGATCTCCTTCATCCACAGTGTGTCCAGATAGACATTTAAAGTGTGTGTGAAGCTTCTGTTCAGCTTCATCAGTCTGAGTTTAGTCACATCAAGTGGATATCTGACACATTTACAGTCTTTTTAGCATCAAATTCTCCTCTTTGTGTTTCCCTGTGGAGCTGCAGGTGGAAGTATAGAAACAAAAAGAGGGACTTTGCCACTAAAAAGACTGTAACGTTGAAAGATATCTACTGGATTTGACTCATTTGGACGCTGAAGATTCATATTAGCTTCACATAAACATTTAAATACATCATGAAAGGATCTACTGATGATTAAAGCTTTAAACTACAGTTTAAAGGACTGAAATCTTAAGGATTATAACTTCAATGTTGGAAAATGGTGTTTGACACAAGTTTGTGTTGAAGAATAACTTCTTTTTTTTGTTTCCTGGAGATGTTGTGATTGATTGAACATCAGGATGAAATCATCTTTAAAAAACTTCGGTTCCTTTCTTTCAACTATCGTGACCTCTTTTTCTCTTCAGGAGTCGTTTTGTGATTAAAAATCGTTAATAAAAAAAAAAAAAATCACAAAAACACTCAAAGTTTCTCTTCATTGATTGACTCTCGGCTTCCGTTCGTTCTTCCTCCATCACACCCGTAACACCTGATCATCATCATCATCATCATCATCATCTTCTCTCCTGCAGAGTTACGACACGGAGCTGCTGTTGCCGCGGGATACCGTCCGTGTCCCCGTGCAGCCCGTCGTGGTGGTGAAGAACGAGTCAGAGCCGTCCGCCATCAGCTTCATGGGAGCCCTGCGCATACCGGTGAGACACACACACACACACACACACGCACACACACACACACACACACAGACACACACACACACACACACACACACACACGTAAATAACATCTGTCTCATCCTCTATATTAGTAGTTTTATTAGTTTTTTATTAGAGTTTCAGAGGAAAACTCACATCGTGGTTTTTAGTTTTTTAACTCGACAGTCCACTTACTAGACTTTTCAGGGACTTTCAACCAAGTCTGCTCCGTTGCCGTGGCGACGGCTTAGCTGTTATCACCCCAGTCATGTGAGGGTAGGTGGTGGTTTATTGGAGGGGCGACGACAAACTGAGCAAACTCCATCTGCTGAAGTAAAACTGTAACATGTGGTCGAAAGCTCCAGGAAAGTTAGTTAAGACTTTTATTTTGGTAAAGAATAAATTACCAGCAACATGCTCGTAATTTCATTCTGATTTGGAGCCTTAATCTGGAAAGAAATTAAAAAATCCATTTATAAATTTAACAAAATAAAACACTGCATTACTGATACATACTCGAGTCAAATAAGTGGAGAAATAATTAACGTATGAAGGTTTTCAGGAACGTCTGTTGTATTAATGTTGTTGTGTCTGCAGGGAGTGATCGAGTTCTCTCTGTGTCTGCTGTTCGCCAAGCTGGTCAGCTACACCTTCCTCTTCTGGCTGCCGCTCTACATCACTAAAGCAGGTGAGAACCGACTTCACCGACACTAAAATAATAATAAAACTGAAAGAAACATTTAAACACAGGAGGCCAAATTTTTATGGCTACACCATTATTTCAAATACAGTTATTGTAGAAGTCAGGTGCATCGTTTTATACCCCAGAATTACCTGTATCTTATTTTGAAATCTCCACCTTCATAACCGCAACCTCAGCTGTCACATCCATCTCTCTATTTCCCCCAGCTTCCTGTCTGCTCCTTCAACTCTCAAATAAAGTCAAAAATAACAACAAATAATCTTAAAAAGATAAAGTTCAGTCAAATTCTTCAACACCAAACTGGTAAAAAAACATTTCTGTGTGGAGCTGAAACAGGAAACGGTCAAACACGCTGTTGCTACAAAGCTGGACTCTAAAATATCAAGTTTTTTTTTTTTAAATAATCTGATTTTCTCAAACGATGCAGCTTTTCCTTCCTCAATAATCCGCTCAGTTTGGATTCTATCTGTAAATAAAATCACTGGGTTTACATTTTTATTGTTATTTTATAAGCAAGTAAATAGTAAATAGTTTCAGGGAATGTTTTAATGATTTTCTGTTAAGCTGTAAGTGTTTCAGTGTTTCCTCGGAGACGCCTCACTGCAGCGAGCGGGGCGACCGGTCCGATCACTTTTATCACCACCAGTCATGTGTGTCAGCAACAGCCTATAAATAACAGCTGTGTGTGTGTGTGTGTGTGTGTGTGTGTGTGTGTGTGTGTGTGTGTGTGTGTGTGTGTGTCTCAGCTCACCTGGATGCCAAGAAGGCCGGAGATCTGTCCACCCTGTTTGATGTGGGAGGAATAGTCGGTATGTTGTTAATATTTTCCTCCTTATCTTATCTGCAGAGGTAGACGGAGTAGTGTGACTTTAACATTCGTGTCAATAAAGTTTGTTTGAATCTGACAATGAAGGAGAGAAATGTGTGTTTCTGTGCATACGTGTAATATTTCAGCTTAACGGTCACGACTTGTCAACATTTACTTACCTTTGTACGTTATTGACGGAAAGAAAGAGGATGTTATTTTCCTGGTTCATGACCTTTCTGCTGTTTGTGTGTGTGTGTGTGTGTGTGTGTGTGTGTGTGTGTGTGTGTGTGTGCGTGTGTGTGTGTGTGTGCAGGAGGGATCTTGGCAGGAGTCATCTCTGATAAACTGGGGAAGCGAGCCACCACCTGTGCAGTCATGCTGCTGCTCGCTGCTCCTACAGTAAGTTTCCACTGCTGAGACGCTGCTGCCACTCCTGCAGAATAATTCTCACACTGAGACGTGAAACTGAAGCTAAAGACTCATTTCACACAAATATAAAATCATGATGTGTTTTGTAGAGCTGTAGTCAACCAAAGAAAAGGCTTAAACGTGACTTTAGAGTCGACTGTAGTCTGTGCTGTACATTTACTGCCAGACTTACTCTGCTCTGCTCGTATCCACCGTCACTTTCTCTGCGTCCAACTCGCTACGTAAACATACTACGCAATACCGTATTACTTAACAGAGTTACGCTCGTTTCCCAGGCAACGACACAGAGGTTCACTGACGTCCTGAACAGCTGCACAGACTCCCAAATATTTCTGAATGATGGATATTTGTTGTTAATTCTGGCATTAAAATATATTTTTTGTCCTGGCGGGTTCTCGTTGATATAATTGTAGGAGAAACACTGATTCAGTAAATCAGTACGTTTAGTAAACGCTCAGTAACCGTTGAGAACAGTTAGACCCAGAAGTCTCCGTTAGTTTGGAAGAGTCCAAAGTTGTGAAAACAGCGGGGGTGTTTTCACAGGTAGTTTGTTAGTCTGTCCCCCCCGCTGCAGGAAATAATGGATTAATCCTGGAAAGCTGCTGATGTAGCACTTTTCTCCTTTTATGAAAGTAACACAGAGATTATTCAACCAATCAGAATTTAGTCAAACGAGAGCATATCGACCAGCAGACTGCAGCCCCTAGTGTTTTGATGTTGGACGTTGACATCAGACAAGCACAGATCTGACTGATAACCTGCATGTCTGCGTCTGTCTGTATAATAATCATGAAGAGGACGAGGCGTAGCGTCGTACGCAGGTCCGCAGCGTTTACCCGCCTCTGAGCAGGACGACTTACTGTATATCCATTTAGAAATATAACCCTAACCCCCTAACCATCTGTATAACCTGCTGTATAACATTGGGGCAGGTCGTCTTGGCACCCACTTGGTACAACATTTTCAAATCCAACCCTCCAATCACCTTACTAACCCTAACCCTAACCGTCACCCAATCAACCCTAACCCTGGCTTACAAAACAATGATCATTGGTCATGTGGGCAGAGAAAGAAGGCCGAAAGAATTTGGATCCACAAACTTGGGGAAACCGTTCCGGGGGGTCTCAATGATGACTAAGGTCAAACAACCCTGGTTCCTCTGACCTAACCCTAACCACACCCATCTCCTTACCTAACACTAACCCTACCTGTCCCCTACTCTTACCCTAACCCTAACCATACCTCTTCCCTGCCTAATCCTAACCATCTTCCTCCCCTAACCCTATCACACCTACCCACTCCCAGACCTCCCCTATTCAAATCCAACCACATCTCCCTCCCAACTCACCTCCATTTTTTTTTTCTTTTTCTTTCTTCTTTTTTTTCGGCCCTCTTACCTCTGCCCTTTTTGGATCCCTGGTCCCTAAGGGAGGTCATGTCCTGTCAGTAGGCCTGTGCTACTTTCTCTTCCCAGAACCCTAACCCCAACCCTAACCACCTAGAAATGCCCACAGATCGGTGCTCATCTTACTGCAATCATGTTCAGCCTTTTCTGTAATCTGTGTTGTTTACTGTGAACAAACTTTACTGTGAGACTTTTGCTCCCTGACTTCAGTCTTGCAGGCAGTTTCTCCTCCTTCACCTCCATAAAACAGCGTCAAACACGGAGAGAGAAGAGCTGAAACATGAGACTGAGCGTTCTGACCGTCGTGTCTTTGTCTTTGTGTTGCAGCTGTACGGCTTCTCCATGATCAGCGAGTTCGGTCTGGGGCCGACCATCGGTAAGAGACGCATCACAGCCTGAATGATTAGATGATTATATCGTTATATATGTATATATGTATATATGTATGTCCTGGCCATGTGACTGGATCATCATGTACCAGGTTTGATGGACAGTCGGACATCTGTGACTGTATATTTGTATAAGAATGACACATCAGAACCAGCTGAAGCTCACATGAAGGAATAATCAATCAGAGATACGTAAACATCTACATTATTTTACATTATTTTATATAAAAAGTTCAGTTATTTGTAATTTATTTGGAATAATAATGTATTTGTGATGTATGTTAGAGAAGATGATGAGAAACTCCAGAACAAATCAATTATTTATTCTTGTTGATTGTTTGCACCCCCTGATAAACATAAAAGAAAAAGTGCTTTAAATATATCAAATGTTCAATTATAAATAATATATAAGACTCTATACTTGGTGCTGCTGCTTTAGTTACGTGTTATTGATCGTGACAGATGATATTTAGTTCAATCAGACAGAAAACTGACGACAGAGATCTGCTGTGACTCAGCAGCCGACCAGCAGGTGGCAGCGTTACAGAAGAAATTTAACAACGAGGAGAGTTTGGAAAGTTAATAAAAAAGATAAAAATGCTGTTTCAATATCCACAAAACATTAAAAAGATTAAATCAGCACGACTGATTAGTGTTTTAGTGTCTGTTTCAATAATTATTACAGCAACTTGGCTCTGAAATACAAGAATTCATTCAAATTCAGGTGTGAAAAGGGAACAAAAAGGACGAGTTCCCAGTGTTCCCAGTGTTCCCAGTGTGTAAAACCAGCAGTCAGGTGTTTATATGAGCAGCGAAAGAGGTTTTTCCTCGCTGTAATCATTCCTCCTGTTCATACTGGATATTAAAAGATCTCCTTCAAATACTCATTTAGTGCAAAAAATGCATTTAAAGTGTGTGAAGCGTCTTTTTAGCACCTTTGTGTTTCCCTGTTGAGCTGCAGGTGGAAGTATAGAAACAAAAAGAGGGACTTTGACACTAAAAAGACTGTAACGTTGAAAGATATCTACTGGATTTGACTCATTTGGATGCTGAAGCTTCATATTAGCTTCACATAAACTTTTAAATACATTATGAAGGGATCTACTGATGGTCAGTATGAACAGGAGGAATGATTACAGCAAGAAAAAAAACAGGTTTAATGTTCATTTAAGCTCCTGACTGTTGGTTTAAGACTCACTAGAAACACTGCAAATGTGTCCTTTTTAACAATAAATCATCTCTGGAGCAGTAAAAGACAAAAACCAACACTAATTGATACCAACACACGAGCAAAAACATCCTGAATCCAGAGGACTGAGGTCACATGACCCGTCTCTGCTGCTGGTCGGTTAATTAGTTGAGTCTTGATGATCATCAGTAGCTCGTTCACTCACAGACGCTTCGACTCTTCTTCTTTGTGGCTTCGTTCGTTAAACGGCGAGCTCGTTATCCTCACACGCTGCGGGGACGTCGTTAAGCAGCGTGACGCAGCAGAGGATGAGCCGCAGCTGCTGATGCAGCGTCGTTATCGCAGCGCATGTTTCCTGTTTGTGGCGTTATATCTCCGTCATGGCGACACGCGGGGGCCGTCGGCGGGGACACTCGAGTATCTGTCAGCGGAGAGACGTGGTTTTCTCAGTTTGAATGTGCTGTGTGTGTTTTGCAGGCATGCTGCTGGTGTGTGGAGGTCTGGTCAACGGACCGTACGCCCTCATCACGACCGCCGTGTCTGCTGATCTGGTAAACGGCTCCAAATCCAGTTTATTGGACTTGTAGATAATTATTAAAGTAGAAGAGCCTCCTCTCCTTTTTTTTTATTCTTCTTCATTGATAAAAACTGGCTTTTATTTCCTCTTTGGAGACGTTTCTGAACAAACTAACACAACCAAACTCTCAGCGGAGGAATCAGATATATTTACGGTTATATCCTCTGAGCAGCAGCCGGATCAACACGAGTCACTTTCTGTTCTGTTTACTTCTTCTGCATTTCCAATAAATTTGCCGTTTAAAATCCTGCTGTGCTTTTAATCTGAACTCTCTCTCTCCTTCCCTGTCTTGACCTTTGACCCCAGGGGACCCACAAGAGCCTGAAAGGCAACGCCAGAGCATTGTCTACTGTCACCGCCATCATTGACGGCACCGGATCAGTAGGTCAGTGTCGCCGATCGACAGATCTGCTGAAACACGGTTACAATAAGGATATTTTTAAAGATAATATAACTTTAGTCACTTTAATGATCCACTAAATGTTTCAGTCTCCTCTTCTTTTCCTTTTAATCGAACAGTTTTGATCATATTTGATGTTCACTGAGGGTTTAAACTGTCCTGATGTGTTTTTTAACGACGCTAACATGTGATCCTGTTGATCGTTGGCGCCGTTAGGTGCGGCGTTGGGCCCCCTGCTGGCCGGCGTCTTGTCTGCAGGCGGCTGGGATCAAGTCTTCTACATGCTGATGACTGCTGACTTCTGCGCTCTGCTGGTGAGCGACTCAACGATCATACACAAACATTATTACAGCAGCATTAATAATAATAATGATGGTAGTTAAAAGGCTCCTTAAAGCTTCATAAGCTGATAATAAATCCTCCAAGTAGCTCAGACAGTTATGAAGCTTTAAATGAAGGCTGGTTGAGTTTTAATTAAAGTGTTGATGGCGACAAATTCTTATAAACATATGAACTAATATTTGACTCTGTGTGTGTTTGTGTGTTTGCAGCTTTTGTTGCGGCTCGTGACAAAGGAGCTGACGTCGACTAAATCCCGTCCGATCTCCGCTGTAGAGTGAGTCCTTACTTTCTCCTCAGACATGTTGGCTCGTTATAGAAAACACTGGTGTTACTAATAAACAGAGATATTTTAGACTAAGACTGGGCTGTAATGTTAAACCAGACCAGATATTGATTAATATTGTCGCTCTCTCAGCTAAAATGTCCTTAAAACTGTTTAATTTCTTTCTAGATGTGAAACATTTTCAGACGGAGTTTAACTGATCGACTGTGTTGCTCAGTCAAAAGTCTCAATTTACCCAGAATTCATAGCAGATCAATCCTACTAAAGAGAGTCTATAAGTGTGTTAGTTTGATGTGTTGATGTGAGGAAGGTTTCAGTCTCCTCCTCATCATCATCATCATCATCATCATCGTCGCTCCGCACTGATCGGATGTTTTCAGCTCTTCAGTGACGTTTAAGTCACATGATTCAAGTGCGTCAGTGGTGGGCAAACAGTGGCTCGTGGGCCCCAAATACGGCCATTTCCGGAAGGATGAAGGATTCGACTTTCATCTTCTTTTTTTTTTACGAATCTACTGTAGATTAATTAAAATAAACAAACAAAAGGTTATTGTTTCATAACGAGGGTGCATCTAACACCAGTAGCGCTGCTCTATTTTAACAGGAAATGGTGCTGAAATGAAGTAAATAAAACCAACCAGACATTAAAGTTTAATGTGTTGATGCCATTTTTTCCCCTCAGATTAAATCCTCAACAGAGTTACGTACATTTTTTTTTTAGTTTTTAAATGAATGAAAAGAAATAAAACGTTTAGTCCTGCAGTGAAAAGTCCTGAAATAACTGATTGAACCCACTTTTTCTAAGAGTTTCCAGCGTTCCTGCTCTTATATTTTAATGCTCAAATTGAAAATATAAATAAAAACATGAAGAACAAGCTCAGTTTACACACAGATTATTGTTTAAAGACACCCGACGTATCGATGTGACGTTGATGTTTGTCTCTACTTCACAGGTTGAAGGAGCACTGAGCACTTTGATTGCACTGCCTTCATGGAGGAGCACACACACACACACACACACACACACACACACACACACACACACAGAGTTGCTGTGCATTGAAACCACTCGTCTGAAGCCTGAAATGGACTGTGCGGCTCGGACGCTGCGGCGGATTTCAGTCGTCTGCACGCAGAAACGCACATTTTTTTTTTAATCAGCTGTGTCTTTCTCACGTCTTCTTTCTAGTGACTTATTTCTTACGGCAGCCGATTTTTTAACTCTTAACACACTGCCTGCTCAGTCTACTGGAGGGACGGGCGGATATATAAAAGTAGCCTTACATCACGTCAATATTAAGACTAAACCAGAAGTGACAGTTATTTGTTGAAAACAGCAACGTCCATGATTGTTCTTATGGATCCCACATCAAACCCTGATCTAACATCATCTCTGACCCTTAATCATCCTAAAGATCCCCTCCAGACATGTTTTAAGACAAGTAAACATGCTTTTCTGTGAATAAAAATGTGCGCCTGATGATTTTTCTCCACAAAAAATCCTTAAAATCTCCTCCCGCGTCATTTTAAAAGCAAGAATCTGTGAATATGAAGACACCAGCTGTCTCCTGCTTCACTGTAAAATCCATTTATAAGCAGCTTACAAGCCTCCAGAGCACAAACACTGAATGCAGTTTACAGTGAAGCATCTGGTGTCCATTAGTTAAACTGTAGAAATGACTTCATATTCACAGATTCATGCTTTTAAAATGACGGGGAAGGAGATTTTAAGGATTTTTAATGCCTTTTCTTGTTGAGGAAGAACATATCTGACACATTTTTATTCTTACTTGTGTTAAAACGCGTCTGTAGAGGATCTTTGTAAAAATTTTAATGCTTAAACTCAGCCGTCCTTCGAGTTTTTAGAGCTTCAGGAGGGATTTAGGATGTGATTATCAGGACGGGGTTCCTTTATTATTATTATTATATGCCTTTATTCTGAAAAATGACAACAGAACAGTGTGCAGGTTTTTGACAGTAGGAGAAATAAACTGCTGATTGGTCGGAGCAGAATAACCTCCTCCTAAACATCGGTTCATCCGTTCTGCTCGTCGGGCTCGGTGGGATCCATACTGATGTGAAACAGCTGTTCTGGAGTTTGTGTTTGTTATCTGTCGGCCTTTATTCCTGTGGATCCGTTTCCTGCCAATTATCCAGCGGAGCACCTGTGAAACTATACGTGTGTGTGTGTGTCAGATATCTGATGTTTGAATCATGTGCACCTTCGCCCTCCCCCCAAAAAAAACACAGAAATACAAAGAGCAGCTGGCCAGTTTGGGAAAATGAATCTTCTGAAGCCCCTTTCACACATGAAGCTGAAGAGACACGTTTCTCACCTCTTGTGGCGTCTAAAGACGAGGATAGTTCTGGTTCTGGTCAAAACTCATTCTTCCTCTAAAGGACACGCACATGAAACGCATGTTCTTAAGATTCAGTGTGAATAAACGTCCATATTTCTGATTAGAAACCAGACAAACAGGATTCACATGACTGTTAATGTAATCAAATAAAAGCCAAAAAAAAGAAAAACAGGGCCACTGAATCCATGGCAACACTCTACTTCCTGTTTACATTCCTCAAAGCATTATGGGAACTGTAGTTCCAAAAAAACTGAGAGCACAATTATCCCCCAAATCAAAGTAAGACGAGGAACAAATCACAATAACAGGAGACACAAAATCCATCTTTATGACGTCGATAAGAAATAATTCTCTTTACTTTCATGTGCAGACGTTTTGTTTCTGTTTCATCAGACTTTAAAAACCTCTGATTGTTTCTGGAAAGACATTTTTCTGCAGCACAAACGAACCAGAAACGATCCGCCGCCGATAGACGCCGCCAGAGGCGAGAAGGTGTTTTGTCATTTGTGTGGACTGACCCTTTAAACTCTCCGTTAAATTAAAAAAAACGCTTCCTGCAGCTTCCTGTTTTCACGGCAGCTTTTTAAAAAAAAAAAAAAAAGAAAGAAACGTATCTGATGCGTTTAACGTTCATCTCTGCAGTTTAAGATCCTTTTTAAAAGGAACAAACGATCTTTCTCCGCTTGTTTCTGCAGCGTTTTAAAGATGCCGTTTGTGTGAAAGGGGCTCCTATCAAGACCACTACCCCCCCCTTCCTCCTCCTCCTCCTCCTCCTCTTCCTCCTCCTCTACTGTGTGAAAGTTGCTGTTTCAACCAGTGCCTCCTTTGCCTTATTCAACCAAAGAGATTGTGCAGTTTTAATTTAATTAAGACTTAATGTTAAAAAGCCATTTAAGTTATAAACTGTCTGTCATATATATTATATTATATTATATATATATATGTGTGTGTGTGATGGTGGTTTCAGATTTAATGTAAAATGAAGGCACCAAAGTTGTATTTTTTTATATTTAAAAGAAAAATCCAGATAATAATGTATGCTTTCCTGTGTGTGTGTGAGGGGGGGGGAGGGGTCTGAGATATTATGAATGTAAAGGTCTTATATGGATTAATTTCACAGTGCAATGTTGATGAATAACGTTTAAATTTAACAGTTCTTCTTCCGATATTTGATCTTTTTAAGTCCAGAAAATCCTTTCGTTAAAAATCTTTAAGACACAAAAATCTCACTTGTTTTTTCCAGATTTGTTTAATATTTATGATGATATTCTGTTAATTTATTGGCTGTTTACTGTGTCTGAGTGGGAAAATAATATCTCAAACTCTGGGATCGTTTCTGTCATGGTGGTATCCAGACGCCTTCGTTAGAGGAGAACCACGTGTTGTATTTATCGTGTGTCTGGTGGTAGGCCTAGTACTTGAAACATTGTGTGCCTTGTTTTGTTTGTTTGTTTTTATTTGCTAGGCGGTTGATTTTTTTTTTTTTGTAAAGAGATAGAACTTGTTTCACTCTCAAAGCCTTCTGGGGGGGGATAAAAAAAAAAATAAAGCGTTTGTTTTCTTCAGCGAACTGTTTCGGAGTCGTGTTTTTGAAAGCGCGCTACGACAGGTCGGCTAAATCGGTCCGACTCGTGGCATCGAGGGGCCTCGAGTCTCAGCTGGAGGTGGCAGCTGTCCAAGATGGAAAGTTCCTGACAGACAGAAACCCACTCAGTGACACAGGCAGACTAGAAACACACACACATGCACAGGGTTTGGAAAAAAAAACAGTTTAGAGGTTCTTGTTCTTTACTTGAGTATTTCCATGTGATGCTACTTTCTACATTTCAGAGGGAAATATTGTACTTTCTACTCCACTACATTTATTTAACAGCTTTAGTTACTTTTCAGATGAAGATTTGACACAATGGATAATATAACAAGCTTTTAAAATACAACACATTGTTAAAGATGAAACCAGTGGTTTCCAACCTTTTTGTCTTTTGACGTCTTACAAGAAGCAGTGTGTAGTCGGGGTCACATTTCTTTCACATTCATTATGCCACTAAGACATCACGCTGCCTATGAATCTCGACTCTGGTGGGACTCGAACCCACAACCTTTGAATCACTTCTCTTGTGCTCAACTAGAAGTCCAACGCGCTATCCATTGCGCCACAGAGCCTCTTAGTTGCTGCTGTTTATGGTGCAAAATCGAAGATGACTCATGTTGATCCTGTTTATGACTTGAATCATCCAACATTTTTCCAGATAAGATAATTAAACATTTTTGTCTTTTGACGTCTTACAAAAAGCAGTGTGTAGTCGGGGTCACATTTCACATGTCTATGAGTTGTTAACAGCTCCACCAAATAGTGATTTTTCCCTCTAAACTTCTCACATGCTTTCATTTCAATAAATGTTCAAATGATCCAATATTTCAGCAAAAATCAAAGATATCAGAACGTTGTTTCTTCTTCTTTCCTCTTGTAAACAGTAACAGTGAGTAGAAGGTAGATCTCAGCAGGTTGATCTTGAATAACAACAACCTGCAGGATTCAGAGGAGCAGCTGCTGCAGACTGATAAGACCTTCAGAAACGCCACATTTCAACAAAAATCAGTCAGTCAAAAGTCCAGAAACTGAAAACAGATTTGTGTATCAGAACTTTGTTTTTTCTTCTTTCCTCTCCCATTAATCATCTCACGACCCCTCAGATTTATCTGCTGACCTTTTGGAGGGGCCCCGACCCCTAGGTTGGGAACCAGTGGACTAAACTAGCTAACTGTATATAAAGTAGTGTAAACTAGCTCCACCTCCAGCAGCTACAACAGTAACATGCACACAGCAGCTTCAATCCTGAATCCTGCAGCTTGTTTCCACTCAGATCCAGCTCTCTCAGATGGGAGGGGTTGGACTTCAGAGCTGAGGCCAGAGAAGCACAGCTGATCTCTGACAAGCTGCAGTCAGTTAATAATCTTATGATGTCATATATAATAATATATCAGTCAGAGGGACCAAACCACTACTTTTACTGCAATACTTTAACTACATCAAGCTCATAATTCTTATGTACTTTTACTGCAGTAAACATTCTGGATGTTTCTTCCACCTCTGGCTGCAGGTTTAATGTGGGTTTTATTCGAGAAGTAATTTAGTCTTTTGCGTGTTGCTGCAGTGATTCATCGTAATAACACCACAGCCTGTGTTTGCTTCCCTTTTCTCGTGGGCCTTGATGGATGGATCCTCCAGTAATTCTCTCTAGATGCCTGCTGAATTAAATTAGAAACAGTCCCACTTCGCCACACTCAAGCTTTTCTTTTCACCTTGTTGCATATTTCACACACTGCAGTAAACTCTGAATTAATTTTATTTATGAAAATACCCTTTTTCTGGCTCGTATACGTGTGTCAGTGTGTCTCTTTTTTTCCTGTATATGTGCATTCATGTATTTAATCATGTGTGTTTATGGTTGTGTGTATACTGTGTGGGTGTATGTAGGAATGTGTGTATTGAGCTGCTGAACCCACCAAGGACGAAGCTCATGTGAAAGCAGAACCACTTAATAAAAAAGGTTTACAAGTTGTAACTAATGGATTTACTAATGATTAATGCTTTATAAGTCAGTTAGAAGCTGTTTTGGGTCGCCAAGTTATGAAAAATCATTTCTATTTCTTAATAATGTTTGTGGGTTTCTCACTTTGTCATCAAGTCTGCAATTGTACACGTTAATAAATAACTGATGAAGGAGGTTTTAATCGTTGTTTATTCAATCAGCCTGCAGTTGTTGGTGTTAATAAGTAGAAGGTAAGGAACTGACCTGGTAACCTAAATTATGTTCTTATTAATGGTTTATAACTATATCTGTTAAGATATGGTACATTATTATGGTGCACACACACACACACACTGCTAGTTTGTTGTCTTGACTCTGTGCAAACAGTCAGTGTCTGATCAATACGACAAGTATGAAAAAATATTGATTGTTGACTCTAAAGTGAACCGCGTCCTTGCACATGAGCCTTGGCTTCTTAATAACACAGAACTGCTCTCCAGAGACTGAAAACGTGACCAAGACTCTTCATGATGGAGGAACATGTGACCCAGAGCAGCGCTGACGGGTTTTTAAAGTCGCAGTAAACAACGTTCAGCTGCTAGATGTCTCACTACAGCACCGACATCTCAGAAATCTTTATATTTATTTACTCTCTCGTAACGTAAGTCTGAAGGAAAAACGTCTTTTTGGGCTCGATAGCATCACATGATGTTTGGTGATGAGGGTTTGGCCGCTTCCTGTATCCAGCTGATACGTCCGTGGTGAGTTGTAGAAAGCTCACGAAACTCAACTCAAATGTTTTAAGAAACATATTTTAGTGTTTAGCTGTAATTTTAGAAAGTTTGTGATGTTGTGGCAGCCATCTTGGAAACAACAGGACAGAACAGAGGAGCTCAGATAGCAGCACGCACAGAGGGAGCGACTCTATTCTCTGCTCAGGACGACTTTACTCCTCTATGGACTTAAACAACAGACAGCTGTTTTCTGACATCCAGTAAGGCTCAGTGTTTATTGCATCTTTAACAGCTTTTCAACAACAACGGAAAAATAAAAACATCTGTATCTGCTGGTTTAAATGCAGTCAAACAGGACGTCTAGTGGAATATAATCACCATGACGACTATCAATCACCTGTGTTAATCTCTATATGTTGACGTATTTACTGTACAAACATACAGACCAGTTATCATCAAATACATTTCTGTGTTTATGCAGCTCTCATTTAACTGTTTAACTATTTTATCTTTACTAATCTGTATATGTATTTTTAACAGAAATATCACAGTTGTTGTTTGTAATCTTGTGTTAATTTCACCTTTTCTTATTTGTTTATGTGACTACAATGTTGTTGACACATTTCTATATGCTAGCAGATCTTTACTTGTTGTGCAGGTTTTGTTTTTATTTGATGTGTCAAAGCCAATAAATCCATTTTTTAATTGATTATTTCAGGTTTTAATACAAACATTTAACACTCGTTAGTAGATCAATTCAAATCCAAACATCAGATTTATAGAAAATATAGTTGTTTGTGTGTGTGTGTGTGTGACTGAGAGCGCGTGCGTGTGCGCGCGGACCGCGGAGGTGTGTGTAAGTGACTGTGGGAGGCGGGGACGCGCGCGGACAGGCTTTATGAGATGCGGTTAGAGAGCGCGGTGACAGAGCGGAGACGCACCGAGGGGAGAGAGCCACACAGGCGGGCAGGTGGGATGGTGTCGGACCGCTGACTCTGCTTCACCTCCGCGGTTTGTTCAGGACCGGAGCGTCGGCACGGAGGAGCCCCGGAGCCCCGCACCAGGAGCCGCCCGCACGACGACGCACCGCCGCCGGGGAGAGGAGAGGGGACCATGGGCTCCGCTTCGTCCTCCTACCGGGTCATCTACCTGGACGTGGACGGCAGGATCCAGAAGGTATGTCAGCTCTGTCAGTGAGAGGAGAACACACCTGGTCATAACCTGCAGCTCTGAGAAGAAGCGTCACACCTGAAAACATAAAGTTATTAAATTAAATTAATGTTATTCCGTAAGGAGGAGTTGGGAGGATGTGATTGGTTGAAAGGTGGGCGGAGGGGCGGGGTCATAACAACATAAACAACAACACAAACAACAACACAAACATTTAAAGGGACATTATGGATTTAAAAAAAAAACATTTAAATTAATTAATAAAGTCATAATAAATAAACAAAGTCATGAACAGTTTTCTAAAACTAATCATTAAGTCGACTAATCGATCAGAAAACAACCGGCAACAATAACTGATTTTATCGTGTCAGCAAAAATCACCAAAAATCTTCTGATTCCAACATTTTCTGCTTTTCTGTGTTTCATATCATTAAAATCTGAATATCGTCGGTCGGAAAAAAACAAGATATTTAAAGATGTTATTGACATTTTACACTAAAAACGATCAATAGATAATGAAAATAACTGTTGCAGCCCTAAATATGGTTATTTATAAAACAGTAGTGTTAATATGGAACATCGTTTTGGTTTATTAGTTGGTCATTGTTTATGTTTTCATCATTAAAAACCATGCTAACGATACTATAAAGATGCAACAGTTCATACAATAAGAAAATATAAAAATCTGTCAGTTTAGGAGATAAAACGACTTTAAAATCTTTTATTTTATCTTAAACAATCTGTAAATCTATAAAGTTTCTCTACAGAAATAAAAATAAAGTAGCATAAAAGTGTTTAAATCGCTTTGTGAGGCTGTAAAAATGTTACTGTGATTAAAAAAATGTTATAAAATATTAAGTTTCCTTTAATTTGAGACGTTATAAGCTTTCATTTTGTCTAGAGCTGCAAGGATTAATCGATTAATCGATTAGTATTACTATCGATAACTGACTAATCATTTGAGTCGGTTTTTTTAAGCAGCGATGTCAAATATTTGCAGGTTTCAGCTCCTCAGATTTGAGGATTAGAAGCGTTTCTGTGTCGTAAATGAGAGTAAACTGAACATCTTTATGTTGATCTGACACGAAAAGACGTCATAATGTGCACAAAACGATTAATAAAGAAAGATTAATTCTGATTTTGTAGTTCGTCGTCATTTCTGAGTGACAGAAAACTGTGTCTTTGTTTCATAAAACCATCACAGAAACATAGAATAACGTTATTATAAACCCACCACACCTCACACATACTTTATATTTCCTTTAATCAACCTGTTTCTCCAGTTTTTAACCTGCTGTACGTAAACACTAACAGACACTCTGGAGGTTTGCTGCAGCGTTTTTATTGCCGCCCTGCTGTGTGTAATTTACAGCAAATTGAGTGAACGACACACAAGCGGCGGCGCAGGTGTGCAGTGTAAATGTCAGGTGTGTTTGTCGCCGTGGACGCGCTGATACTGAGCACTTTACCGGCTAAAAATAGTGAGAATAAGTTGGAGCTGCGGCGTGTTTACAGTCCGCACAGGCAGAATAATCTCAGCTTTGTTTGGCCAATAAATAAATCGGGACTTGTTTCTGCTCCGCTGGTCCCTCTGAGAGTTGAAGAGTAACTCAGGCTCTGACCTCTAAATACACTCCACACACACACACACACACACACACACGTCTATCAAACACACACACACACACAGTCAGCGTTATATAGATTAAAGAAGCACAGCATCGACTTCTCAACCTGTCTGCACACTTTTCTTCACTTTTAGACGTTAAAGCTTCTTATAAAGCTCATAAATCGATGAAGGAAACAAGCAGGAACGTCGTTGTTGCTGCTGCAGTGAAACTAAACGTATGCAAATTACACCTGTGTCAGCTGCTAATGACCTTTCTGTCAACAGCAGGAAGTTTGGAGTCCTGCAGATTCAGCAGGACGTGCAAACACTGCAGCAATATGTGACCAAAACATCTGAAATCAAAAGGTTTCTCAGGACTTTCAGACTCACTTCCTGCATGTCTGAGGGAACATTAGTATCATATTTGATCCTACAGACACATAAAAAAGTCTGTCTGAAGGTGTTTATTAGTTTATGAAGAACAGTCAAAACTACTCTTTAACTATTCTACATGATCTCCTAATGTGATATTATATAAAAACTAAACTAAATGGAGAGTTTTGACCCTTTTTTTAGTCTATAAAACATCTTGTTTTGTCCGACTAACAGTTCAAAACCCGACGATATTCAGATTATAATGATATAAAACAGAGAAAAGCAGGAAATGTTCACATCTGAGAAGCTGGAATTAAACGTTATTTTCATTTGATAAAGTTTTTCAGTCGTTGTCTTTTAAAATTTTTCCAAAATCCTTCAAACATGAAAATGAAAAAGAAGGTTTTAACATTTTTATTTTCATTAAACGCGACCGTCGGAGCTTCAAATAGAAACTGAAGTCGTCACAGCTGGAAGCGTTTTAGTTCAGATAGTAAAGCTGTGAAGTTTCAGGCTGAAACTAACGATCATTTTCATCTATTGATCAGTTTCTCTGTTAATTGATTGATTTATATCCCAGAGGACTGATTTTTTTTACAGTTTATTAATCGTTTGTGTCGTTTTTTTAAGCAGAAATGTCAAATATTTGCTGGTTTCAGCTTCTTAATTCTGTGAATTTGCTGCTTTTCTTTGTTTTAAAATCGTAATAAATGAATATTTTTGGGTTTGAAGCTGAAGGTCGGACAGAAAACGACGTCTGAGGACTTCTCCTTCAGCTCTGTGATGCACATTCTTCACTATAATTGATGAATTGATGATGAATATAATGATTAGTTGTAGCTTTATTGGAGCAGTCTGCTGTAACTCTCTGTGCTGACGCTCGATTAGAAACAGTTCAAAGTGACGCCTTCAGATGTTTTATTTTGTTTGAACAACAGTTTAAAACACAAAAATATTCAGTTTATTATCATGTTTGATGCAGAAAAGTGATAAATCTTCACATTCGAGAAGCTGAAACCTGAAAGTTTTCATCAATTTTCTGCTTTAAATAAAAACTAAACTGATTATTTGATCATCATTTTTCTGTCTGAATTGTTGCAGCTTTAAAAGTAAAACAGTTTCTGTCCTTCGTCTTCTTCCTGTTTGTTTCATGCATCAGAGTTTCAGATTTACTGAAATCACTGAATCACCGTCGAGCTTTTAGAGACAAAATCCCAGAACATTTATTAAAACTGACACAGTAACATTTAAGTCAGGATTGTTTCCATTATTGATCAATCTGTTGAATGTTTTCTCTGCTATTTGATTAATTTGAGTTCTGGATGACGCCTTCAGTGTTTAGTTTTGTTTCACCAACAGTTTAAAACACAAAAACATTCAGTTTATTATCATGTTTGATGAAGAAAAGTGATAAATCTTCACATTCGAGAAGCTGAAACCTGAAAGTTTTCATCAATTTTCTGCTTAAATAAAAACTAAACTGATTATTCGACTGTTAAAACAGCTGCTGATGAACCTTCTTAATTGATTAATCGACTAATTGTTGCAGCTCTGAAAGTAAAACTGCATCCATCCTCTTCAGATTTAGAGACAAAAATCACAGCAGAACATTTGGATTTATCGTCGTTATGATTCTGCAGTCTCTCAGAGGACTGATGTGTAAATTTCAGCTGATTCGTCGTCACAGAAAGCTTTTTTTCCGTCTGCAGAGTTTGTGTTGACACTGACGGAGCGTCGCAGGAGGAACAGCGGCTCGTAAAAAGGTCGTATAACGAGGTTCATGCTTCGCCGGCGCTCTGCGTTTATTACCTCTGTTTCTTCCTTTATGGCGTTCGCACAGACGGGCAGAAAACACGCGGTGTTTCCTCCTGAAGGCGCCTTTTTATGAATATGCAACACAGGCGGAGGCGTTTCAAGCATCATCAGATTCATTTAATAACAGAAACAAACAGATTTAACTTCATATTAAACATCAGATGGAACATTTAGGATGATTTTTACTGTAGTTTTTAATATATTTATTAGTTGTTTTGTCTATAAAATGTCAGAAAATGGTGAAAAATGTCCATTATTGTTTCCTAAAAACTCAAAATGAAACTTAAAATATCTTCTTTAGTCCCGACTAACAGTCCAAAACCCAAAAATATTCAGTTTATCATCATAAAGGACTAAAAAAAACAGGAAACAGGGAAACAGGAAATAATCGCATTTAAGAAGCTGAAACCAGAGAATTTCAGCATTTTTTCCTTAAAAAAATGACTCAAAATGTTAAATCGAGTATTAAAATAGAGATTAGTTCAGTTCTGCGAGCTATAGACGAGCAGAAGCAACATTTATGATTATTTTCATCATCAATCGATCAGTTTATTAGAGTTTTTAATATATTTATCAGTTGTTTTGTCTATAAAATGTCAGAAAATGGTGAAAAATGTCCTAAAAACTTAAAATATCTTCTTTAGTCCCGACCAACAGTCCAAAACCCAAAAATATTCAGTTTATCATCATAAAGGACTAAAAAAAACAGGAAATAATCACATTTAAGTAGCTGGAATCAAAGAATTTGGACATTTATTTTCTTAAAAAACGACTCAAACTCGTTGGCGACTAATTAATTAATCAACTAATTGTTGCAGCTTTGATCTAAAACAGTGAAAGAGGTTTTCATCTCTTTAAAAGTCGGTGTTGATGTGATTTTAGCTTCTTTTTTTTTGCTTTAAAAAATGACTCATCGACTATTAAAATCAGTTGCAGCTCCGTGTTTGGGCTGATTAGATGTGTGTGTGTGTGTGTGTTCATATTAGTGGATAACACAGCTGAACCTTTTTTTTCCATTTAAGGTTTAATAATAATAATAATAATAAAGCTTGTGATCAGCTGGAGTCACAGATTGAAGGTGACGCATGTTCTGTATATTAATGAGCGGCTGCTGTAATTAAACCTTCATCATCCTGTCGTCTGTTTGTTTTGTTTCTCCTCCAGCAGCTCGTCGGTCGTGAGCTCTTCCTTTGTCTGCGGCCGCCATTGTTTTGTTTTGTTTTGTTTTTTTTTAAATCTGTTTTGTTCTTTCGTCGCCTCGAGTCCTCATCGAAGATAATCAGATTCAGCTCGGCGTGATCGAGTTTGAACGTTCGGCGTCTTGTGAGCGTTTTGCATGACAGAGGACGGACGGAGTGAAAGTGATCTGAATCATCCTGGAGTGCGTTTAACTCATCAGATTCATTCATTAATTCATCTCGAGCTGTTTTTTCATCCTGTTTGAGTCGCTGCCGTCGCTCCTGGTTCAGTTTCTGACGTCACAGAATCCATTTACATCCAGCCGAGTCTCCGCTGTTTCCCTCTTTTATTCCTTTGTTTTTATTTTATTCTATTTTCTGCTCTTCATCAGTAAAGTTCAGCATCTGTTTTTTTTGCTATTTAGACTTCACAGTTAAAAACATAAATAAATAAACAAATAACTGGCAAAGACTGATTAAATATACATAAACTGCATTAATTTAAAATGAGAACTGGGACCCAGACGAAGCCTCTGAAGACGATCTGTCTGTCTGATCGGAAGTTTGGGAAACAAAATGTCTTAAATAACTCTTCTTCATGTGGTTTTAACGGCAGAAGAAGAAGAGCGTGTTCATACCCAGAATGCTTAGCGACGGTTGCAGGAGACTTTCAAGGCTGTAAAAACCCCCAAATAAGGCTACAAATTAATAGATTATGGTAAATAATGTGCATCACAGACGTCGTTTTCTGTCCGAACTTCAGCTTCAAACCTAAAAATATTCATTTATTACGATTCAAGACGAAGAAAAGCAGCAAATATTTGATATTTCTGCTTTAAAAAAACGACACAAATGATTAATAAACTGTAAAAAAAACAGTCTCAGATTAACACTGATGAAGATAAACTTTATTATTTCATTAGTTTGTTTTTATTTGCAGATTAATTCCAGGATAGTTGCAGCTCTAATCTAAAGTCCTGTATTATGAGACAGAGCTGAATCACTTAAAGTGTTAATTAATAAACTGATTAACTGCGTCTGTGTGAAAGTCAGTTAATCAGATCTCTGAGATAAAAAAGCAGCGGCCTGCGTTCCCTCCGCCTGCTCGTCTCTGTCTCCTCCACCTGTGACAGCCTGCCATCTCCAGACCGCTGAAGTGCTCTCTGACCTCCACAGTCATCTCTGCTGTTGGCCTCCTGACAGCACTCGTTAACCCCTCCTCCTCCTCCTCCTCCTCCTCCTCCTCCTCCTCCTCGTGTCATTTTTGATGCCATCACATGCGAAGGCCTCCCTCCTCCTCCTCCTCCTCCTCTTCCTTTATCTATGTGGGTCATCCTTCTTTCTTTGTGTGTGCGACACACAAATCATTTGTCACGTTTAACGGCGGCGTTTGACCTTGTTTATGAAGCGAGGACGAGAGACGGGACGGAAAATACTGCCACAGTGTTTAATGAAGAAGAAGAAGAAGAAGAAGAAGAGCCTGGGGTGCGGGAGGACCTGCGTGTTGAGACTCAGCACTTCCTCCCCAGTGGCCGATCGCTCTACTTTCACATTACTGGAGTCAGAATCGTCCTGCTTGTTGTGTTCAGGTCGTGTTTTACTGCATTTGCATGTTTGCTGCCGCTGAAGGGAGCTGTCGGTCAAGCCGGCGGGAAGAGGAAGAAGAGGAGTGTGTGTGGAAAAACAAAGATGGAGGTCATCACAGATGCAGACGAGGAGTTCCCAGGAGATCCGAAAATAGTGTCTGACATTTGGGAAAAGTTGTTTGACAAGTACTCGCTGGCTATAAGAGACTAAAAGGCTTCTTCTAATTCACAGAGAATAAACTTTACTGCTGTTACACAACATTAAACACACAACATGTCATTTCAGCCGCTCGGCGTCTCGATCGTCACACTGCAGAGAGATTTAGTTTGGTTGTTAGTTGGCTGTCTTCATTTTTTGTCTCGTCATTTCCTGTTTTATTTTGAAAAGTTACTCCCCTCGTTTCAGGTCACCTGTCCTTCCTCATGTGTCTGATTACCCTAAAGTGTTTCCACCTGTTCCCTCGTCAGTTCTGTCTTTGGATTTAAAGCCTGGTTTTCTGTCCTCGTTGGTTTGTTTTGAAGTTCCTGCCTTGCTTCGCCCCAACAGCAGAATTAAAGGGTTTTTTTTGGTCTACCTCATCTCTGCGTCTGGGTCCGTTCCTGACAAAAACAACAGTGTGATGACGGTGTGAAGCAGCAAGGGATGATGGGAGTTGTTGTCTTGGTTGTTAAAGCAGCAGCTTCAGTGGGATAGGATTACTCCAGTGTTGATGGTTCAGGATGTTTTTACCCGCAGAGGTCTCCTCCTCTCCAGAACAAACGGACCCGCTGATTACAGGTAAAAACACTGAATAAAGCAGTTTCAGCTAAAAAAATCAGTGTTTCTCCACCATGTTGGGTGAGCAGCGGACTTCCTGGAGGGGCTGTTAGCCGAGCTGCTGCTAACGTTTGCCCAGTTTATTTCTCTGATAACTTAAGATCCAGACGTCCAATGACTAAAATCCTTCTTGCGGCTAAAAGATCAAGTTAAAAACCAGCTAAATTTATCATGAAAATGTGGCTTCAAACTGAATAAAAGTCCATTTCTAACAGTTTGTGTGGAACAAGCACAACAAAGCCCATGTATTATCTTGTATGTGTGTAAGTTACTCTTTGCTAGACGCCATTGTAGCGGACAAACACGGCGCCGACGCATGCATCTTGTGCACTATACTCTTTGGTAGAGGAGGTATGACGCCATTGACAGGCCACCAAATGAAACGGTCCGTTACTTTGATTAAAATGACAGATTTCTCTGGGTTTGAACATTAATGTAAGAACACAACTCAACAACATATAGAACATAGGTCTAGACCTGAGCGACAACAACCTGAAGGTTTCAGGAGGGAAGCTTCTGTCTGGTCTAGTTGTTTTTACACATTTTAATGAGGAATTATTACAGATTAGAGCTTTAATTCTTGTATTCTCGTTTTATGTCTCGCTTCCTTCACTTGTACTGCCTTTTTTATATTCTGTTTTAAAGCCTTTTATGTTCTATATAAATACTCTGAACTGCCTTGTTGCTGAACAAATAAACTTTGATACTTATGATGGATGTTTGCTGGCTTTCGGTTCCTTCTTTATTCCAAAAGTCAGCGTTGTCACCAAGAGGCAACGTTTTAGGCAGACATGTGACTTCTTTATCGTGGAAAATGAAATGCTGTTTGATCAAACCAATTGATAAAACTCTAATCTTAGCATGAAGCGTTGAAACTGCAAAGTCTGATGCAAAGAAACGAAATGAAACATGTTAATGCAGCTTACAGAGGAAATAACACGTTCAGATCACTGAAACATCCTCAGTGTGACCGGCGATGTCATCACGTCAGGTGTGATCAGGACCAGAAACACGAGTTCCCACTGAGCCTGAACAACGTTGTCAATGGTTGAACTGACTTGCTGACCTCTGACCCACTAAAGCCGACACACACCAGGATTTAAAAACAGTTTATTCCAGTGGATTCACTCGTTGGAGCGAAGTTCCTTATTGACCCAAATATGAGACGTTTTATTCGTCTCCAGTTCAAACACTAGATGATTACGTGTTTATAAGATCCTGTAGTTTTGCATTATGGTGTTAAAGTGTGTCATAAACCAACAGTCAGGAGCTCAAATGAACATTAAACATGTTTTTTTCTCACTGTAATCATTCCTCCTGTTCATACTGACCATTAGAAGATCCCTTCATAATGTATACATTCTGACCAAGCAGCTGATCAGACAGATGAATCAATAATTGCAGCTCTACAGGAGATACCGATCAATCTTGTAGATTCTCTATTAGATATTAAAATAAACGAGGTCAAAAGCTTTTTCATTCATGAAGTCATGATTCATTCACTGTAGACGTTTCCTGTAAACCCGAGTTTACTGGGTCAAACAAAACATCACGCTGACATGTGACTCTGTGTGTGTGTGTGTGACTGTGTGTGTGACTGTGTGTGTGTGTGTGACTCTGTGTGTGTGTTTTCCCCCTCAGGTGGTGTTCAGTAGATTCTGCAGTCCGTGTGACATTAAGGAGCTGTTTTGTTCAGCCCTCGGTGTGCCAAGGTAAAACACACACACACACACTTACACACCATAGACACTTCTGGGGACATTACATAGACTTACATTCATTTCCTGGAGACTTTAACCTTCAACACTGACCCAAAAGTGAGCTTTTTTCCCAATTGAAGACCCGACTTTTGTCCCTAATTTGCTAATCATAAGTCTGAAATTTGTCCCCAGAAGTAGCTTATAGCAGAACACACACACACGCACACACCATGGACACTTATGGGGACATTACATAGACTTACATTAATTTCCTGGAGACTTCAACCTTCAACACTGACCCAAAAATCAGCTTTTTCCCAACTGGAGACACGACTTTTATCCCCAATCAACTGATCATATATCTGATATTTGTCCCCAGAAGTAGCCTATATCAGACCACACACACACACACTCATCCCTCAGCAGCTGATTGGCTGTCAGCTTTTAGTCGCTGGCAAACAGCCTCAGTGATAATTAGCTGTGTTGCTGTTTCTCTGGACTTTAACTCCACGTGCGTGTTTAGTACAGCGGGACCTTTTTATTTAAGCTGCTGTTGTATATTTATTTATGTTTTTACAGTCATAACGTCAGGTCAGGTTACACCCAGGCTCGCCTCCGCTGCTCGCTGTGCTGCAGCCGAGTGAGTTGTTTGGCAGTAAATAAAGATTTATTCATGCAGCACTTTGAAAACAGAAGGTTCAAAGTTCTCCAAACAGCATCTTTGTTCACTTCAGCGGCTGCAGGATTGAAACCGGTCGGTCCCAACAACACGCTCACCTTGTTTTTGATTCATTTATGCACCACAGATTCTTCTGGAAGGTTTCTGACGGATGTTTTTAGGAGATTAAATCAGAGAAACTTGTTGAATAAACTGTTTTAGTTCCTGTAAAACCTTTTAAGTGTGTTTGTGTCTTCCTGCAGGAACACTAATCTGTCTCTGCTGGATTCATCTGGAGCCATGGTGTCCATCGACCCCACCATGCCGCACAACACTGAGAGGTATCAGGAAAAACCTATTAACGTCTTTATTGATTTATTGATCGACTAGTGGGCCAGCTGGCTGTTTGATTCATAAACACAGTCGACTGACTGTAAATTCCCAGATTTTCCTGCTTTGTGTCAAAATTCATTCCCTTTAATCTGAAGATCATAACGGAGACGTTAAACACACCAGAGGAGCCTTCACAGAGTCGATCCGTTCAGCATCAGCGTCAGTAAATCCACCTTAAATCAGAGAGAACACTCGTTATAACTTATAGCTCATGAGATCTTGATTAATAATCATCATGTTTTCATGGAGCCTTAAAGGAAATTTGTGCTCTCGATTTAAATAATTCATGCTTTCGATTTAATTTTTGCTCTTTATTTAATAATTTAAATGCTGTTATCAACACTGTTGTCTCTGAGATTCCTTATAATGTGTAAATGTTGAAGTCACAGGGTTTATTTACGTCATAATTTGTTCACTAAGTCTGTTCCTTTAGCACTTTGTCGCATTTTGCTTTTATTGATACACCAACTTTTCCACCAATTTTGCAATTTTTTCAAACTTTCTGCGTTTCCAATCATGTTGTTTTTATGCACAAAAAGTATGTAAAAAAGCTCCAGACAGATAGCTGAAGACTCGCACACGTCCATAAATGGCCACTCATTCTGCACCCTTGGTTGCTAAGGCGGTTGCTTAGGTGTTTCCATGTGTTGTTGTTCGGATGGATTTGAGAAGTTGAACATTTGGAGTAAAGAAGGAGAAAAAGAAGTGAAATCCGGCTACTATAGTTTGTTTACGTAGCCTCCGGAGCCGGAGGAAGCTTCCTGAAACTGACCAATCAGAACAGAGAGGGCTCATCAGGAGGCAGGGCTTCCTGAAAGCTGACCAATCAGAACAGAGCGGGCTCATCAGGAGGCGGGGCCTTAAAGAGACAGGAGCTAAAACGGCCTGTTTCAGACAGAGGCTGAACTGAGGGGCTGCATAAAGGACCAGTAGAAGATAAATAAGGAGTTTTTAACTGGAAACCATTAAAGATATTCCAGTAGAGCCCCAGAATATAAATATAGAGAATATAGAAAACAAAATATGGTGGCAGAATATGTCCCCTTTTAAAAGAAAACACCACAGCTTCACAGCTGGATGTTACAGCCAAGAAATCTGCAGGTGTGAATTAGAAACCAGCAGTTTACTGTTTCATCCCACATGAAGATAGTTTAGCATTAGTGACTATTTTTAGTGACTCTCGCTCGTTTCAGGGACGTTCTGAATCAGAATAAGTGTATTCTGATTAATTTAAGTGTTAACGCAGGTCCGTCTTCAGTGTTGAGGTCTGGTGACTTTCTGATTACTGACTGTGAAGGATGTGAACAGAACAGAACACTTTATTCCATCATTTTGACAGAAATTTAACCACAATAAATAAATAAATAAGTGAACAGAGAGTGGTCGTAAACATTAGAACAAAGAAACAAAAAAACAGGATATTTAAATTAACTGATAATAATAACAATAAGGATAAAAACAGCAACAGCGGTAAGAATAAAAATGGAAAAGATAAACACCAGCTTCAGCAGTAGTGTGGGTGTTGTAGTGAATAAAGAGTCGAGACAGGAAGTAAAACTCTCGACTCACCAGCCGGTCGACGTTCAAACCTTCAGCTGAGGTCACCAGCTTCAAGTAGAGACTGAAAGATCGAGGACACAAGCTGCTGAAATGTCATAAATTCTACATTTATGAAGCTTATACAGTTTCAGTTTTTGTTGACGTTGTCAGGAAGGTGATAATTCTACATTATGTGTATTATTGAGGTCGTAGTGAGGATGAACTGCAGTGCATTATAGTGAAAAGTGTTCCTAATATTACAGGGTGGATTCCTCATAAAGTGCTCAGTGAGTGTTTATCGCAGCACCAGCGGGTCCTCTGTCATCGTTAGTTAACATCATACATTCCCATTTCTCACATGTCACATGAAGCAAAGTGTCCATGAAGGTTCCTGCAGGAATGACAGAGTTATGACGCCTCGCAGCTTCCTGCTGTTCACAGCGATCAGGAAACACGTCTGTCACACACAGCTACGACTGCAGGAGGCTCACATCGACCTTTAAGACAAACGAGACGGATGCAGAGTCACATACGGCCACGTCTCGATGTAAAACATTAAAACAGTGATGATGGAGAGTGATGCATGTTTTTAAACATCTATATTTAACATCATGGGTGGAGATCTGAGGATATTTATGCAAATAATAAACCTTTAACTGTTAGTTTGAGAATTTGGGCATAAATTAATGAAAACAATAAGTCACTTTAGAGTCATTATTTATATTAATATTTACATTAATGTTGTCAGCTAAGTGTATCTGTGTCCACTGAAAGCTTCTCTAGAGCATCTTTAACAGGGACATACAGTATTCTTTACATTTCCAGCCTCTATATTTATATTCTGGTTCTCTACTGGAATAAAAACTCCTTATTTATCTTCTACTGGTCCTTTATGCAGCCCCTCAGTTCAGCCTCTGTCTGAAACAGGAAGTTTTAGCTCCTGTCTCTTTAATAAGGCCCCGCCTCCTGATGAGCCCTGCTCTGTTCTGATTGGTCAGCTTTCAGGAAGCTTCCTCTCAGCAGACTTCCTGCTGTTCGAGAGGCAACGTCAACAAACCACGCAGCAAACTACAGGAGCAGAGTTTAACTTCTTTTTCTTGTCCTTTACTCAAAATATCAACTCCTGAAATCTGTCTGTACATGTTGGAGCTGAAATCACATGGAAACACCTTAGCAACCACCGTAGCAACCAAGGCTACAGGATGGACGGCCACTTACAGAACAGGATAACAGTAACAGAAAAGCACAAAAAGCAGAATATGTCTCCTTTTAATATCGAACACTGAGTCTGAGCCATGCTGCAGCAGGAGAAACGTTGGATCCGTCACCTTCTGAGAGTCTCGTCCAGAAGTTCCTCTTCAGCCGGACGGCGGGTGAACCTGACGTCACTTTGCTTAAAATTAAAAACAACAAAAAAAAACCCACTGTGAGAACGTCGAGGTTGAGTTTTGCCTTTCAGCAAGGATTAGAAACAGCCTTGGTCTCGTTAGACAAAACACTTACAAGGTTACACACACACACACACACACACACACAGGTTAGGACACTTTAATAGCTGTGTGTGTGTGTGTGTGTGTGTGTGTGTGTGTGGTATCTTATCTAAGGGTCGAATCTGAAACCTTTTATTTGACAAACATCTGAGTGTCGGTAATCTTTGTAAACAGTGTGTGTGTGTGTGTGTGTGTTTTTCCACTTGAGTTAGTAGGTGGGAGGACGAGCTCGGTGTCAGATGGGGAATTTATTTCAGCTTCACACACACACACACACACACACACACACACACACGCCGCCTCGCTGCTCTCCGAACTAACCTGTGTGTGTGTTTGTTGTGTTGAAGGTCGCCGTACAGACTGGTGCCGATGACTGGAGGACAGCTCGCTGGTGAGGAACACACACACACACACACACACACACACACACACACACACGCTAATCGATCAGCAGAGAATTAATTGGCAGCTCTTTTGATAATTGATTAGTCAAACTGGAGTCTTTTCCCTCCTTTTTTTTAAAGCTTTGTTTTCGAATGTTTTTATGACTCTTGTAACTCTTTTATTATATTTTTTTATGATTATTTTCCTGCTCAGCTCCACAGAATCTTTAAAAAAAAAAAAAAAACTCGTCACACTTCGACTTTTATGGATCGAAACTGTGACACGTTTGCGTTGTTTTCACACACAGAGAGAGCGCTCAGTGACACGTTTACATCCTCGCTTCCAAACACTAACATGCATTTCATTAAACATTCAACAACAAAAAAAAACCCAGACGTGCTGTCAGAAATAAATCCCACTGCGACAGTCCGCAGCATGTCCACATCTGCACACTGTCAGCCACTGAAAACATTCATATAAACACAATAAAACTGTGATGTTACTTCACAGGCGGCTGTAAAAAGATCCTGATGTGCTGCCTGTTGTGTTTTTATCTCAGTGATTGACGTGTTGTTGTCCGACGGAAAGATTTTGATTTCATGTGTGAGCTTTTTTTGAAGAGTTTAGCTTTTAATTATTTTGCCAAATAGCAGATATGAACTACTAAAGCTTCTCAAAATGCAAAGATTTGCTGCTTTTCTCTGATTTATATCACTGAATATCTTCAGTGTTTGGACTGTTGGTCGGATAAAACCAGACATATGAATCATCATCTCAGGCTGTGGAAAAGTACAACCAGTGGAAAGCGTCTCTAACTGGGAGACTGGTTCACTCCTGTACTGGTTTTATCTTCAGTGGCCGCTGTAGCTTTATTTATAAAAGAGATATTATAATAATAATGTCGCAGATTATTAGTTAAAATGTGGAGGAAAATCCACTTTAACTCACTTTAACCTGCTTCTTCTTCTTTGTGGCTCACACACACACACACACACACACACACACACACACACACACACACACACACACACACCAAACTGGGAAAACATCTATAAAAAGCTCCTGATCTCATAACCACTTCACTCCGATAGTTCAAAGCCATATAACTCAGTCAGTCATTTGTTTTATGGCGACTTTTAACATCACAGAAGTGGCTGAACGCTGGACGGCGAGCTGCTGGAAGTCGTTCTGGTCGTCATCGTTTAACACACACACACACACACACACACACACACACACACACACACACAGAGGTCACTGACAGGTCATGTGTGAGGTTTTCGGATGCTGCGTTTTAGTGTTGGTGTTGTAAACTTCCGTCACATGTTGTCAGCCGTTAGTTTAGGAGAAACATGCAGAAATTTTCCACTTCAGTCAATAACATGAAGCCAGATTAGCGTGTTAGCCGCCTTTAAAGCTCTAATCTGTAATAATTCCTCATTAAAATGTGTAAAAACAACTAGACCAGACAGAAACTTCTCTCCTGAGACCTTCAGGTTGTTGTCGCTCAGGTCTAGACCTATGTTCTATATGTTGTTGAGTTGTGTTCTTACATTAATGTTCAAACCCAGAGAAATCTGTCATTTTAATCAAAGTAACGGACCGTTTCATTTGGTGGCCTGTCAATGGCGTCATACCTCCTCTAGCAAAGAGTATAGTGCACAAGATGCATGCGTCGGCGCCGTGTTTGTCCGCTACAATGGCGTCTAGCAAAGAGTAACTTACACACATACAAGATAATACATGGGCTTTGTTGTGCTTGTTCCACACAAACTGTTAGAAATGGACTTTTATTCAGTTTGAAGCCACATTTTCATGATAAATTTAGCTGGTTTTTAACTTGATCTTTTAGCCGCAAGAAGGATTTTAGTCATTGGACGTCTGGATCTTAAGTTATCAGAGAAATAAACTGGGCAAACGTTTGCAGCAGCTCGGCTAACAGCCCCTCCAGGAAGTCCGCTGCTCGCCCAACATGGTGGAGAAACACTGATTTTTTAGCTGAAACTGCTTTATTCAGTGTTTTTACCTGTAATCAGCGGGTCCGTTTGTTCTGGAGAGGAGGAGACCTCTGACAGATCACTTTTAACAGGGATAAATCACCATGGTAACCAGATCTGAACAGCTGACCTACTCTGAAACTAACTTCAGACGATCAACATCCTGTCCGCTGACCTGAGTTCACAATTAAAGAAGAGCAATATCTCTATATATCTATTTATAGATCTGTGGAAATATTTTATTGATCCGGGTTTCCGTTTCCGCTCGTTTTAAACGTTCGCGGTTTATTTTCTGCTGACAGTTTTTATGATTTTACTCTAAGCTCAGAATAACAAGCAGACTACTGCGACGGTGACGACAGGAAACAGAAACGAAAGCTTTTATCTCCAGATAATCTGCACACTGTCGATTACTTCCATGATTATAAATGCAACATGTGGGTCAGACAGATCTTATCAGTCATTAACTTACTTTTCCTCTTTTTGCTTCGGCTGCAGAAACAATCCGATTAGTTTTAACTTTATTTTATATTTCAGCAGATCCTCTCTAACCTTCTTTACTGACGTCTCTGCATGTCTGTGGAGATGCAGCTTAATTAATCACAGAGAGTCTTTTTTAACGACGCTGCGTTGACCTCTGACCTCGACACGAAACGCATAGAATGTCAATGACACGATGTACAAACTACTTTTTTTCTTTTACAATTTCTCGTAGCTGCTAGTTTATTGGACGGGGCGGCGTTGAACTTTGCTCACAACAGTGTCGCTGTTAGCCAATGGCAGGGCTGTGTGTGTGTTTATGTGTGTCCCTGTGTGTGTGTGTGTGTGTGTGTGTGGGAAGAGGAATCACAAGGAGCTCGTTAACGCGTCAAGCTGTCAGCAGCTTCTCGTTCACTTCAGACGCTCTGATGGTGAGACCAGAGGGAGAACAGGGGGCTTTATCTTTATTTTATTCTTTTATTTTTCTTCTTCTTCTTCTTCTTCTTGCTCTGCCATCTGTTGCTTCGACCATCTGACGCTCTCAGATTGTCTTACATAACCTCTGTGTGTGTTCATGTCAGTGTGTGTGTGTGTGTGTGTGAAGGAGAGAGCAGCAGCAGCAGCGAGTGTGTGTTTATCAGGATAATTGATGTGCAGTGCTTCTAGCTGCTGATGTGTTTATAATGAAATATTCTGACGCTGTAAACACTTAGAATAGACACCAGTGTGTGTGTGTGTGTGTGTGTGTGTGTGTGTGAGTGTATGTAACACACAGCTTGCTCTCTCTCTCCTCAGATAAAGAGGAACTCTTTCAGAATGTACTGACGCAAGTAGCGGAGCAGTTTTCAAGGTAAGCAGATGGTTGAGTGTTCACAGAGCAGCAGGATGTTTATATCTGCATATTTACTCTGTTTTTATATGTTTAATTACTGTAAATTATCTCTCTCTCTTTGTTTAAATGAAACTGTGTGTGTGTGCCGTCTGCTGTCGCTGCATCTCTGACAATCTATAAAAGACAGAACACGTCGTTTCTCCTGCAGCTGGTTCGAGTGTCGTGTCGTTTTTCTCTCCGTTGTCACCTGAAAGCTGCAACAATAAGTCGTTTTAAAAGCAAAAACTGTCAAATATTCAGCGTCTGCAGCTTCTGTCGCGCTTGATAGTCGACTTGAATCTCTTTGGATGTTGGACTGTTGATCAGACGAGCGTTGAGTTAGATAACCAGCAGATTAATTGATAATGAAAGCGATCATTAGCTGCAGCTTTGAGCAGAAGCACGTTGTTTCCTGCAGTATTTTGTCTGTTTTTAAACCAACAGCAGCAGTTTAAAAGTGTCCAGGTGGTTCTGATGTGACTTAGAAAAGTGTTGCAGGAGTTAAATGTTTATTAGTGTCGCTGTGAATAAAACACCTAAAAATTACATTTTATTTTCAATTATAACTCTTGAAATTTCTATGTGTAACATAACTTTACTGCAGAATGTTGTTTGTTCATCATCTGAACTTAAATTATCTGCAAACAGGAGCAGAGATGTTACGACCAGCCGTCTGTGTGTCGCCTCTAGTGGCAACACGTCACGTTTGATGGTACTGAAGATCTTAAACACTGTCGTAAACCTTTTAATATCCACTTCAAACCTAAAAAAACATCATATTTAGCTTGATAACAAACAGCTTTAATCGTCCCAAGAGGCTGAAGAACTGCTTCAGTAAACCTTCATCTTAGGAATTATAACGTTTTCACCCTTCTTTATCAGTTTATATTTGCACTTTTCACCGTTTCCTCCCACCGTCGACTCGTCTCGTGCTGCTCGCAGAGTCTCCGCAGGTCGCTGCTGCAGGGACTCTCCGGGACGGTCGTAATATATATACGAGCAGGACGAGAGTTTAACTGGTGCAAAGGGAACAACGCAATAAATAAATAAATGAAGTGCAGCTGCATGAATACACAGATATGATATGAAGTTTATGATCTGGCTCTGCTCTGTTCCAGCAGGACAGATTTTACAGCTGCAGCTAATAATTATTTCCACTCTTGGTTGTTAGAAAAGTTTGGAGATCCTTAAAGCTGGAAGTTGCTTATTAAAGTTGTTGTTGTTTGTTCTCTGCTCTGATCAGATGTTGTGTAATATTTCTAGATCTGTTAATGACTGTTCATATAAACAGTAGAGCGGTGCAGAGGTGTGTCTGCAAAAACCCAGCCAGTCAATGTGTCATTAAGCTCTTAAACAATCAACCAACTGCTGTAAATTTCCTCCTGCAGCAGAAAAGTTTAAATAAACAAGAAGGTTTATTTAAACCTGAGATGCAGATCTCTGCTCCTCCTGTTTAATTTAGCAGAAGTAGCAACAACCACAATAAAAAATACGGCATTTAAAATCTGTGCAGAAGTATTGACAGCAAAAGTTTTCAGTTAATTTGACTTTATGTTGTCGTCTAATCTATAATAATGCATATTTTATAAACTGATCATTTGTCTTATGTGTAAAATATTGTTCTTAAAAGTAAAAGTGAAATATTCTCCACTGAAACTTTGTTAACTTTACTTTATTTACATGTCATCATCATCGCTGCTGCTGCTGCTGTGTCTGCTCTGACTGCTCCGTCTGTGTCCGTCCGTCCGTCCGCAGAGCGTTCAAGATCAACGAGCTGAAGACCGAAGTCACAAACCGTCTCGCCATGTTGGAGAAAAGAGTCGAGCGTAAGTTTGTTCCCGCCACACCACGCTCATGTTTAAAATACGTACGTTTATATATAAGTAAAACAGATAAGAGTTTTCATTACTTCTTCATTTTCAAGTCATTAATGATAATAATAGTAAAAAGAAGTTCTTCACATATCAAACAGCTGTGTGGGTTAATATGGAGGCTTATCTTGTTCCTCTGAGGTGTGCGAGATGGAAAAACGTGGCGCTGATGTTCAGCAATAAATGTTTACCGTCTTAATTTAGCATCTTAGCAGCATTTATTTATTAGCATTTATTAGCTATCAACAGCTAATAAACACACATAAAGTCATCAGGTGTGTCTCCATCTGCATGTTTTTATCGCTCCAAAAAAAAAAAAAAAAAGGTGGAGAATCATGTGACTTAAACATCAGATCAGATGATGAGGAGGCTGTAACCTTCCTCACATCAGTGCATGAAACTAACAGAAGTCTGCCGCTCTTCTAATGACGTCACCTCGTTGTGTTCTCTTCTTCTTCTGTGGTGGTTTTAAAGATCTGCACTAAATACAGAAGTAGAAACATGTCTTGCAGGTGTTTGGTCATAAACCGTAAAAAGTAAAAGTTATTAGAAAGTTATCAGCCCGAGTATCGTTTTCCGTTTTAGCTTCGTAACGTCGCTGCAGAGAAACTCTCCGACTGTTGGAGCTCTGTTACGGTAACGCTCAGACTGATCGCCGCTCATTAATTGTCAGTGAGATAAGCTGCGAGCCTTCGAGCGCATACGTCGTCTGAACTTGTCCCTCTGTTATTTACGAGGCTGTGATTAGATAAGTCGTGGTCCGCTGACCCACCTGCGCTCGCCGATGACCTTGTGCTGCTTTTAGAATCAGCTGAACATTGACCACTATGTTTTTTTTTTTTGCTGCATCGTCGTCTTCACACTTACACAACAATCCTCTCTCTCTCTCTGCAGGAGGGGGGGGTCGCACTGGTCCTCCTCAGCTGACCTTTATCAGTTTCCACTCTTTTTTTTTTCTTTCTTTTTTTACAGTTTATTAACTGCGAGGAGGAAGTTTTGCCGCAGCTGAAATGTCTCTCAGCTGCTCGTCTGACGGCATGTTGGCAGCGAGTGTAGATGTGTCAGTTCTTCTGAGATAAAGGCGGCTATAAAATACGATCAATAAAGGTGTTGTGATAGCCTGATAGCCACCGGCAGGGTTTTATAATGTAGTTCTCGGTGTTCTCGACGTGCCAGCTGTTAGAGGAGCAGGAACATTTAATCAGTGATTGTTTTGCAATCATCAAGGTCAGCTGGGATATATGAGAGTTTTTTTTTTTCCTCAGCAGCAAAAATCAGGCAGAAATTTAACATCAGAGTCTCCGATTTGTTTAATTGATCCTTATTTGTGCTGCACAATAATAATAATAATATATAGATATTAAATATTATATGGTGGGACATGTAGTTTTCTATCACTATGTTATTATTTTATTTGAGGTTAAGCCTCTTGAGATGAGACACACTAAACATTTAAATAAACAAACAATCATAATGATAAATAGAATAAAAAAACATAATGTCACAAACCATAAAAACCTTCTCATCTCTGCACCAACAAGAAAGAAACAGCAGAGTCTAACTATTAATTATATATTAATACATAGAAATATGTTAAGATGTGATAAAGTAACTAGACGTGGAAACGCTTGCTGTCAATCACAGCTGTCAATCAAACGCCCACACAGCAGACGTTAAAGCTACTATAAGTCTTCAGATCTTATTAATGGATCAATAATTTCTAAAATGTCCAGCAGCACATTTATCAGACAGTCTGAATGTGGAGATTAAGACCAGAGCGACTCGTTGAAAACAAAGACTGACTGAATGTTTGTAGAGAGAAGCTGAAGCTGCTGAAGGAGAAGATGCTCACATCCAGACTCTGAAGATATCTTTGGAGAGTCTTTAAGATTATTTTGTTCATTTCTAAGAAAGATCTTATCTTCACTGAATATATCTAACATTAAAGATGTCAAGATGAAATGAGTTTTTAACCTTTTCAGATCATATTGTGCATCAATTTAACAACATATGCACAAAAAAAACAACAAAAAAATCAATTTCTTTGTATTTTTATATCAAAATCCGATCAGATTTTCTTCCTGACTCATCAGTCAACCTTCATCTGCCAGAAATACGTCACCATACGGAAGTTAAATACTGTCAAAATGTTGTTTCACTTGGACTTTAAAGTGTTTTAATGTGGAGATTTTTTTGAGGATAAACTCTGACACTAACAGTCAGTCATTATAAAAGCAGAACATTCAGGTAGAAGCTTCTTATTTTGAGATAAAACTAACTAAAAATCAGCTTTAATTCTGTGACTAACGTGATGAAAAGTCAGAATTAAACGGGCCAGGTGTTTGTTCTGGTCAGAGATAGTTTGTGAGGGAAGAGTCTCCACTCAGTTTATAATCATTAAAACTGAAGAAACAACTAAAACCGAGTCATTTAACTGCATCATGTCGATTTAAAGACGTTCATTCACATCATATTAATAATTTAAGCTTATAAATTTAAACTTTTTAACAGGATGTTTATTATTTAGATCCAGTAGCTTGTAGAAATTAATGTGTCACTTTAAATAGTCCACAGACACATATTAATACACATTTAATAAATATAAATCTGATATTAAAGGACTCGGATCGTCTTACACTGGGGGAGAATCTGAGTTAAATTTACTAATAAAGGTTTAAACTTTCAGAAACGAAACGTCTGGTGGCAGAAAATCTGTGTACTGATCCTTTAATCTGCTGAAAGAAGCCGAGTGTGAACGAACACATCAGCCTGCCGGAGCTCGTCATGTGACGTGACATAACGCCGCAGCAGGTGTTTCCCCTGTGTGTGTGTGTGTGTGTGTGTAGGCGTCCAATATGGTGTGTAAGAAGCACCTACGCACACGTCAGCGTGTTTCTACATGCGTGTAATCAGCATCACGCGTCTCTCATTCATCAACAAACACCAGATTGCGTCTCATCGCTCATCGGCTTCTCCGCAGCCTCCAGTTTGTCCTCTGATGTGTAAAAAGCCCCCCGAAATGCGCCGATCCCCCTCTCGGTCGCCATGACGACGTGACCCGAGTTCACTCTGGTCGCCATGACGATCCCCCCCCCTAATTCCACCACAGGAAGCTTTTCTGATCAGCTGATCGACAGAGTCCTGGATGAAAAAAGAAAAATGCAGTTTTAGTTTGTAGATTTGAACTTTTTTAAAAGGTGAAAGTTTATTTTAAAGCCGGTAGAGACGTGAATCTAATCATTAAAGTCATAAAAGACAGAATTCACAGTAAACAGCTGGAGGAGCAGCTGCCAGATAAGAGCTGACAGACAGACAGACCATAATCCTGATGTAATAAGTATGATTGATTGACGACTGATGTGAAGGATTTATTAGAAATGATGACCTAGTTAAGGGTAATAAAGTGCCTATAAACATATATAAACACGAAGACTGCGACTCTACATCTGGAAGAAGAAATTTAATGTTTATCAGAAAGAAAATAGACTAAAATAAAGTTTATAAAATGTGAAATACAAGAAGCTGAATCTAGAAATGTTTAATTAAGATTTAAAAATTCAATTTATAATCCACCTTTTGAATTATTTTTGTCACAAACTTTCACGCTGAAGTTTCTTCTTCTCAGCGAATCAAAACGCCGTCGCCGCCGCCGTCGTCGTCTTCTCGCCGCCACAAACTCGCTCGTGTCTGAATTATTTCAACCCTGAAACTGATTTTTTATTTTTTTTATTCCTCCTGACTGGCGGTAATTTAATAGTTTCAGATGTGACGCACAGCCACTTCACACAAAGCATGCCGATTGCCTGGAAACCCAGTCGCTACGGCAACAGCGTGGCACCCACACACAGATCTCCTCCATCCTCTCTCTCTCTCTCTCTCTCTCTCGCCGCCCGCTCCGGTCGCCATGGTCACCGGCTCTAATGGGAGCTGGAGTGTTGTCGGAGGCGACCTTCTCTGCGTCGGCGGAGGAGAGGTGGATTTGATGAAAAGGCAGGAGTCTGACAGCAGCTGCAGCCTGATGAAGCTGTCAGACACGCAGCTGTTCGTGAAATAAAAATAATATAAACTTGTTGGCGGTTCAGACGATGAAGGACGCGTCTCGCCGCCTCTCACGCCATCAGCCTCCGACTCTCAGACGTCCTCCGCTCCCTCCTGCTGCGTTCTCCCCACTTCTATTTGAATAAACTTCACGTAGCTGCTGTAATTTATCTGCAGAATACTTTCAGCAGTGTAATAATAATAAACCTCTTATTGAAGCTTATTATGTTCAACTTTGCAGCTGCTGGAAAGCAAACAAAGAATCCTGAACACAATCCATCACTTTAACTTCCTTTAAACTACATTGTGTTTCAAATTAAAGCTCTAATCTGTAATGATTCCTCATTAAAATGTCTAAAAACAACTAGACCAGACAGAAGCTTCTCTCCTGAAACCGTCAGGTTGTTGTCACTCAGGTCTAGACCTATGTTCTATATGTTGTTGAGTTGTGTTCTTACATTAATGTTCAAACCCAGAGAAATCTGTCATTTTAATCAAAGTAACGGACCGTTTCATTTGGTGGCCTGTCAATGGCGTCATACCTCCTCTACCAAAGAGTATAGAGCACAAGATGCATGCGTCGGCGCCGTGTTTGTCCGCTACAATGGCGTCTAGCAAAGAGTAACTTACACACATACAAGATAATACATGGGCTTTGTTGTGCTTGTTCCACACAAACTGTTAGAAATGGACTTTTATTCAGTTTGAAGCCACATTTTCATGATAAATTTAGCTGGTTTTTAACTTGATCTTTTAGCCGCAAGAAGGATTTTAGTCATTGGACGTCTGGATCTTAAGTTATCAGAGAAATAAACTGGGCAAACGTTAGCAGCAGCTCGGCTAACAGCCCCTCCAGGAAGTCCACTGCTCGCCCAACATGGTGGAGAAACACTGATTTTTTTAGCTGAAACTGCTTTATTCAATAAAACATCCTGAACCATCAACACTGGAGTAATCCTATCCCACTGAAGCTGCTGGTTTAACAACCAAGACAACAACTCCCATCATCCCTTGCTGCTTCACACCGTCATCACACGTCTGTTGTTATTGTTTTGATCAAGATGTGCGTTTAAATCAGTCAAATTTCGACTGGTAACTAAATACTAAAATAACTACGACGATTAAAAAAGTTTAACTGGGAGATTCATTTATCAAGAGGTTTTAAAAATCTGAACTTAAATACTGTTTAAATGAGGTTTTAATAAAGGTCTGTGTCTGTCTGCAGTGGAGGGGATGAAGGTGGTGGAGATCGAGAAATGTCGCAACGACATCAAGAAGCTCCGCGAGGAGATGGCGTCCAGAAACAACAGGTGACGACAACATCGGTGCAATCTAACAAGCTCTTGTATCAGTAATATTGGTATTAAAACAACTGGTTGATCAAGAGAAAATTAAACGTCCACTTTGAAGTAGAAGTTCAAAAAGTGGAGAAAACATCAGTTAATGAAGGTTTTTTGTCTGATTAACAGTCAGAAAACTGAAGATATTCAGTTTAACATCAGAAAAGCTTCAAATTGTCACAATTTATCACATTTTATTCTATCGTTAAAGTAGTTGACACTTAATTTTCTGTTCTTTTTTAGTTATTCTTTTGTACACTGAGTTTTAGTTTATAGCTGCAGTGATTAGCTGATGTACAGAACATTAATCAATAACTATTTTAATGATCTTTCATCATGTTTTCAAGCAAAAATACCAACAACAGTTCCAGCTTCTAAAATCTGATTTTGTTGTTTTTCTTAATAATAAACTGAATATTTTAACGTTTTAGTCTCTCAGTCAGACAAAGACTTCACTCTGATCTCTGACAAACTGTGAATGAAAGTATTTTTTAATATTTCATGCAGATATTGATTAATGTAGACAATAGGTATCAGATTAATTGTTAATGAAAGTAATGATTCGTTGCAGCTCTGGTTGAGATGTTCTGTAATATCTTTCATTTATGAATTGTTGGACAGATAAAACAAACACTGTAGGCTTTAGACTTTATTACAGTTTATAGACTACATGATCAAATGATTAATTGAAAGAATGATCGATAGATTACAATGAGTTAATCAATATGACTGGAACTGTAACACTAAGTTTCATGTATTTATTATCATTATTATCGTTCTGCAGTAACTTCCTGGAAGACAATAAGAAGCTGACTCCTTGCAGGGACGTTCCCTCCTACCCCAAGGTACACACACACACACACACACACACACACACACACACACACACACAGACACACACACACACACACACACACACACACACACTCTGTTCATGTGTTGCTGTGTTTTTCTGTTAGATGTTTCAAGTCAGGGCTCGTTTTCATCAAACTGCTGCATGAAAACTACAAATTGTTAAATGTTAAAACTGTTAAATGTCGGAGAGCTGCAGAAACTCAAATATCATTGATCATGATCAATAATACGTTACTGACGCAGCATCATTAAGAACAGAATTTTAGCACATTTTACAACATTTGATATGATGTTAAACCACTTTTTCTTTTTTTTATTTACATTTATCAGATATATAAACAAGCAAACAAGATAAATCTGCATTGATTTGAGTATCAGTCACTTTCTAATCATCTTCATTGATCTGCACTCTGGAACTAAGTTCTCAAATATCTCACAGCACAGTTTAATCTCCGTTCCAGACAATTTCCTTTTATTTCATCCTTATTTATATATTAATCAGGGCTGCAACTCATGATTATTCACATTATTGAAAAAGGAGAATACCTGTTATAACCTCTCAGAGCTCATGGTGACGTCCTCAAATGTCTGATCAATAGTCAAAAAAACCTGCAACAATCAGTCAACAGACAGAAATTAATCATTTTATTCATTTCTTAATCAAACATTTGCTGGTTTCAGCTTTGACAGTTTGAACCACACTGAATATTTTGGGATGTTTGACTGTTGATCAGACAGAACGAGACATTTGAAGACGTCACTGAGAAATTATAAAAGACAGTTTTTATTGTTTTTTTTATAGACAAAATAATTAATTAATGGAGAAAATGATCGTTAGTCGCAACATTACAAGAATCCAAAGAAGTTTACTGTCACGTATCAGATGAAATCCTCACATTTGAGAAGCTGCAGCCAGCAAATATTTGCTAATAAATGAAATCAAACCAGTAGAATTATTGATATGTTGCTAATTTCACATGCTAATTATTTCAGATATTTAAATATAAATATTAAATATTTAAGTGTTTTTACAGAATAACATCACTGAATAAACTTTAGAAGATGTTGAGTCAATCAATATCTCTGATCAGCTGTTCCTTTAGTGAGACTTTGGATAAATGTCTTATTTCTCACTTTTTAAAACTTATGTTGCTTCTTTAAATGTAATTCTTTGAAGTTTGATAAATCCAAGCCCTGGTTCAGTACAGTAGGTCACTGTGACATCCTCTCTACTCTGAAAGTTATATTTTAGAGTTCACCTGTTGACAGCTTGTGCCTCCTTCAGTACATTAAGATAAACAGTCTAGTGAGAGTTTAGTTTTTCTGCATGAAGGTGACAGTAAGTGTGTGCAGTGGTGTGTAGAGTTGTGCCCCCGAGCCAGGCGGAGGCAGACAGGTTTAACTGGGAGCTCTGTTGCCTGCAGTACATGCTGTCACAGCAGACCATAGACGCCCTCAAAAAACCTGCCTTTGATGTCTGGCTGTGGGAGGCCAATGAGGTAAGACTGACCAGCTCGCTGAACCCGTCTCACCTACGATTCCCGTCTCTCCTCTCCCGTCCCCGTCTTCCCCCCGTCTTCCCGCTGCTCTGCTTCCGTGTGTGTGTGTGTGCAGTACCATCTGTCTAAGGAGACAGTAGAAGCTCTTAGATTGCCTACGTTCGATGCTTGGCAGTGGGAGCCCAATGAGGTGAGAGTCATGCTCATTATTATTGATTATTAATGTAATGATGGAGTAATAAATGATCAATCATCGACTATGTTATTTATGATTTCTTTTATGATTGTGTCATTAATGATTTCCTAATTGATCTTGCAATTGTTATGTCATCAAAAGTCTTGTAGAAACAGGAGGAAGGCCTTTCTCTTCGCTTTTCTAGACATTTTGACTTGTCGTAGAAAGAAAGGCACAGGAAACTCACTGATAACATCAGCAATGGCTGTGTTTAATTCAAGTGTCCCTGTAAACCATGACAGTGTGACAGTCAGCCAGCATGAAACTAAAGATCATTCATGATTAAAACCTGTGCTTTTCCTGCTACAACATGTCAGAATGTCTGCTCTGTGCTATCCACTGTCTGATAAAGGCAAAAATACCCCAAAACATAATCTTTAAAGACATCACTGACAGTCTGTTAAGATCACTAACAGTCGATTAACATCACTAACAGTCGGTTAACATCACTAACAGTCGGTTAACATCACTAACAGTCAGTTAGCATCACTAACAGTCAGTTAACAGTCGATTAACATCATTAACAGTCAGCTAACAGTCGGTAAATAACACTAACAGTCGGTTAATATCACTAACAGTCAGTTAACATCACTAACAGTTAACATCATTAACAGTCAGCTAATAGTCAGTTAGCATTTCTAACAGTCAGTTAACAGTCGATTAACATCATTAACAGTCAGCTAACAGTCGGTTAATATCACTAACAGTTGGTTAACATCACTAACAGTCGGTTAATATCACTAACAGTCAACTAATAGTCAGTTAACATCACTAACAGTTGGTTAACATCACTAACAGTCAGTTAGCATCACAAACAGTCAACTAATAGTCAGTTTACATTACTAACAGTCAGTTAACATCATTAACAGTCAGTTAACATCACTAACAGTCAGTTAACATCACTAACAGTCAGTTAACATCATTAACAGTCAGCTAATAATCAGTTAACATCACTAACAGTCAGTTAGCGTCACAAACAGTCAGCTAATAGTCAGTTAACATCACTAACAGTCAGTTAGCGTCACTAACAGTCAGCTAATAGTCAGTTAGCATTACTAACAGTCAGCTAATAGTCAGTTAGCATTACTAACAGTCAGCTAATAGTCAGTTAACATTACTAACAGCCAGTTAACATCGGCTAACAGTTAGCCAACATCACTAAGAGTCAGCTAACATTACTAACATTCAGTTAGCATCATTAACAGTCAGCTAATAGTCAGTTAACATTGGTTAACGGTCTGTTAACATTGACTAACAGTTAGCTAAGGTCAGGTGTCAGGTAGTTGTGCTAACTGAGGGGCTTTTGGACCAAATAAACCAGAGAATATGAAAAACAGCAGCCAAATAAAGCAAATCAGACACTTTATATGTCAAATATCTGATCATATGTGATCATGATGCTTTAACAGTAGTTTGGAGGACAGTTGGAGAATGTTTCCACACGGCAGCGGCATTCCTGGTCTTATTAGGGATTTTAAGAAGCTTGTATTTTGGGAATTTTGCTTAATTTAATTCATTACTAACCGTTAGCTCACCAGGCTAATGCAACTCATTGGCTATGCTCTGTTTATCTTCCCGCCTCCCAATGAACGTTGTTTATCTACGTGCAGTGGTGGAATAAGTATTCAGATCCTTTACTAATGTAAATATACCAATACAGAAATGTAGAATTACTCCATTACATAGTGAGTGAAAGTCCTGCTCATATACTTAAATAAAAGTACATAAGTATTAGCAGCAAGTTAAAGTATTAAACTAAAAGTAGTGGTTTGGTCCCTCTGGAGACTGGACCTGGCAGGAGCATCCAGAAGCTCCAGTATATTCAGAACAGCGCTGCCAGGATCCTGATGAGAGTGTGAAAACACGAACATATAACACCAATTCTGTTTGCACTGGCTCCCTGTCTCCTTCAGGATTGACTACAAAGTGCTGCTACTCACATACAAATCCATCAGCGGACCCTAACCTACAGGAACTGATCATACCACAAAACTCCACGCGCGCCCTCAGATCTGCCAGCAGCTTGCTCCTCCAGGCCCCCAGTACTAAGCTTCGCACCACGGGGCCCCCAGTACCAAGCTCTGCACCACGGGGCCCCCAGTACTAAGCTCCACACCATGGGGGGATCGAGCTTTCTGCTCTGCTGCACCACGCTTGTGGAACAGCCTTCCTAACCACCTGAGAGCAGCACAGACCCTTATCTCTTTAAAAAAAAAGGCCTAAAAAACTCTATTTTCTTTATGTTGTGTGTTCTCTGTAGTTAATACTGTAGCACTTTAGAGTTTCACTATGACTGGAAAGTGCGGCACAAATTAAATGTATTATTATTTATTATTGTAGTGGAGTAGAAAGTACAATATTTCCCTCTGAATGTAGAAAGTAGCATCACATTAAGTACAGAGTTAGTCACTTTCCACCACTGTCTACATTCATCCTATCATAACAGGCAGCATTCATGAGAAAAGGGGTGAATTTTCTTAATAAGTTAAATTTATAAATGATCCAACCTGAAGATTTAGACACAAAAAAAAAAAACGTTGCTGCACTCGAACTGTCAGACTTTGGTCAGGTTTCTGAACTCTTGGATAAAAACTAAAAGATGTATCATCATATCACCATCAGACATGAAATACAGCTGTGAAAACATCACTTTCATGCTCTTTTTGTTCTTATTTGTTTCTATTTTACTTTATTTTATGTTTATAATACTCCATAACAAGTAAAACCCTGCATTTAAAATCCTATAGAAGTAAAAGGACATAAGTATTACCAGGTATTCTAAGTATTAAAAGTATTTATTTTGCAGAAAATCAGGCTGACTGATACTTAATACCTGTAATAAATTATATTATTGATACTGATGAATCAGTGCATAGCAGCAGTTTATTGTCATTATTTGATCTTCAGGAGTCACAAGATAAATCTGAGCGACTGTGAGATGATGATTCATGAAGGAAAGAAGAAAAAACAAAGTTCTCCTTAAATTTTGAATAAATTACATAATTATTTAATGTTTTATCTCTCTGAGTTTTATGTAGAGTAACAAACAACTAACAGACATCTGAAGCATGACACAACTACACACTGACTTCATGTGAAGTTTGGGAACGGTTGCTTTAATCTTAAATAATGCAGCGTAATTTTGAAATTTATTTTATTTAATATGAAATTTGAATCTCAGAAGAAACTAAAAACATAGTAAATATAGTGGAGTATAAAGTTTAATATTTCCTGCTGAATTTTAATGGAATAGGACTATAAAATAGCAGAAAATGTACATTTTAAGATAGAAATATGTCAAAATGAACATAATTTCTGCCATAAATTCATCAGGTTTCTGTGCTAACGAGCTGCAGCAGGGTGAAGTTAGTTCAAAGGGTTTAATTAGGTCAAGTAGACATCTGAGTTTAGCCAGCATCGCTCCATCAGGCCACTCAGCGCTGAGAAGTTTGGCAGTCAGTGTTTTCTCTCAGATGTTTCCCAAACCTGATCCTGGTTTAGAGAGATCTTAACTTTAATGAAACTAAACTACGGCTCACAGCGGGAAACTTTCAGGAGGATAAAAGTTTTTAGATCAAAGCTCTCCATATTAGAGGTCTCCTTTTCTGATGTTTCAGATCCATTTTCACCTCAGTAAAGTGCTGAAAATTGCAGGTGTTATCTCCACTTTTCTCTCTTTGCAGACTAGAAAACACCTTTTAAAACTGTGGAAATGCATCTTTCATGATGGAGCTACGTTTTTACTGCCGTTTCATGCTCACAGTTTTTCGCACAGAGTCTCAGGGAAGGCGATAACATCCTATAATGGAAACCAGCGTGTATCCAGCTTCTGACTGCAAAATAGTTAATTTCACAGAACTTTTAATGGACGCTACATTTCAAAGGAGAGTAGTTTCTTGTGAGTTTGTGAGAAAACAACAAAGAGAATAACCTTCATCTTCATCTGATGCGTTCCTTTTGTTCTTCCAGATGCTGACCTGTCTGGAACATATGTACCATGACCTGGGTTTGGTCAAAGACTTCAATATAAACCCCATCACACTCAAGAGATGGCTGGTGAGACCTACATGACCACTAACACCACAGCAACATCTCTAAATACCCTTAAAATAAGGATTGACATGCCTCAAACCTCCCTGTCTCCCTCTCTGTGCAGCTCTGTATTCATGACAACTACAGGAATAATCCCTTCCACAACTTCCGCCACTGTTTCTGTGTCACCCAGATGATGTACAGCATGATCTGCCTCTGCAGCCTTCAGGTAACGAGCATCTCGTTAGCAGAGCTGGAGAGACTCCCCCCTCCCAAAGGACCAGTTCCCAGTGTTTCCAGTGTGTTAAACCACCAGTCAGTGAAACAGGATATCTGACACATTTACAGTCTTTGTGTTTCCCTGTTGAGCTGCAGGTGGAAGTATAGCAACAAAAAGAGGGACTTTGCCACTAAAAAGACTGTAACGTTGAAAGATATCTACTGGATTTGACTCATTTGGACGCTGAAGCTTCATATTAGCTTCACATAAACTTTAGAATACATTTGAAATCTGTTATTGTTTTAATGCAGACTTGAAAAAGCAGCTTTACGGAGCTTTATAGTTGAGTTTCAGCTCATTGTTTATCTGTTTAGCTGCATCTTTTACTGTTCTGGTTCACTCTCAGCGGCTCTCATAGCGTCAACACCAAACAGGCAAACACACACAGTTATCTGCAGACTAGCTGGTAGCATTTAGCAGCTGCAGAGCCAGATATTTCCCTCAGGACGTTGGTAGAGAGCAGAAACAGAAGCTGAAAGAGAGAGAAACAGTCGTAATTCTGATGCTAACTAGCGGACTAAAAAGTGAGTGAATGCAGCTTTTAAAGAGTTTAGTTTCTCTCTTTCTCTCTCCTGTGTTCACCATCAAGTCAATCTTTTTTATTAATATACTGTATGTGAAAATGACAGCATGCAGTCAGTCTGAGAGACGTCAGTGGGTTTGGAAAGCTCCGGGGGGGGGGGGGGATGAGGAAGAGGATGAGGAAGAGGATGGTGATGAAGGAGATGTGTGTCTGAAAGAGGAAAGAAAAGAAAAAAGAGAAAGAGGAGCTTCTTCCTCTGTCATCAGGGACGACTTTTCACTGGAGGTTTAATTATCGCAGCCTAATGGCTGATTATGAAGCATCTGCACTAGTGATGCGCTAACGAGGTCACACACACTCATCACACTCACACATGTGAAGGTGGAGGATGAGCTCACACACACGTAAACACACGTATGGAAACGACCTTTCAGTGAGAAAAGACTCTGATCTGATGTATTAACGGGTATAAATGTGTGTTTGTTGGTGTTTTTTAGGAGAAGTTCACTCCGGTGGACATTTTGATCCTGATGACAGCTGCTGTGTGTCACGATCTGGATCACCCCGGATTCAACAACACGTAAGACACACACACACTCATTTAACTAATTAATGAACTAATGTATTGTTCCCTTCCTCTTGCATTAGTTCCTGCATTGATTTTAAATGCTGCGTTTTCCTTTTTTAAGAAAAATCTGAAACCAAAAGTGAGAAATTACACATCTGTTGTCCTTATTTCAGTACAGCAAGTCAAATCTCTTCTTCTGCTTCCCTGTGTGTTTTTATTTCTGTCTGTCAGGTACCAGATTAACGCCAGGACGGAGCTGGCGGTTCGTTATAACGACATCTCCCCTCTGGAGAATCACCACTGCGCCGTGGCCTTCCAGATCTTCTCTCAGCCCGACTGCAACATCTTCTCACACTTCGACCCCGAAGCTTTCAAACAGATACGACAGGTTGGTCTGAACGCGTTTAAGATGATAATTAGCAGCGAAATAAACCCTGAAGATCGTTTTAATAAGAGCTGTAGTCCACATTAATGCACCAGTGAAGAGCTTTATCTGATGTTACCTGAGATACTTCACACTATATTTATATTTTATATGGTTTATAGACCCAGCAATTAATCCATTAGTTTGTTTATCTGTTGTGTTGTTTGTCAGGGAACCATCACGCTGATCCTGGCGACCGACATGGCGAGACACGGCGAGATCCTGGACTCCTTCAAACAGAAAGTCGACAACTTCCACTACACGGACGAGGAGCACGTCACCTGTGTGAGCGTTTATTCACACACACACACACACACACACACACACACACACACACACACACACACGTCTTCATAGTGCAATAATACAGAGTAATATAACACTCTGAAAGATGCTGTTCTGCTTCATGGTGAGGAAAGTTTATTAGTATAGACACATTTCAAGCTTTACGTTGAGTATAAAAGGCTTTAAAACAGAATATAAAAGCATAAAAACAATTAAAAAGTGTTAAATTTGGAATTTAAAAAAGCTAAAAAGGGGATAAGACAGATAGAACGAGAGAATAAAAGTTACAGTGCAGCGTAACATATTAATAAAAGGCAGCAGCAAACGGAAAAGAAGTGGAGTCGCAGCAGATCTGCAGTTTTCTGAGAGTTTGTTCAGATGTGTGAAACATTAAAAACTGAACTGCTGCTTCTTCAGGTTTAGTTTTTACTCTGAGGACAGAAAACAGAAGATTATGTTGAAGCTGATTTCACAGAAAATGATTCATACATATAAATGTATGTTCTGTGTTGCAGCGATCGATCAGACTTTAGATAAATAGATTGTTTTCCTCAGACGGCCTGAGAGGTCCGGATGGTTCATAACGTTGCAGCAGATCAGAAATACGTCTTGTTTTTGTTCTGTTGACTTCTTTAGTTTCTGTTCCTGCCTTCGTGTGTCCCGTCTGATAACCTGCTCTGTCATATATGTGCCTGGTTCTAGTTTTCTGTTTCCTCTCTGTGTGTCTTTGTGTCACCTGTTTCCCTTTAGTTCCTGTTTTATTTTGAAATACTCTTACTGTTTGGCTGCACCTGCTCCACTCGACCTCGGCATCGTGACTCAGTGTTTTATAAACCAACAGCAGTATTTTAAATGCATCCTGCTGACACATAACTCCTTTTAATCCTGGATTATATTCTTCAGGTGACAGCAGGCTGACTTTTGATGCTTAACGTACATTTTGCTGATAATATTTAAGTGAAAATCTTGATATAAAAATATAAAAGAGTGTTTAAAGTGTCTCATAATAGCAGGACACCATCTTATGCTTTGCAGCAGCACAAGTGACACAGTAACTCAGGGTGACCTATGACCCTCTGACCTCTGACCTCTGTGCTCTGTGCAGCTGAAGATGGTGCTCATCAAGTGCTGCGACATTTCCAACGAGGTGCGTCCGATGGAGGTGGCCGAGCCGTGGGTGGACTGCCTGCTGGAGGAGTACTTCATGCAGGTGACTGTGAACATGTTTGTAGCTGCAGTCACACACGATCAGAGTAAAAACCGATGAAATAAGAGGCTGATGTCTGGTTATCTGCCGCTCAGAGCGACAGGGAGAAGTCTGAAGGACTTCCTGTGGCTCCGTTCATGGACAGAGAAAAGGTCACCAAGCCGACGGCTCAGATCGGCTTCATCAAGTTCGTCCTCATCCCGATGTTCGAGACCGTGATGAAGGTGAGCACGCAGCACTTCTGGTGATCAGACACATTGTTTACACTTGTTTCTGTGAGCTTTCTACATTTACTATGATATCTATATCTAACACAGCGAGCTCTCTGATTGATCAAACACCGTCAGAATAAATAATAAAGTATTTATGTGGAGCAGGAAGTCAAACTCACTCAGGGTCACATCAGCATAATCGCTGCCTTCAAAGGGTCAGATGTAAAATAAATGTAACGACGTTCAATAACTCTGAATTTATTACTTATTCAAGTTTCAAATATTATATATTCACATGCTTGTTGCTTTTTTATTATAACATGAATATTTTTAATTTGTCACGTTATGAAACCGACACACTGTCATAACTGGAGTGTGTCAAACTCCAGTTATGACACACTCAGGTTTTCTGCTTCCTGTCTGCATCAGTTTTTCTCTTTCTGGACATTTTGGGTTCATTATTTATATTTGTTAATTCCTCTTGTTGGTAAAATCACATTGATGTCGAAACATTGCAGTCTAGTGGCGGGATAGCGTCACTTCACGTGTAGCATAACCGGCGTGCATTGTGGGAAATGTAGTTTTCCATCAATGCACGTTTTTGACCTTTTTCTCTCACGGGCCACATAAAATGATGTGGCGGGCCACATTTGGGCCGCGGGCCTCGAGTTTGACACATGTGATGTGGAGTAAATGATGTAGGAGGCGGATGTGCTGAAATGTTAAATACTAAATTAAAAAACAAAGCTTTACTGGAATTTGAAGGAAAACGGTTTGAAAATGTTCCGTTAAGATTTTATATGAAACATCTCGTCTGTTTAGATCCAAAGATCTTTAGTTGCACAGTTGAGAGCTGCTGTTCTTCCTCTGGTTGATTCAAAAATAATCCAGAAGGAGGAAAATAGTCTGTATAAATTATGACTTCAGAGAATAAACCCTGAAATATTCTCACGTTCAGATGAGCAGAAACTAGACCGTCTGTTATATTTTGATGTATTTAAGTTTTCTAAGTTTATCTCAAAAGCTTAGAAAAGAAGGCAAGTAGATTGTTTAGTAAGTGTTTACATATAATATATAATATATGGTGAGCTCCTGATAGTAAATTAGAATATCTGAACTATTTAACGATGTTCTCTGGATCTGAAGGTGAAAGATTGTTCTCTGTTCCTGGTTTGTTGAGTTTCATGGTCAAAGTGTCCGTTAGCAAAACACTGAGCTCTGAACATCTTAGTTTGTGAGGGAGGAAACGGACGAACGCATCTCCAAAATAAAAGTCACGTGTTGCAAAAAAAGCTGCTTTTTTCGATGTCGCTGTTCATCTTAAAAACGAAACCACGCTCGCTCCTGAACGCGACGTGAGGAGACGTCTGCGTCCGGTGCGGATTAAACGAACATCTGTGAACGATGCGTCCGTCCCGGTGACATCACAGGAAGTAGAGCGGGCCGTCCACCAATCAGAAGGTCGGCGGTTCGAGTTAAGAGTTCAGCGGGAAGTTTTTCTTTTGTTCTTAGATAACGTTGTTTAAAATGTTTGGTGATAACAATCTTTAGTGTTAATATTAAACATTTCATTAGAATATTTTAACATAAACAGTATTAATTACGACACAACACTCCTGTAACTGGACTGACCGCTGTGCTACTGAACCCTGAGTCACTCCTGAAGCTCTTTTTAAAGCGAGGATAAGACCAGAAAGATGCGGCACATTCAGCGTCTAACACTTTCCCAGCAGTTAGTCGGCCCACACTCCATGCCCACTTCTCCTAAAGTGCAGTTTAATGTATTCACAGTTACACAATTCACCCTCGTCTGCTGCTCAACACAATAATTAACAGACCAGAAGAAGCTGAAATGTGTTCATGTCGGCGTGAGAGTGGATGTTATTCAGCATGTGTTCAGAAATGTTTTGACAGATAGCACAAGAAATCATGTTTTTAAAGGAAATCTGGTTCATTATTACAACAAACAGACTAAATAATCTTAATTTTGATGCATTATTATCTGATAAAAGATTAAAAATGAGTGATACAGATACTGAGACTCTGTGTGTGTGTGTGTGTGTGTGTGTGTGTGTGTGTTAGCTGTTCCCACAGATTGAGGAGGCGATGGTGCAGCCACTCAGAGATTCAAGAGACCGATACGAAGAGCTCAAACAGATCGATGACGCCATGAATGAGGTTGGAGGGTTTCTATGACTCTGTGTGTGTGTGTGTGTGTGTGTGTGTGTGTGTGTAGTTTATGTCCTCGGTGCAGGATGTGACTGAGCGATGTTCCCTTCAGGTGCAGAAGAAGAAAAGCGAGAACTTGACGATGGGAGGGAAGAAGAAGTAAAAGTTTTCTGAGAAGGTGAGAAAAGAGTTTTGATGCAGAATTTAATGGATTCAGATTAAAAAAGAATGTCAGGGAGCAGAGATTTTCAAAATAAGATTAGAGAAACACGTCTCTAAGAGAGCTGTCAGGATCTCAAAGTGTTTTTTCTTGCTGTAATCATCAGAAGATCCTTCATGATGTTTTTAAAAGTTTATGTGAAGCTAATATGAAGCTTCAGCGTCCAAATGAGTCAAATCCAGTAGATATCTTTCAAAGTCTTTTTAGTGGCAAAGTCCCTCTTTTTGTTTCTATACTTCCACCTGCAGCTCAACAGGGAAACACAAAGAGGAGAATTTGATGCTAAAAAGACTGTAAATGTGTCAGATATCCACTTGATATGACAAAACTCAGACTGCTGAAGCTGAATAGAAGCTTCACACACACTTTAAATGCTTTTTTTGCACTAAATAACACTAAAAGCACATTTGAAGGAGATCTTTTAATATCCAGTATGAACAGGAGGAATGATTACAGCCAGGAAAACCTCTTTCACTGCTCATATAAACTCCTGACTGCTGGTTTAAAGACACTGATGATGACAAAGATTTTCACATCTGGAACAAACAACCTGAAGATCTCAGACTAGAAACACTGATGACTTTTAAACTTCAGTAGAAGAAGCATCTGTTTTCTGTTTTAGAGCTAAACTTCATTTATTCAGTAGTTTTTTTATTCCTTATACTTCCTTATATACATTTTTTAACCAAAAATGTCAAATACTGAGCGGTGTCAGCCTCTCAGATGTTTTAATCTGAAGCGTTTCTGCGTCGTACACGATGATAATCTGAATATATTTGAACAAAACGAGACACTGGAGCGTTAAGACGTTATATAAGTGGTGTTTTTCTCTGTTTTCTGACATTTTTATAGACAAAACTGTGAATCAATAATGAAATAATGATTAGTTTCAGCCCTGTAAATGTGCTACCTGCATATATAAACTCACCTTATTGATTAATCTGATGCATCAATAATCATTCAAACTACCTGAAGACGTTTTTTCAGCAGCTTTTATTTCAATATTAGAGCGAAACATCATCATTTATTAAGTATTTTACTCTTCAGTTACATCTAGTTTCTTCTTTTAGTCTTGTTTTTACACTCTGTTTAGATCTGCAATGATTAATTGATTGATTAATTAGTCAATCAACAGAAAACTAGTGTCATACATGATGATAATCTGAATATAATTGAACAAAACAAGACATTTAGGAAGTTATAAGTGGTGTTTTTCTCTATTTTCTGACATTTTTACAGACTCAATAATGAAATATTGATTACTTTCAGCCCTGTAAATGTGCTTCCTGTATAAACTAATCACTATTTATGAATCTGTGTGTTCCAGCAGCAGTGAACCTGCAGAGTGAAGCAGCGTGGCGTTGAAGTGAACCGGTATTCGGTCGGTTTTTCGTGGTGAAAGCGTCTCCATCAGCGTGTCGTCCGCTCGCCGCCGCCGCCGCCGAGCCGCAGACCTGCTGCAGGTTTTTTTAGGATCCGACAGAAACGTTTTGTTTTTTCACGTCTGCGGTGGAAAGGAAGCGTTGACAGGAAGCAGCAGAGCGGCTCGGAGACGCAGCGAAGGACTCGGACGGAGCAGACGGACAATCCAAAGTCTTCTTCAGGGAACGTTTGTACAGTTTAAACTTCAGCGAACAATATTTAGATACAGAGATTCATTATTGTTTTTTATTTGTGTTTTGGGTTTTTTACAGATTGTACAGATTTTTAGTGACTTTTTGTTCTTTCCTACAAAAAATAAATAAAAGCACTACTTTAATTACAGAATCCTGTCTGGACTTTTAAATCTATTTAGCATTTATTAACAGTTAATAAATGTTTATAACACTTTATAATGTAGTCATAAACCGGCCGGTGGTCACTTCCTGCTGTTAATAAACTGAGTCTTTTTGGTTCTCATGCTACTTAGAGACGTTCGTCGACTCCTCGGCTGCTGCGTCGCTTCTCTACACGAGACACAAACACGCCGAGTTGTTTGTTATGGGAACAGGAAGTCAGAACAACAAGTGCAGAGAAGAAGAGAAGACAGCAGCAGAAACAAAAAGGTTTAATGTCAGCTGATGTTTATTTTTAAAAAAATTAGCCAGAAATTTTTGAGCCAAAACATAAAAATCCATCCACACAGCAGACGATCCGCCTGCTTCATCAAACTCAACTCAAGATTCATCCAAAGCATTAAAAAAAGAAAAGAAACGTTAAACTCTTCTCAGACGGTCCGCTCAGGAGGAAGACGTCTCCTTCTTCGTCTTCTTGTTGCCGTTCGCTTCCTTCGGCGGGAACTTCTTCCTCTTCTGCTGCTGCTCCTCGAGTCTCTGCTGCTTCTTCTGCAGGTACAACGCCACGTTGTCGAAGGTCACCTTCTGCAGATGCTCGAAGCTGGCGGCCGTCCTCGCCGACGCTGTACGAGGAGAGAGAGAGAGAGATGATGCCAACTGAAACTCTTTAGAAGACGAGACGAAGGATTTTGACCACAAACAATCAAGGAAGGTTTAAAACAAATATATTTATTATTATTTTTATTTCTGGAGTCATTAAACACCAACCGCCTTTTATTTTATAAACCTCGAGCGTCTTTTTACGTCTTTTCGTCATAATTCTTTTCATTCTTCTTGAAAAACGTCTTGAATGTTTTTCCTCTTTCAGTTTGTGTTTGGAAAACTGAAACAATAAATACAGTTTTATGTTTTTACATCATTAAACTGTTTAACTGATTACTGAGCTTTTATTTTATTGCAGATATTTATCTATAAAACGTATCAGGAGCCGTTATCAGGAGTTCACATTTATTCGTCTGTTTTATTTAAATATATTAATAGTTTATTGTAATAAAAAGAAACAAAAGTATTTTCTGAAATGTCTCAGCTGCTGGAGAGGCTCGTTTATAACTTCAATAATTTATAATAATAATAATAATAATAATAATAATACGAACTGTATCAAAGCTCGATAAACAGTTAAACTAGTTAAAGCTCAATAATAAATTTAAACTTTCATTCAGTCGAGACGACGGCATGTTTCATTTCTGTAAAATGTTTTAAAATAGATTTATATGTAAAAGTTTGATTTCTGGTGATTTTCCATCGTTATCAGAAGCTTTATGTGAAGTTTGAAAATGTTTATAAAGAAGTTTTTAAACCAGAGATGCAAAAATTAATCCAAAATTAGTAGTTTAATAATCGTTTAAACACATTTTTAAAGCACAAATGTCTCAAATGAAGCTTCACAAACATGTAAGTATAATAAATATACAGTTATATGATAATAAACTGATTATTTTAGGGTTTTATACAAAACAAGATATTTTTAAAAAAAAGGAAAATATGAGCTGCTGAATATTTAATAATTAGTAGATTAATCAATAATGAAAATCTCACTGATTCAGCAGGAAGACAAATAAAATAAATGTTTAATATTTGATCATTTGTCTCTTTTAAAAAGCAGAATAATAATAATAATAACCGACATGTTTATTGATCATCTCAGTGGTTAAAAACAAACGCGAGCGAATCAAGCGCTCCCTGGTTGAGCGTCCCTTCACTCGCTCGCTTCGTGACAGCGGTGGCGAGCGAGGTCATGTGACACTTCAGGTTATTTCTGTCTATGATGAGTGTGTGTGTATTACTGTTTCTGTGTGTGTTACTGTGTGTGTGTTGATGACTCACCCTGAAGTGTCTCCCAGTGCGGTTTGAGCGTTTTAGTCACTCTGCTCAGTTCAGGACTCTCAGCTTCGCACTAGATGGAGCCGCAGAGCCGCAGAGCGTCCGTCAGTAAACAGGAAGTAGAAATAAACAAAACAAAAACATTAAAAACAGTAAAAAAAAAAAAGGAAAACAAACGGCGTCTTTTTCTCTAAATCACTGATTAAATCACACAAACACAGAATCAGCTGACAGGTGAGAGGAAGTGCTTTATGTGGTTACCACGGCAACCACAAGTCTGCTGTTCACACCTGCTTTATGTGATTTTAATTTAATTAAACCTTTATTTAAACTGAACTCATAACGGTAAACCTTCATCTTAAAAAAAGGATGAGTTCACAGTTTTTTTTAAAACAGTTTCTCAACTTTTCTCTAATCAATTAACTGATAAATTAATCAATAACTAAAATAACCATTAGCTGCTTTACTTTAAACAGATGAACTAAAAGCTAAAATCAGTTTCTACGCATCGCTCTGCACCTTCCAGGAGTCTTGTCCGTGCGTGTAGATTTGCAGCGGAGCATCGCTGGAGTCCATCAGCACCCAGAGCCGGCCGTCGGGGTCAAAGGTCATGTCGAGAGGGCGGAGAGGGAGGGCGAGGCGGCTGTGTGGGACCAGCTTCTCGTCGCCGTCCCGCTCCAGAGAGAAGAACTGAACCGTAGAGACTCTGAGGACAAACGGCAAACATCAGCCCTGACCTACATGTGCAGGGTTACACTACACGGCCCCCGTTGACCTCCGCGCCGACCTTGTACCACAACGCGTCCAAAAATACACTTTACATTCACAAGTAAAAATAGTTTAAAACGAGCCGAGGCGTCGCTGTCATGTGAAGGTTAAAAACAGCTTCCTGTCGGGTTCAGAGCGACTCTGGAAAAGAAAACCGAAGACTTTAAAAGTAAAAGTATTACGTATTATGAGCTTGATGTAGTTAAAGTATTGCAGTAAAAGTAGTGGTTTGGTCCCTCTGACTGATATATTATTATATATGACATCATTAGATTATTAACTGACTGCAGTTTGTCAGAGATCAGCTGTGCTTCTCTGGCCTCAGCTCTGAAGTCCAACCCCTCCCATCTGAGAGAGCTGGATCTGAGTGGAAACAAGCTGCAGGATTCAGGAGTGAAGCTGCTGTGTGCATGTTACTGTTGTAGCTGCTGGAGGTGGAGCTAGTTTACACTACTTTATATACAGTTAGCTAGTTTAATCCACTGGTTCCCAACATAGGGGTCGGGGCCCCTCCAAAGGGTCAGCAGATAAATCTGAGGGGTCGTGAGATGATTAATGGGAGAGGAAAGAAGAAAAAACAAAGTTCTGATACACAAATCTGTTTTCAGTTTTTGGACTTTTTCTCTAATCTTTGATTTTTGCTGAAATATTGGATAGTTATTGGACAGAAGTTTATATAATAATAATAATAATTAATAATAATAATAATAATAATATATTCACCTCTCACACTGCACAGCGACGTGGCGTCCATCGGGAGAGCTGATGATGCGACACACAGCTGGTTTCTGGGAAATAAAACAAAAGAGGAAAAAGTCAGACATCAGTTGTCCATCTTATCATTTTTTTATTGATGTTTAACTCGGATTGATCGATTTGATTGAGTTAGAAACTCACTGTCAGAGTTTAAGCAGCTCTGTCCTTCCTGTTTACAGGATTTAAAGATCTGACACTAAAAACCTGCAGAGTCTCCTTCATATTCGCTTGAATGAGAAAGTGTGTCCAGACTTTTTACTGCTGCTGTACGCTGACTGATTTTTTTGGCCAGTTGGGAGCAGCTGAACAAACGGAAGGTAAATGACTGCATCTTTCTACCTTAACGGACTAAACGCTTTACAGCTTTAAGACGGACGGTGAGATCCTGCTGAGTGGCTGCAGTAGCCTGTTTTCCCCTGAACATGTCAAAAAACCCTAAGATTTTATTAAAACGTTCCGGTGCAGAACACGTGTTGGTGTTTTTATTATACGTCTTTCCCACTTAGATTCACTCTGAAGACGACAAAGAGGGGAAAGAAACACAAGATACTGAAAGATTATAAAGAAGCTCTGAACGTCTTTGAGTTTTGGAGCCGACGTCCGTCTCTGCTGCTGCTGAGACGAAGGAATTTAATTTACGAGCCGCTGAAAGACAAACAGAGCAGCTGATGTTTCCATGAATAAGCTGCTGGAGAATGTCGAAGAGAAGAAGAAGAAGAAGAAGAAGAAGCTCCACACGGCCGACAAACCCAGAAGATAACAGGATGAGATATTTATAATAAATACGCTCTTTAAATATAATAAACGTCCCTGAAGATCTGGACAAATAAATGATATATTTGATTCAAAACTAAATGAGCATGTTGAGATTTATGAATCCAGAACGTTCAGATTTGGTTCCAGAAGTAAGAAAACATCTTTTTCTTCTTCACTTATAACTCATAACTCACTGTGACAGTAATTTATTTAGTTATATCAGGTTATTGTCATGTTTTAAACACTTCTGTGACGTCCTCTGCTCTACGTGAGTGCAGCCTGTCAGCAGCAGAGGCCTGCTGGTTGTTGTTGTTGTTGTTGTTGTTGTTGTTGTTGTGTTGTTACCTTTTCTTCATCAGCGTCAGAGCTCGGCGTCTCTTCGAGCTCTTTGAGGTCGCAGCTCTGCAGCCGACGGCCCGACTCGTACTCCCACAGCTTCATGGTCCCGTCCTAACAAACACAAACAAACAAACGTCAGGTCAGTCGACGCTGAAACTGATCGTTTGGTTTTAACGTTGTCAGAGTTTGAATCCAGACTGTTGTTGCAGTAAATCGTTTGTTTCTGGTTTGACTGTTTGTTTGTTTTTAATTTGATTCGTAGACTTTGGTGATCAGAAAGATTTATTCTGAAATCTCAACAGAGAAGAAGATTATTTAGATTTACTGTGTCTTTATAAAGACATTAAAAGCTGCTTTTAGCTTCTGAAACTGCTGAAGTTGAATTAAAAACATGAATAAGAGACAAAAACTACCTGAAAATCTTCCTTTTTATTCTGTTTAATTAGATTTACTGATCATTAAAAGGAGGGTTGACATCCAAGAATCATGACCTGTATTTATTAAACATCTAAGAATATACAGTTAAAATGTTCTAAAGAACCAAATAAACACACGTCTGCAGCTTTTTACTGTGTGTGTGTTTACCCCTGATCCAGACAGTAACCAGTGAGGATGACCTGACGGGACGAGCAGAGCGCTGACGAACCTGAGAGGAAGAAACAGGAAAGTAAAGATGAACTCTAATCTGCCTTAAACACAAACGAAGAAGGAGGAGGAGGAGGAGGAGGAGGAGGAGGAGGAGGAGGAGGAAGAAGAAGAAGAAGGTCAGTTGTCTCACTGCTGGTGTCCGAGGCAGAAGGACTGGATGTTGTACGGGGATCTCAGGTGGCTCACTCTGATCTTCTCGTCGCGGTCGGCTGTGATGACGTATTTGTCGTTCGGCGTCATCGTCTGGAAAACAACGGAGAGACACGACGTGATTGGCCGGTGAGGAGGGGCTCCCAGCCAATCAGAGCGGCTGTAAACACTTTTGGCCCCGCGGCAGACATGTTTGATGAAAGTTCTGACTTTCATAGATAAAATATAAACACAAAGCTCCTGTTATTATATAAATATAATTATAACCTTGTTACTTCTCATGTTGCCCAACATTAAAACTGTTAAAGTCTAATAAACCTGCAGGAGATTAAAGTTTAATACGTGACAACAGATTGTTTGTTTCAAGCAAACTGACAAACATTTGATGAAAGTTTTGACTTTCATGTGAAGCAAAATAAACACGATTTACTCCTGTAAATCCAAATTAATGACGATATAACCTCGTTACGTCTCAAACTGTTTAAAAGTCTAATAAACCTGCAGGAAATTAAAGTTTTAGCTGCTGCAGGAACAGATTTGTTCTGGTGTTGATGATGTTTTTCCTCCTCAGATAAAGTTCTTAACAGCGTTTTTAATCTATTTTATTCTTAAATGAAATTAAAAGTATTAAACCAAACATTCAGGCTTCATTTCCTCTGCAGCCGTTAACATCCTGACGACAGTGAAGTTAAAGGAAACAGCTGCAAGTTTCTATATTTCTGATGTGTCTGATTCCTCTGTGACGTGTTTTTAATAGTTTCTGGACGACAACGGAGAAATAAACAACAACAAACATGAGATTTATTGACATTAATATAAATATAGAAATGAACTCTGTCACACTGTTTCTGGTTTTAGTAACTTTGACTGTTTAAAGGAGGAGAAACAAACAGATTTACTCGTCTCATCTTCTGAATCAGTGAAGATTTGAGCTTTTTCCTCACAAGTTATTTTAGTTTTTATTATTTATTAGTTTATTTGTCCAAGACGATGCAAACAAACAAAAACACTGTAACAGGTTAAAATAACACGACGACGTTTAAACAAATTAAGAAGAGAAATATAGAAAAAGTGTTTTAAAGTTTAACCGTGTGATCAGACGGCAGTGATGCTCGTGGTTACGGCGCCGTCGTTTCTTACCACGGCGAGCACCATGGACAGGTGACCCATCTTCAGCTCGCCGTCCTTCTGCGGCTCCGACACCGAGAAGGAGTAAACGTCTCCGGACTTGTCGGCCACCAGCAGCTCGTCCTCTGCCCGGCTGAACACCAGAGACGTGCACCTCCTCACCACCCACCTGCCACACACACACACACACACACACACACACACCTTGCATCACTTCCTGTTCCTGTACGCTGCCTGCGTGAGCCTCGCTGTGATTGGAGGGCGGAGCCGGAGTCGTACCTGGTGCTGATTGGCCGCCATGAGTCGTCGCAGCGGAACAGAACCAGCCGCTTGGTGTCGTCGGTCAGCGCCAGCAGCTTTCCGGATGGAGACACGGCGAAGGCGAGGACTTTGTCACTTCCTGTTTCCTCTGAGGCGCCGCCATCGCTGGTGACGACAGAGGAGACGAAGCACAGATGTTAAAGTTCATATTCCAGTTATACTTTATTAATATTTGCAGAAAACTGTGGATTTACACTTAGTGAGGTTTGTTTTTATATAAATTCTACATAACAGATGAAATAATTGTGATTTTGCTTCGACTTCGGTCTTCGCCGCTCGCTCACATGACGTCAGCTGGTCTTACCTGTTGGCGTCTGTGTTTGTGTTCTTCGGTTTCTTCTCGGCAGTGCTGCAGTCGAACACAAACGTCTCTCTGCAGTGAAGAACAGCTGATGTAAGACGATGAAGCTGAACGATGAGTCAACAAAACTCAAAATCCAAAAGATATTCAGTTAACTGTCACAAAGGACTAAAGAAAACAGGAAATATTCACATTTAAGATGCTGGAATCAGAGAATTTTAGCACTACTCTTAACAAATTACTCAAAACATTTAATAGATTATCAGAATAATTAATCACCTAACTGTTGCAGCTCTAATTAAATCATCAGATTTTTGGCACTTTATCCAGTTACCCATCCAGACCAGATCCAGATCATAAACATTATGCTGAGACTTGTCAAATCTTAATAATAATAATCTAGTCCAGATATGACAAGTCTCAGTATGGTGTTTTTATCTGGTCTAATGGGGTCTGGATGGAGTAATGCAGTGAAGTCACCTTTTAACTGGTTTTCAGAGCAGAATAAAGGTTTTAAAACATCTGAAAGTGGGTTTAAACAGCGGTAAGACTTCTGCTATGATGTCTGACACTCTATCACAAGTGTAAGTGGTGCAAAAACGGAGAATCAGCCGCTAGATGTCATTATTTAAGTGTACTTTAACCCAGAATCAGCGTCGCCTGTCATCAGTTAACACGGTCACTCTTTAAACCGAAACACCTGCTGCCTGAAATGGACCTCTCATAATGATGATGATGCTGAAAACTTACAGCGTATCACACATGTGTCACACACTATTAATACACCTGCACAGTACACCATCATCTTTCAAATTTATGAACAATTTAAACATTTATAAAGATACAGACATGTTTCTGTGATGTCAAGACCTGTGACGAAGATTTTAGTCACTGACTGACAGCTAACTACAGGCTAACCGCTCTGCTAATAACCGCGACATCACAAATATAAAACATTTCAAACATTTGGATCATGCCAACCTGTCCTGTTTGGTGTGAAATGCCGTTAATTTCGTGTCGCAGGTGAGAATAAACCACTCTCCACAGAAACCCACCGCCGCCATGTCTGTTGTGTGTGTTCACTAGCACGCGCCGGCAGGAGCCATAGCAGCCAATGACCCGCCCTACTCCACATCTGATTGGCTCACTCCGATATTCTTATTCTAATTCTAACCAATCCCATTCCTCACGCCTGAATCTGACCAACCAAACCAACAAGGGGAGCGAGTGCTAGCCAATCAGAGACCAAATAGGGCGGGTCATGACTTCGTCATCACAGTAGCATCAGCCAGAAGTCCCACGCGGAGAGGACTTATTTTGTCGCGCGCAGATTACGTTAGCGGCTACCCAACGCGTCACGCCCCCTCGAGAAAGTACAGAATGTACACAAGAGCTGCTGATGTGCTCTAACGTGGCGAAATAAGGCAGAAAAACATCAAAAAGTCACCCGTTTAAACGTCTGTACAGTCGTATAAACATAGAGTGTTAAAGTTTAAAGTTTAAGATTGTATATGTGATCTTTTTGTGCGATATCCGCCGTCTATATAACAGCTTTCTATAGAAAGGCTTCACATTCCCTGAGTGTCCTCCTTTATATATATGTATACGTTACTACCACGACGGTTCATGTCGTGAAAACACTAATATCGATCAAATTCAGCGAGAAAAGTTGAGTTTATGAGCAAAATCCCAAAGAAGATTTACAGGATAATAACAACTCCCCACGTTCAGCTCGCACTAAACGAGCCACATATAAGATAACAACAGACTAAAAAAAGCTCACATGCATGCCTACATGTATGTAGCAGGGTGTTTTTTGTCAGGAAGGGGGCGTCAGCTGTCGCATCCATGTTACATAAAGGGAGTTAAAGTCGTCCTGAGCCATGCTGCTGCTGCTGCTGCTGTGAGCTGCTGCTGGAGCTCTGAGCACCTGGACAGGAGCAGATAATTCATTTATCAACAGGTAACAACCAAAACACACTTTTATGTCACAGCTTGCACGACAGGCTTGTTGCTCTGCTTTTATTTTATTTTGTTATCTCACAGAAACAGTTTGAGAGTTTATATATCGCAGCCGGTTTTCATTGCACTCGACGCTGCTGTTATTCAATTAATCAATTAAGAGCTGCTGCAGGTTGGAGATGTTTAAACGTCGCTGTTGTTGTTTTTGTTGTTGTTGTGCTGATGTGTCGTGTTGTGTCATTTATTGATGTACAGAACAGGCTGTACAGAAAGATGGCGGCTTCCCTGTTGAGGATAGGACGACTGGGCTGTGTCAAGGTAACACACAACTTCATGCTTACACAACATACATGTTCTCCTCCTTTTCTGTGCCACTACTGGGAATAATCTCCCAGTAAACACCGCGGGGGGGCTAGACTTGTTTATCAGTCGCCTGTTTGTGTCGTCTTTTAATTATCCAACATCATGGCTGCACTGTTAATCTGCACAACATTACTCAGCCTCTCAATCAATTAAATCCAGCTTCATACTCAGGTAGGTGGGTTTTGTTTGTTGTTTTTGAATGAAAACATGAATTTGTGAACATGCTGGGTGATGAAAGTTGAGGCATTTAGTTGCAGACTAGCAGGCTGGTTGCATGCTTCAGTGGAGCAGGCTTAAACCAGACACACAGGCCTGCAGGGCAGCTGAAGCTCAGCCACTGAAATGTCTCTGAGCACAGTGACACATGGGAGCTGGGATTCATTTTCATATGAAGATAAGTAGTATGAGCATGTGTCTGTAAGGATAGGGAGACTTCAATAGTGCAGAGTCATCCATGCATAAAAAAATTTTATTGATTCAACGACCCCGAAAACTGAACTCGACACGCAGCAGCTTAGAAAACGCACGACACAGAAAAACACAAAGAAAATGAAGGAAACTTTGTCACCAATTAGACAACACATGCAGCATTTAGAGAGAAGATACAGCAAACTGAAGCAAACACAGAACCTGCAAGCAAAAACAGCTGCAAGTACGGACATGTTAAATATTCAAGACAAGTGATTTTAACAACAAATAAAGATAAAACAACAAACAAATGATCTTCTACAAGCGGTGTTGTTGAAAGTCCACGTGGAGTGTCTGTGCTCAGTAATTAGAAATCCCATTAGAACAGATTAAAGTCTGTTAGAACATCTGGGAGCTGCTGCTCATCGCAGTTTAAATATTTAAATGGTTTAGAATAAATCCAGCTGGTGTCCTGTAGGAATCTGCTAAATGCCACCAGAGGGCATCGAGTTTTAACTTAAATCCCCTCCAGTCATGTGTTAAGACATTAAAACACTCTGTTGGGAACAATAATGTGTTTCTGATGTGGTTTTTCCACAGAAAAGTATAATAATCATGATCAGAATCCTTTAAAATGACATCTTCTCCTTCTTCCTCATCAAAAATCACTGAATATGTGAATCTGTACATTTTGTTCATTTCTGAAGTTTTCCTGCTGGACACAAGATGTCTCCTCCTTCAGAGTAAAGTTCATCCTCAGTGTTCAGATTTACACATCACACTTGTTTAAAGTTGAATACTGGAAGACGATTGGCTGCAAACCAGCTGTGATGTCACAAATCCTGCTCGCAGTCCCGCCCCTTAAAAATCAGATTTCCAATGAGCTCTTCAGATTAACATGAAAACAAACTTCACACAAACTTCATTTTACACAGTGAAGCTCAAACTGTCAATCAAAGGAATCATAAGAAGAAAAACATTTGTATTTTTAAGTGGAGTCAGACTTTAAAGGTCAAACATTTCAGCGTGTATGATCTCATGAATGAGGCTCACTGGTGCATTAAATTGTGTTTATTGTATTTCTAGAAGTCTCATATCTGCCTACAGTATATTTTTGTTTCCATAGAGATGGTTACTGGTTAGCAGACAAACTGGAAAAACTTTTAATATTTGCATTAGCTGAACTCGTTTTTTTTACAGCTCAGATAATCAGATAAATGTCAGAACAGCCTGCTGTTGTAGCTTCAGGTGGGAGGTTGGTGTCTAAAAGCCAAAAAAAACTGCCTGTAATGAGGGCTGCAATTAATGATGATTTTAATTATCAGATTTATCTGTTGATCAGTCGTTTGATCTATAAAATGGTGAAAAATATTTATCCCTGTTCCACAAAGTCCTCAAATGCTTAGTTTATCCAATCAGCAGTCCAGAAACCCAACAGGGTCAACGTCAATGTTTCAGATTTTACTCAGAAATCTATTTGCCAAAAATCAATTTTACTTATTTTATCGCATATTTTTCACTGGACACTAAACTCTTTTTATCAAACTGTGACTCTCAAATAATGGAACAGACTCTCCAACCTGATGCCAAATACACTTTTTTTTTTTTTTTTTTTTTTTTTTTTTTTAGACTTTATTCTTCCACTCCAATTTTCCTGATTTTCCCTCTTTTAATGTTTCTCGTTTTTTATGACAATGAAACTTTACTCGCTCTAGTTTGTTTCTCATCTACTCAGGTCTTGATTGGCCAACGGCATCGGCCAACATCCTCCAACGTGTGCAAGGGGAGGGAGCCGTGTTGTGTCCCAGAGAATTTATGAGACAAAAATAATTCAAAAAAGAATATTTGAAACATTTATTTATTAACTTTTTTTTTTACCACTTGCCAGTTTCTAGATTTACAATCTCGATGTGGCTTTTAACGGGCAGTCAGACAAATAAATGATTTGAGTTGCAAGTAAGGATTATTTTCATTATTGGATTAATCTTCCAGTTATTTTGTCCATGACTCTATAAAAATGGAGACAAAATGGAGAAAAAAGCAGATTTATAATGTTAAATATTTTGGATCAACAGTCCAAGATATTTATATGTTGGTGGACTAACAGTCTCAGCTCTTCCTGTAATGTCTGGTTTGTGTTTGTGTTTGTGTGCCGTCAGTGTTTGCAGGCTGAGAGCTGGATAACTCTGAGCAGAGCGCCCGCAGCTGCAGCCTACAGCACAAAGTCCGGAGGATCCAAGAAGTCGTCGAAAAAGAGCGGCTTGGGTAGGTTTAAGTCTGCTGCTTTCACAACACTCAGCGTTTCTGTTATTGACTCCTTTTTTTTTAATGAAGCTCACTCGGCTCGAACTGTGGTACAAGTGTCAAGTGATGAAACTGTAGTTTTACTTTTTATTTTACAACAGCACTCTTCAAAACACTTGATATACTTTTTGTGATTTTTACGTTATTTATTTCCTGTTCTGATGTTGTTCAAAGTACTAAAACCTGAAAGTCACCTCTACTTCCCCATTAAACTGATGCTACATCGATCATGCATGCTCATAAACCGCCATCTGCTCTGTAGCCTTGGTTGCTACGGTGGTTGCTAAGGCGGTTGCTAAGGTGTTTCATGTGTTGTTCACCTTGTCCACTCATATTTCAGATCTAATTCAGCTCCAACATGTACGACTGTATTTAAGAAGTTGACGTTTGTAGTAAAGGAGGAGAGAAAGTCTGTTTACATAGCCGGAGGAAGCTTCCTGAAGCTGACCAATCAGAACAGAGCAGGCTCATCAGGAGGCGGGGCCTTCCTAATAGCTGACCAATCAGAAAATAGTGGGCTCATCAGGAGGCGGGGCCTTAAAGAGACAGGAGCTAAACCGGCCTGTTTCAGACAGAGGCTGAACTGAGGGGCTGCATAAAGGACCAGTAGAAGATAAATAAGGAGTTTTTATTCCAGTAGAGAACCAGAATATAAATATAGAGATGAAAATGTAAAGAATGTGTTTTTTTTTTTTTCTTTAAGGCAAACGTAACATTGCTTTCACCCCATTTCTTTGTGTGTTTGTTTTAAAGAACTGATGACTTTGTGTACTGATTTTAAAGGTTTTAAACTTATGAATAGAATTAAATGATGGTGTCTGTTTGCCCCCTAAGTGGCAGTTAGACAGCATGGCTTCATCTAAAGAAGCAAGCAGCTCTGATAAATATCTGTAACACTGGTGAGAAAGTTTTATCACACAGACTTGTTAACTTGACCGGTCTGCAGTTGTTTTTCCTGCCTGCCTTTAGTCTTAAAACAGTATTCAGAAGCCCAAATGAAAGCTTCCTCCTGTTCATACTGACCATCAGAAGATCCTTTCATAATGAAAATCCACAGTCCTTGTCAGGATTGTATTGAGCAACGGATTTGACCTTGATATATTAGACTACAACATGAAAAGGTATTTCCAGATAAGTAAAAGAGTTTTAAGGTGCCAACAGACGATGAAAGTTGTGTTTGTGTTTGACATTGTGTAATGTGAAGCCCTGCAGGAGGAAATAAGACTGGGTCGAGTACAGCAGAGGTCAGCATGTCCCCTGCATGTCCTGCGTCACTGTAAATCTTTACTATTATTTTACTAAACATGCAGCAGCTGCTCGGTCTCACCTGCAGGGTGAGAGAGCAGTTGTGTAAATAAATAAAGCTGATTTTTAACCACCATATGGCAGATATGTATGTTTTTACTCCACTAAAAAGATAGGAAATGTGAAAGTGGTGTTGCGTGTCACCTTCAGCTGACCTGTTGCGTTCAGGTTATGAGGTGAAAGGACGTCGGCTTCAGATTACCTGAGATGGAGGGAAAGTTGCCGACTAGAAATGCTCTTTGACTCTTTGATGCTTGCACCACAGTTCAGCCTTCATTTCCACAGGTTCTGAAGATTATTTCACTAACAGCCACATCAGCTGACCAGTGTTGATGTGTTTGATTTATCATATTTAACATTTATCTAAGTATAAACCTGTTACAGTGGTGGTTCTTTTCTATAATGTTTGCTGTATCCCTTTGGCTAACCTGTAGACCTGTGATGTTCTATTTGTTTACTGTTAACCAGTACCAGATAACCACCTTCCAGCATATCTTTTTCTTTGTGTAAAATGTTGGGATTTGGTTAAATGTGGGTTTATAGAGGACGTTTTTGTCATCAACCATATACTCATGTTGTCAAAAAAACAATAATACATGTTTTCTGCTTGGCTCCTCCGTCCTAGACAAAAACCAGGCTAAAACATACTTCGATATAGAGAAACTTGTCCAGCACAAGACATATGAAATCCCCAAGAAAGATGTGTCTTCAGCAGCTGCTGCAGCAGCACAAGCTGCAGCTGCAGTTAAACCAGCTGCAGAACCTGCGCCTGCAGCCGCTGCACCTGAGGTTGTGGTAGCCACCCCCGCTGCAGAAGCTGCACCAGTGGTTGAAGCAGTCAAAGAAGCTGCACCAGTGGTTGAAGCCGTTGCAGAAGCTGCGCCAGTGGTTGAAGCTGTTGCAGAAGCTGCACCAGTAGTTGAAGCCGTTGCAGAGGCTGTTGCAGAAGCTGCGCCAGTGGTTGAGGCCGTCAAAGAAGCTGCACCAGTGGCCGAAGCTGCCGCAGAAGCCGCACCAGTGGCCGAAGCTGCCACACCAGTGGCCGAAGCTGCCGCAGAAGCTGCACCAGTGGCCGAAGCGGCACCAGTGGCTGAAGCTGCCGCAGAAGCTGCACCAGTGGCCGAAGCAGTTGCAGAAGCTGCACCAGTGGCCGAAGCAGTTGCAGAAGCTGCACCAGTGGCCGAAGCAGTTGCAGAAGCCGCACCAGTGGCCGAAGCTGCCGCAGAAGCTGCACCAGTAGTTGAAGCCGCACCAGTGGCCGAAGCCGTTGCAGAAGCCGCACCAGTGGCCGAAGCCGTTGCAGAAGCCGCACCAGTGGCCGAAGCCGTTGCAGAAGCCGCACCAGTGGCCGAAGCTGCCGCAGAAGCTGCACCAGTAGTTGAAGCCGTTGCAGAGGCTGTTGCAGAAGCCGCACCAGTAGTTGAAGCCGTTGCAGAGGCTGTTGCAGAAGCCGCACCAGTAGTTGAAGCCGTTGCAGAGGCTGTTGCAGAAGCCGCACCTGTGATTGCTGAAGCTGTTGCCGAAGCTGCACCCGTTATCGCCGAAGCTGTCGTTGAAGCAGCACCGGGGGTTGAGGCTGTTGTAGAAGCTGTCGCAGAAGCTGCACCTGTGGTTGAAGCCGTCGTAGAGGCTGTTGCGGAAGCGGCACCTGTTATCGCTGAAGCTGTTGCCGAAGCTGCTGAAGCCGCCCCGGTAGAGGCTGAAGCAGCTGCTGAAGTTTCCGCCCCTGTGGAGAGCACCGAGGAGCTGGTGGACCCCGCTCCAGTTGTAGCTGAAGCTGCGGGAGACGTGCTGCAGGCGGACGCCCCAGTTGAACCGTTTGAGGGTACACACAACAACCTCCCCCCTCCTCCCACCTACCCCCACAATCCTTCTCTTTCCCTCTGTGGACCCTGCAGTCTACCAGCAGTCATTTCCATCACCATTTCTACCAGTTGACAGTAGCCGTTTGTGATGAAGAGTTTAAGGATAAACTGTAAAGATACCCGACATCACAAACACTTCTTCTTTTTCTTTCTAGCGTTGCACAGTTTGTCTCTAATAATGTTACTTGATGCATTTTTAGCCAATAACCAGTTTTCCATTTATTCCCTCAAACAACATCCTCCCTCCTTCATGCTGCACACACACACACACACACACCTGCTGCACACCTGAATCCTTCGGGTTGTTGTCGCTCACGTAGCTGCAGTTCATCTCATCGTCTAACATGTTTTTTGTTGCTTTTGCTTTTGTTTTGATGCATGTGTTTAACTGCACAGCATTTTGGCTTTGCTTTATATCTGGACACTTTTTTTTTTTTTTTAATTTTTTTTATTTCTCTTTTCTTTTCTAAAGTCTGCCTGCTTCTAACTGCACTCATTTCTTTATGTTTTTATAGCGTTTCTTTCCACCTTCCTGCATTAAGTCACTAATCTGTTTCCTCCCACCTTCTTCACTTGTTGCCTCTTTTCTTTTTTTTTTAAATTCTAGTTTAAATTTCAGATGCGTTCTTTGGTTTTAAAAACACAATTCCCCTCTCTTCTTTCCAAAGAATGTGATAGAAAACACTTAAATGCTGCTGGTTGCCCGTTTTTTGTGTTGTGGTTTCACCGAACTGTTCTGTTTTTGGATTTGTATTGGTGGTTATTGAACACTAAAGTTAATGTTAAAGGTTATTGTTCCACGGGTGAAGGATAACTTCTTTTTGTTTTTTTGTTGGGTTTTTTTTCTTACATCAAACTTTCCTCCTCTTCTCCCCGTTTACACACCTCACACTTAGTCGCATGGTAAAATATCTTCAATCCCTACATGTCTGTTCTGATTGTTGGGTTGTTTTTATGGATAATGTATAAATGTAAACATTCCTTCCCCTCTTTTTTTCCCTGGTTAAAGCACTTGGTGATGTTGCACCTGGGTTGCTGTGTGTGCAGTCAAAGTTGAAAGGTTTTTAAATTGTTGAGTTTACTGTCTGTAAAAGTATGTGTGTTAAGAGACTTGAATCAGGCTTCTTTTGTAAATGTTTAGCACCAGCATGACCTATCACAGCAACTTTTTAACCTGTAAACTGACCTGACCTTTCACCTTCTTTCCTATCTGACCCCTTGTAGCTGCCTTCTGTCTCCCAGGTGCTGTTTTTGTGCATGAGGGTCACAGTTTAAAAGCCAGATTGGTTGTTTTTTATATATATATATTTTCTACCCAAATGGACAGATGATATCCAAAAGCATGATCCTGCTTTATGAATGTTTTTATTTTCTTTGTGAAGAGACGTTGATATGTTTTATTCTCTCTGTGACTCTCAGCTCAAATGGATCCAATTCAGAAGCTTTTCCTGGACTCCATACGCGAGTACTCCACAAAGAGCGAGTAAGTTTCACTGCTGTTACTGGTTTTATTTGTTTGGTTTTTGTTTGGGAAAGTTGTAGGACTGCTCCATAAACACGGATCAGTTGAATGATCAGTCGAGAAGCTGCGTCATTATACGACGCAATCTAGCCAAGAAGAAGAACGTGTTCCTGGATCAACATCGATGGTTGTGCTTCTTTTCTTCAGAGTTAAAGATGATAAAAGTGAGTTTCTCTTATGAATGAATCTGGTTTAATTCGCCACCAACAGAGTTAGTTCACATCAGAAGTTGCTTCCAGGAAAAACTACAATGTTCTTGATCATTTTATTGATGAATTACAGCAAAATTAGAGCTTTTCTTTTATTATCTTTGACCTTTATTGTTAGTGAACGATATTCCAGCTCATACAGCTACAGCTCTAGGTAGGTACTGGACTTTAAAGATAAATATTAAACATTAAAGACCTGCATGTTTCTGAAAATTCAATCAGGAAAACTCGGCATACCTCTGAAGAAAAGAAGCACAACTGTCGCAGTGTTGATCCAGGAACATGTTCTACAAACTTTTATAAGTTAAAGCTGAAGGTAAAACTAAGTCGTCCTTTTCTGAGATGTGACGTTTCTCCTCCTGCAGGGCTGCCGGGGGGCTCGTTGATGCTGGTTCAGAGTACGAGAAGGCCTTAGCAGAAGAGATCGCCAAGCTTCAGAGACTCTACGGCGGTGGAGACCTCACATCTTTCCCAGAGTTCAAATTCACAGGTAAGTTAAGTTAACAATGAGATAGTAAAAGCCTCTTGCTGCTCTGAGGACAGTAACGTCGTCCTCTGAGTGTCCAGCCAGTAAAATCCAGATGAAAGAAGATATAAGTTGATAAATATGTTAACAAGCTCATCTGAGTCGCCTTCAGTGATCTGAACGATCAGAGCGAGAAGCTTAAAGAGCAGCAGGAAGTGATGTAAAGCCTCTCAGGACTGAAACAGAGTTTTAATACCAGTTAATATTCTACTTAAATGAAGCATCAGTCATGCAGTGAATAGTTATTAGTGAGGCAGTAAATGCTATACAGTACTACTGGCTACATACAGTGTTACTAGTTATAAGTATAAGGTCTTTTTCAAGAAGTTACCATTAATATAAAAAGCACAAAAACAGCTTTACTAGTTTCATTTCATGTATTTTGACCATGATCACATGGTATGGGGCAAAAACAGGACATGAAATATAGTAGAAACAAAACAAAGGCACAAAGTAATATGGCTTAAAAATGTTATCAGTCTATCAATAATTATCATAAATGTCATTAAACAGATATTTATATTAAATAAATCATTATTATTCACGTTTAAGTTTTAAATGATTTATTTATGGTCAGAACATAAACACTGTACGTTACTTACAGTAAAGTGTTGGTTTTCAGTTTTTCCAGTGTGTCTTTAAAACAACAGTCAGGAGCCCAAAATTAACATTAAACCTCCTGTGCATACTGACCGTTAGAAGATCCCTTCATAATGACCTTACAAATACAAAAAATGTATTTTAAAAGTTTATCGGTTCGGTTGAATATTCTGTGACATGAAGAGCAGAAAAGCAGCATTAAGGACATGAAAGTGTGAAGTTAAAAGCTGTTCTTTGTTTTTGTTTTTTTCAGAGCCCAAGTTTGATGAAGTTTCCCAGAAGTGAACCTCAGCACTTTGCAACTGAACTTTTCTACTGTCGCCTTCTTTTTTCTCTCCTTTGTACATGTGTACATCCATAGCGGAGCATTAACGGTCTGCTTACTGTCAGAGTCGCAACAACAAAAACCCGCCTTACCTCTAGCTTTGTATGTCAGAATAGAGCTGTGTCAGTAGGTAGATATGTGATGAGAATGGAAGCTAAAGCGTTGATAGATATGTAGGTTTTATGGCAGACAGAGTGAACTTATAGCTGTGAAATACGCTTTGTATAAATTGATCCGAGCTGAATGTGGAAGAAAAACAATAAATTCCAGTTCATATTTGTCATGTTTATGCCTTTTTCTGTCTCTGTGAAACATCATTTTACCTGCATGAAAGGTCCTACTGCAGTAAAAGTACATAAGCATTATGAGCTTGATGTACTTAAAGTATTGCAGTAAAAGTAGTGGTTTGGTCCCTCTGACTGATATATTATTATATATGACATCATTAGATTATTAATACTGAAGCATCAGTGTTAGAGCAGCATGTTACTGTTGTAGCAAAATCACTCTACTCATTTTAGGGAAGATGAAGACATAGTTTGACTATAAATTACATTTTATCTGCATATTTTATTCTTTATTGACATTTGGTGACTGCAGTTTGTCAGATATCAGCTGTGCTTCTCTGGCCTCAGCTCTGAAGTCCAACCCCTCCCATCTGAGAGAGCTGGATCTGATCTGTTTTCAGTTTTTGGACTTTTTCTCTAATCTTTGATTTTTGCTGAAATATTGGATCATTTGAACATTTATTGAAATGAAAGCATGTGAGAAGTTTAGAGGGAAAAATCACTATTTGGTGGAGCTGTTAACAACTCATAGACATGTGAAATGTGACCCCGACTACACACTGCTTTTAGTAAGACGTCAAAAGACAAAAAGGTTGGAAACCACTGGTTTCATCTTTAACAATGTGTTGTATTTTAAAAGCTTGTTATATTATCCATTGTGTCAAATCTTCATGTGAAAAGTAACTAAAGCTGTTAAATAAATGTAGTGGAGTAGAAAGTACAATATTTCCCTCTGACATGTAGAAAGTAGCATCACATGGAAATACTCAAGTACAAGAACCTCTAAACTGGACTTGAACAAATGTACTTGGTTACTTTCCATCATTGATGTAAGTGTGGCCAACTTACAGAATTTTAGACTGGCATTGTTCAAACTGATTTTTTCTCAAACTATTGTCTCTCCTCTGCGCTGTCTCATTAGGGGGGTTCCCCGCTATCGCCGTTTGTTAGGACACGCCGGTATAAACAATGCTGTTCTTCCGGTTACAGGTGTGTCAACGCATCTGTGTGGGACAAGCGAGGTTTTAGAAGTTGTAGAGGCCATAGAGATGTATAAGAGCGATCGGGGTTGTGTAGCACCTCGTCGACACTTAGATCGAAAAATTATGTTTATGTATCTTTTTATATTTTTACAATTTCCTAATCCAGTGTTCAGCAGTGGGCAGAAGATGGACCTGGCTCCAGGTAAGTGAACTGTGGCTGATTAAGTCCGATGTGACGAAAACTAATCGCAAGTTAAAGCTATAAAGTGAATTATCAGCTACTCTGCACTGAATCTATCAGGAAAATACGTCAGTCAAGGAATGATGGTCATGTTCTCAATTAGGAACTAACACTTACTAACCCGGGAGCAAAAAACAAGTAGTCATTTGTGTTATAAAAGGGTTAGTACGTCTTTGTGAAACTTTAATTAGCTGTTCGTGAAACGCATGTAAGCAGAGAAACTCAGCTGGACCATAAATGACAGAAAAATGCAGTCGATTTTCACACTGAGCTGAAATGAAACGACTGCACATAAATGAGGTAAATAAATAGCATAATAATATATAGTGATAATAATAGGAAATCAGACTTTTGGCTACAAGCCAGGAACAAAAATTATCACATGATGTAATTAGTCCGTTTACCAAATTTGGGACCACAAATGTAATTTGCATCTTATCACTCCTTATTAATGGGTGATTAATCCTTTATAATGTTTCAGAGAGCAGAGTTTTCTTTAGTTTTACACTGTTCACTTATTGATAAAATAAACTCACAGTCACTATATTATGATCTGATATTGTCTAAAACAGGAGAACCTAACAGCCTTAATTATTTCTATGAATTTTATTGAAAGTAAAGTATGTAACAATGTTTTTGAATGGTAGATTTAATCTATAACCATTAAATCCACCAGCATTACAAGACTTTTACTAAATAATGTAATCCCAGCTGTTTTTCCTGCTGCTGCTCATGAAGGGATGTTGGGTCTCTGTAGATTAAAGAGTTCAGACCTGCTCTATGTGGAAATAACTCTGAGATAATTTCCTTTAGGAGTTTTGAGTTTGTTTGTTTTCAGTGAAGACTACTTTAAAATAAAATGTATTAATAGCTTTGGGTTTTGTTCTCTGTCCTCCAGACTTGCTGAACCAGACTGTTGTTAATGGAAGTTCTGTCACCCTGCCGTGTTCGGCTCCTAATAGAAAGATCGATGCGGTAGTGTGGTACAGAGTTGACAAAGACTCACAACAAAAACTCGGGTAAGTTGTTGTTTCGACTTAAAAATATGAGTGAAATGGCGGCCTTAAAATTTTAGGTTAAGGTAACAAATACAAATAGTTCCTCTAATGCCAACAGGAGTCATTGTGACTAAATGTTGGATGTTGTATAAACTCCTACTCAGTGGATTCAGATCTGTTCATCTGGTAGTGGTTTCATATTGTAAGTCTATAAACGTCATTTACGGTTATGTGTGTCTGTCCACTGCTAATTTCACATATTACTGGGCTCATCAGTCTATTTTTTGTGCTCATTTGTGCTCTAAGAACCCTCATGGTTGCGGTGATTCAGTTTTTGAAAAACCTATTTATTTGAAACGCAGTGTCGGAGCTAGAACAACTATTCAGGGGGGACAAGAGGCTCACAAGGGGGGTCACCAAATTACTGGCAAGTGTCAACATAGTTATGTATAGTGAATGTTCAACCAAATCACAAGAATAGTGCATTGTCTTCACTTTCCTAATAATCTAACAAAAAACACAATGAGAAATCACATAGGTTTAAATAAAGGCCTGGACAAGTCATAACAATAACGAGGTCACAGCAAATGAATGTTGATAAAAAAAGAACACTTTAGATTTGCATAACCAAATAATCACGCCAGTCAGCAGCCAGTATGAACAGGATAACAAGTGAACTTTAATGTGAGTCTGTGTGGCCTAAATAACATTAAATATGAAATATATTCTCATTAGTACAGCTGTAATCTGCCACTGGAGCTCCTTCCAGTTGTCTCTGAGCTTCCTCGTCACGTCTCATTATGTAAAAATGTACAGCTGTAAGGCTGAATATTTACAATGAATTTTAGATTTTCAGTCATTTACAATGGATTTCAGTCATTGCTACAATTACACTGATGGGAGAAAACATATGCTTTCATACAAGTGAGGGGGCATGACTCTGTTGATACAGCCATTGACTACTGAGTCCTCACTCCTCTTGACTGGCCGGCAGGGCCGAAGGTTGATGACCTCTCTGGTCTTCTGACCACTCAAAGTGCTTCACACTACACACCACATTCACCCGTTCACACACACGTGCTGATACGCTGATGGCAGAGGCTGCTAGCAAAGTGTCAACCTGCTTATCAGGAGGATCAGCAGCTGCTTCACTTTAGAATCTTGTTTCCACTTGTGACCAATCACGCCATCTTGCTGTGGCTCGTATCCAGCCCACACCCGACACGTGTCGCCTTCATAGAATGATGCCACATGGGCGGTCCCCTCCAGTTTGACAGATCTGGCATCATAAATATGAAGTTAATGATAAATTATTCATTGACTCCACCAAATTCCTGTGTGATGTTTTACAGGAAAGACGTCTATGTGTACCGTGACAACAATGAAAGTAAGACCAACCAAGATCCAGCGTACCAGGGCCGAGCCGACCTGCGAGACAGACAGATGAAGGACGGTGACGTGTCTTTACTTCTGAAATGGGTCGCCCACAACGACAGCGGACAATACAAGTGCGAGGTTTTCACCAAAGGTGTTGATGAACCCATATCTGAGTGGACTCCTAATCTGACAGTTGAAAACTCAGGTGAATATCATCATTTCTGTATCAGACATAATGTGATGCCCACTCTAAGATTTCTTTTGTAGCCAGTCATTAGCTAACAACTCTGTTTTCTGATTTACAGATGGCAGAAACACCACGGCTGGAAACATTTACAGAATATACAAAATTTCAACAGCTGTTGCTCTAATTGCCCTTGTGGTGATTATTGTGATTGTAATAGTCTACATTAAATGTAGGCCTAAAAAGAAACCGGAGGAAGAAAATAATAATAACCTCTTACCTGCCTAATTATTTAAGTTGTACTATTACAATGACAAATAAAAAGATTGACAACTTTGAATGATTTTTTATATTTTTTCTTCAGTAAAATACGCCATTACAAGTAAAAGTCCTGCATGAAACAGTAAAAGTACATAAGTATTATGAGGTTGATGTAGTTAAAGTATTTCAGTAAAAGTAGTGGTTTGGTCCCTCTGACTGATATATTATTATATATGACATCATAAGATTATTAACTGACTGCAGTTTGTCAGAGATCAGCTGTGCTTCTCTGGCCTCAGCTCTGAAGTCCAACCCCTCCCATCTGAGAGAGCTGGATCTGAGTGGAAACAAGCTGCAGGATTCAGGAGTGAAGCTGCTGTGTGCATGTTACTGTTGTAGCTGCTGGAGGTGGAGCTAGTTTACACTACTTTATATATAGTTAGTTAGTTTAGTCCACTGGTTCCCAACCTAGGGGTCGGGGCCCCTCCAAAGGGTCAGCAGATAAATCTGAGGGGTCGTGAGATGATTAATGGGAGAGGAAAGAAGAAAAAACAAAGTTCTGATACACAAATCTGTTTTCAGTTTCTGGACTTTTTCTCTAATCTTTGATTTTTGCTGAAATATTGGATCATTTGAACATTTATTGAAATGAAAGCATGTGAGAAGTTTAGAGGGAAAAATGACTATTTGGTGGAGCTGTTAACAACTCATAGACATGTGAAATGTGACCCCGACTAGGTTGGAAACCACTGGTTTCATCTTTAACAATGTGTTGTATTTTAAAAGCTTGTTATATTATCCATTGTGTCAAATCTTCGTGTGAAAAGTAACTAAAGCTGTTAAATAAATGTAGTGGAGTAGAAAGTACAATATTTCCCTCTGAAATGTAGAAAGTAGCATCACATGGAAATACTCAAGTAAAGTACAAGAACCTCTAAACTGGACTTGAATAAATGTACGTATTTACTCTCCACCACTGCTTGTATATATCATATATATCCTGTATATAATGTATATATCCTGTATGTGTCTCATTGGGGCTTCAGGTGAGTTTAGTCGCCATCTGCTGGGCTTTGAGGATCATGACATAAAGGCTCAGTAAGTTTTAGTTTAAACTGAAATTATATCGTATTTCAGAGCCCGGTGTGTCTGTCTGTTGCATAGCGTGATCATATTTATTAGATATTAAAAGGTATTGAACAGTGTAATAACGCACGTAGCTTATATGTGAAGATCGTTAGTTTACAGACTGTGTTTGAGCTTCTAGATTTGATCTTTAGAGCCTCTAAACATTAACAAAAACGCCGCTCACTGATAAAAATGAGTTCAGCACAGCTGAGTTGGTAAAGGAGGCTGATGATGGTAAAGGCAGAGGGCAGCGCCCGTGGTTTGAACCACCAGTCCAGGGACCAGTGAGACGGGAGAACAAGTTAGCAGTTGTATCAGAAGTAACCACTGAGCTAAACCTCCACCAGTAGACTTACTAACAGGAAGACTTATAAAGATGAATATGAGGAAGTAAAGAGACGTCTTTAACAGGATCTATAACTCTGCTTTACCGTATTTATTCATATAATGACGTTTATATGTTTATTTTTATTTTTTAAAATGATCTAATGGTCATTTTAGGATGTATCACGTGACTGAAATGACGCTACAGGTGTGTTACGGCTTTTCTTTTTTTCCCTCCACAACTTTATTGACAAAGAACCAACAGAACAACTGTTGGTGGAGTATGTTTCCATTTACAGCTCTGAAGTTATATCCACAGATGTATTTTAAAAAGCCAAAAGCTTCGATGCCAGGAAACTCTGTATACTTATGTCTGAATATAAATTATTCTAGCTCCTTGCTCAGTTGCTTATTTTATTTAATTGTTACTTTATGGCTCGACTTTCTCTACTTGAATAGTCATTTTATGTTATTATGCTATTTCAACATTTAAAACCTGCTTTTCCTCTATAATCAAATGATGGTTAAACCTGAAATGCAGATTTTTTTTTAAATGTATATATATAAAAATGAATGTTCATTACATTCAAGCTCTTGCCAAAAGCCTATCACCGCCAGATAAACCTCTTTGTATTTCACAGTAAAGAGAGTTTATTTTAATTTCGTGTCGGCCTCCACATTCCCGCGCTGGGTTAATCAAAGCGGCTGATGGTGGTAAAAGCAGAGGACAGCACCCGTGGATTGATCCACCAGTCCAGGGACCAGTGAGACAGGAAACAATTGGAAGTTGTTTTAGAAGTAACCACTGAGCTAAACCTCCACCAGTAAAATAAACAACAGGAAGACTTATAAAGATAAAAGTGAGAAAGTAAAGAGACGTTTTAAACAAGACAGGAAGAGTAACAACCTCCATACAACTCTGCTTTACTCTATTTATTCATTTAATGACGTTTATATGTTTATTTTTTATTTTTAAAATGATCTAATGGTCACTTTAGGATGTATCACGTGACTGAAACGACGCTACAGGTGTGTTACAGGTTTTCTTTATTTTTTTTTCATCACAACTTTATTGACAAAGGACGTCAACAGAATAAATCTCTTAATACAGAGAACAACATAATGACATAAATGCACAGAAAATAAACATTTTATATCAATCTCAAAATAATAACGGAGACATTTTGTTCCTTTTTTTTTTTTTTTTTTAGCTTGAGACATTTTGTGAAAATAAACAGTTATTGTGAAACTGAGGCTTCAGATAGAAAGATAAAAATAAAAATAATGAAATAAAATGGAGGATATTAAGTCTTGTCTTGGTTTGAAATTTTATGTGGTAAAAACACAGTTTAATTAAATAACTTTGAGGATGTTTTTTTTATTAATTCACTCGGTTTCTTTGCGGAACCTTTGAGTTTGTGTCCTTTGTTTCCGGCCGGAGCACAACACTGGGAACACGACGAGATGGCGACCTCTCTGCTTCGGTTAGGGCGACTGGGCTCTCTCAAGGTAACAGCGACCTTTTTATCTCCCAAACATCCTAAATACGGTTCGTTTGGCTCTGACAGAGATGTGAGGCGATGCCGGTAAAACATTGAGAACCAGGCGGAGGTTCGGCTGTTTTTGACCCGGTCAGAGGCGCCTTCTGTCGGATCCAACACCGACAGAAACACGGCAAAGACGATGGTTGCCCTGAACTTTACCACACCTGAACTACCTCCAAACTATTACCTAATAATATAAACATACAGAGGAGGAAAGTAACTAAGTACATTTACTCAATTTCTGCAGTTAAATAGATGAAGTATTTGTGCTTTAATCGGATATTTTTGATGCTTCTTTATACTTAAATATTAATATTTCTCTCTGAATACTTCCTCCTCCAGCACTGGAACTGTTTAATACACATTTTAAACACATAACGTTTTAATTTAAACCTTCTGAGCTCCTGTGTGACCCTGATGGTGGTGAAATATGTAAACTGACATATTTTACTGGAGTAAAAATACCATAAAAATGTCTTGTTTTGTCCACAACACAAATATATTTAGTTTAATGTCACAGAAGACTAAAATAAACCAGAAAATATTCAGATTTAAGAAGCTGGAAGCAGAGAATTAGGACTGTTTGTTCTTTATAGGAAGAGTAGGAGGCCTTTAATTTAATACAACTAATCAATTAATCTACTATTTAACATAAAACACATATTTAATAATCACATCCACAGAGAAAAACAACAACAAACATACCACATATATACATATATTTATACACACATATATAAACATTACAGCAATTTAAATTAAATACATCATTCTATAGAAGGAACTGATTAAACTATTAATTTAGAGTTTAGAGTTCTGATGTTGTCCAGATGTTTAATTTATTTATTCATTTATGTCTGAGCCTTTAATAATCATCTTTTCCTGTAAATAATAATGTTTTAAAAGATTATATGAAGGAACTCAAACCAGCTTTTTTTTCTAGAATCAAACATATAAAGTTCACCGACATGTTTTTATCATGTTGATAACTTCAGATAATAATATTGAGAGTGTAGATGAAGGTAAAAGGATCGTTTGTTCAGGTAAACAGTTTATTACCTGCTGATAATTAATCCACTAGTTACTGCAGCTCTGACAGATATTTACCTTTATTTACATATTTATATATTTAGTGGGAAAAATCCATCAGGAGAATGTTTATGGATAAAATAATGACTGTTGTTTTCGTGTGTGTGTGTGTGTGTGTCTCTCTCTCTCTCTGTGTGTGTGTGTGTGTGTGTGTGTGTGTGTGTGTTGTTGTTGTTGTTGTTGTTGTTTAGTGTCTGCAGCTGGAGAGCTGCGGCGTCCTGAGGACTCGCTCCGCCGCTGCGTTCTGCACTCAGGCTGAAAAACCAACGAAGAAGACGGCGAGCAAAAGTAAGACGGTTAGATTCAGTGAAATAAATAATAAAATATTGTCTGACTGTTATTTTGTATTAATGATGGTTTTTTTCCCTTTTTGTCCTTAATGATAAACTTTATTCTGGTATTTTTATTTACGGTTAATGATGTTTAATGTTTAATGTTTAATGTTTGTTTTCTCTTCCAGTCAAACATCCAGAATCATTTAAATTATAATAAAATGTGTCTGATTGTGTTTTATTGTGATTATGATGATAGAAACAATGTTCTCAGTTTGTTTATGTTTATTTTTTGTTGTTTTAAGCAGCGAAGGAAAGAAGTGAACGTGTTTCCAGAGCAGCTGTTCGTAGATATTAATATTAATTATGCGCTTTAAACTGAAACAACAGGAAATAAATATTAAATACAGTCAACAGCTGGAGGAGAGTCTGTTTCTTTCTCTCAGAGTTCAGGATGGATTTTCATCCTTCAGATGCTGCAGAGTCCAGAAGGTCTTTATCTTCAGGTCGGGTCATGTGACTGACCGGACCAATCAGACGCCTCTCTTTTCTCTGGATCCGCTTCAGTCTCCTTTGCAGCGAGTTTTAGATCCTGCTGGACTTGCGGCTCCTTTCATCTTCCTGTCAGTTAACGTGTCAATACCACGAGAAGAGAAACATCTCCAGACCATCACACGCTTCCACCTCTGAGCTTCAAACACGGCGCCAAACGTTTCAGTTTTTGTCTCGTCTGACCGCTTCACATCCTTCCAGAAACCCACAGACTTCCCCGAAGTGTCCTTTCCTCAGCGATGGAGTGTTTTCTCTCTGGAGCTCTTTCCCACTCATCCTCTGATCTTTCGGCTCCTCTTCCGCCTGGTCTGCAGTCATGTGAGGAGCTCCTGTGTGTCGCCGGCTGATGGAGGAGTGAAGCTGCTTCTAACCGGCGGTGTCGCTGAGGAGCAGAGGAGTCTGTCGGTGACCTGCGACGTTCACATGAAGCTTTTAGGAGATCTGTGAGATGGTTCCTCAAGAGCAGAAGTGGTTCAGAGCTTTTTCTTACTGTGTGTTTAATACTTTTCTCCTGTTTTATCACAATTTAATGCACATAAGTTTTATTTATTGATTGAAACGTTGTGATTTCTTTAGCTGTGCAGTCTTATTGAGTTAATATTAATATCTGGTCTTAGTTTCATATGAAGAGCTGCTCTGGAAACCTGTGTTTTAAAAACTAGTTTTCCTTCCCAGTCTGTAAATATTCCTGATTATTTAACCGCTCTTGTCCCGTTCTACCGTTCTCCTCAGCAGCAGAGGCTCCAGATGAGCGAGCAGCCCTGCTGGCCTACAAGACCGCAGTTGCCTTCCCAGTTAAACTTACAGAGCCCGGAGTTTTCCCAACACAGTCTCTAGGTGTCTCTGAGCCGCCAGCAGCAGCAGCAGCAGCAGCAGCGGCAGCAGCAGAGCCGGTTCCTGCTGCCGCTGAAGCAGCTGCAGCTCCTGAACCAGATGTTGCTCCTCCTGCTGCTGCTGAGCCTCTGGTAGAAGCCAGCAGTGAAACCTCAGCAGCAGAGGAGAGAGCAGCCCTGCTGGCCTACAAGTCCGCAGTTGCCTTCCCAGTTAAACTCTCAGAGCCGACAGAGTCTCTAGGTGTCGCTGAGCCAGCGGCGGCTGCAGACACCGTTACAGCAGCAGCAGCAGCAGCTACGGCGCCGCTTACTGCTGCCGCTGAAGCAGCTGCAGCTCCGTCAGAACCAGCTCCTGAGCCAGATGTTGCTCCTCCTGCTCCTCCTGCTGCTGAGCCTCTGGTAGAAGCCGGCGGTAAAACCTCGTCACCACCGGAAGACGCTCCGGTCGCTGCCTCCGCCACAGACGCCACAGTCACAGCCGAGACCGCCTCCTCTGAACCAGCCGCTGACGGATCCTCCTCCTCATCGTCCAGCGACTCCGATTCTGACTCGGACTCTGACTCGGACTCTGACGACGAGAAGCCACAAGTGAAGACTGAAACCGGGACCACGGCAGCAGAAGGAGCAGGAGTCCAGGAGGTCACACCGGAGGTAAAGGAAGAAGCTGATGAAGCCAAGAAGGAACCTGAAGCTGCTCTCACCTCCGCTGCTGAAGCCGTACAGGAAGCTGCTCCTCCTTCTCCTCCTCCAGCAGCAGCAGCAGCCAGCGTCAGTGCCGAGGAGCTGGTGGACTCTGCACCAGAGATCTCCACCGCTACTGAAGCCGCCGTAGACACTCCAGCTGAAGTTGTGACCGAGGCTGCAACTCCAGAAAAAGCCCCAAGCGATGCTCCTGTAGAAGCCGCCGAAGCCTCCACAGAAGCTGCTGAAGTCCCTGCAGAAACCGCCAAAGGTGCAGAAACCGCCGAAGCACCTGCAGAAGCTGCCGAAGCCTCCACAGAAGCTGCTGAAGCCACAGAAGCACCTGCAGAAGCCACTGAAGCCTCCACAGAAGCTGCTGAAGCCACAGAAGCTGCCAAAGCCGCCGAAGCACCTGCAGAAGCTGCCGAAGCCTCCACAGAAGCCGCTGCAGAAGCTGCAGAAGCTGCTGAAGCCTCCGCAGAAGCCGCTGCAGAAGCCACAGTCGAGCCCGTAGAAGCCGAAGCGGCTGCCGAGGCCGCGGCTGAAGTTTCCTCCTCTCCAGAGAGCGCCGCCGAGGAGCTAGTGGACGCCGCTCCGGTTGTAGCCGAAGCCTCCTCCGAGCCTCTAGAAGCCGAAGCAGTGGCTGCTGATGCTGCAGCTGAAGGTTCCTCCTCCCCAGCGCAGAGCGCCGAGGAGCTGGTGGACGCCGCTCCGGTCGTAGCGGAAGCCGCAGGAGAGGAGCTGCAGGCGGCGGACGCCCCAGTCGAACCGTCTGAGGGTACACACTACACCACCCTACCCCCCCCTCCCCCTCCCTCCCACCTACATCTGTACCTCTACCTTCTCTTCTCTGTGGATCTTTGAGGCCCCTCCCTCCACACACAGACGACTCTCTTTCTCTCCATCGTAACACGTCCTGTGTAGCGTTCAGGTGTTTTTAACCGTAGTCGCTCTCACAGCCTCTTAAACATCATCTAACTGCTCCTTTTTGTTTTTCAGTTTGGTTGTTTTTTGCATGAATGGATGCAGCTGTAGTGCACATGTTTTTATTTTATAACCACGCTTGCAGGGAGTTTGTTGCATTTCCTTTTTATTTATTTGCATCTTACCTCTTCTTCATTGCTTGCTTTCTGCAACCTGAAGTTTTAGTCTCGTGTCGATGTTAAATCGAGGTGCTTGCTTCTACTAATCACGCTTTCTCGCTCTCCACCATCTTTTTCCTGCTCAGCTGCTTCACTGCCAGAATATTTCAATCATATATATTTTTATTTTTTAATTTTTTCTTGGCTCATTCTTGTCATTTGATTGTTGTTTTGTTTTATGAACACCGGGTTCCAGGTTAAGGTTACAGGTAACGCTGCTGTTTTGTTTGTTTTGTTTTGATGGTGCCAGGTAAAGCTACTGCTAACAGTAACGTTAGAGAGCACACGGTCTTCATCCCCCCTTCCTTCTGGCAGCAAGTTGGACGATGCAGACGCTGGGAGCGGTCGGAGGCTCGGGGGCGGCCTTCAGGAAGCAGAGTTACACACTTATAGATAATTTATATAAAGAATAATCAGATCTTAGGGCTGATGTGAGCAGATCCTCATCAGCCGTGTCACTGCAGCTCCTTTTGTTGCACCAGCTGAGTGATTCTGCTTCCTGGAACAAACCCCCCCCCCCTTCCTTCCTTCCTCACCTTTTTCCACCTCTTGTTCATCTCTTTCTTTTTAAAATATGTCCTTCAAGGGTTGAAGCATGACTGATTAATGAGAATATGTTGAATGTGTCTCTTGTTGTTAAATGCACTTGTTGATGTGTAAGATCTTCCTTTCTTCTCTTTATTTGTTGTTTATAACCGTCTTCAGTGTCTGGACGTGCTCGGGGACGGTTTGTTTCACACGCAGACTTTAATGTAAACTGGTTTAAACTTTGATTTTTGACTTGTTGCTTCTATTTAAACCCCCATTTCATGCCTCAGCTGGTATTATTATTATTATTTCTCCAGTGCGGGCTGTCTTTACTGCCCTGCTAAAGCATGTTTAACTTCACATGCTTCCTCCTCCTCCTCCTCCTCCTCCTGCTCCTCCTCCTCCTCCTCCTCACAAACATGATCCTTGAGGCTTTTCACACTAGTGTGTCTCCACACTCTGCTGGGTGGAGAGGGGAGGGGAGGGGGGGGTTAAAATGCGACCTGCCGCTATAGGAAATGCCCCCACCGTAAACCACCTTTGTCAGCAGCACGTGTGAATATGTAAATGAGCTGCCCCATTTAAAAAAAAAAAAAAAAATCTTTTTAAATATTTACAAAGCCAGCCGAGACTTTTCTTCTCATTTTTTAGAGCTCATCAGCCAGATCCACTCTTTAATTACAGCCTCTAAATTAAAAAAAAACCAGCTGTGCATTGGTGCTATTTTTATTTTAATGCATGAACAGCAGGAAAGGTTTGTAATAGTCCTCTTTTTGTACCCGACTCAGCTTTTCTCACATGCCTTTTTTGTGTTGTTTCTTCCCCCCTCCCCTCTGCAGAGGCTGCAGCAGCAGCACCTCCGGAGCCCGAGGAGCCTTTTGACAACAGCACTTATAAAAATTACCAACACCACGGCTACAACGCGTACACATTCGCAGACCTGGACCTGGAGATGGCCAAGTACCGGCTCCCTCAGCCCTCCTCTGGCAGACCTTCGCCCAGACACTAGAAGAGCACAGCTGACCTCCGGCTCCAAACATTGATTATAGATTTAAAAAAAAAAAATAAATGATGCTGTCCCTCCTCTCTGTATGATCAACCCCCCCACCTGTCAGATCTGCATGTCACCCTGATGTTTAAATGTTATGTTATTAAAGTACAAAAAAAGAGAAATGAAGCGTGTTTCTGCCTGGTCTGATTCTGTTTTGTGTTATATAAAAGAAGGGAGGGAAAGCGTATAAAGGGATAGGCAAAGATCAAACGCATCTTTTATGCTGCTTTTCTTGCCTTAGGGGGGTCATTTGAATACAGCTGAGTGCGCAAGTGGTTTATCTGTTTCTATTTTAATGATTACACATTTTTGAGTCCCTTATAGCACTGCCTGCTGTCTGCTCGCACACAATAAAGCCTTTAATTAGCCTGGTTTATATATTAGGAGGCAAACCATCCGAGCCTCTTGTTTTGTTGTGTTTGTGTATTTGTTGTGCTGGATGATTTTTTTCCTTTTTTTTTAAAGATATACATAGAAAATGTGTTGCATAAATGAGGGCAGCCAGTGAAAAACACAGCAGGGTGCAGAGGGACGTCATGTCTCCGCCCACCTCATGAATATTCATGCGCCGAGCGCCCCTGCGTGCCCTTACGCGATGACGTAACGCGACAACTGCGGGTCCCGATTGCTGCAGCCGCTTGTCAGTGTGACGAAGATTGGCACTCAGGTAAGCTGTCACTCAAAATCCCTCTTTTTCCGTTCCCTATCAATCAAACAATCTGGGCCGCACGCAAAAATGCCCCGGGGCGAGCAGCGCGGACCTAGACAGGGCAGCGGAGGGTGTTTTTTGGAAGGGAAGCAGAAGCGGCAGATCTCCGGGAAGAAGAATAAAAAAAAATCTGTATACAAGGGAGGAGGAGGAGGAGGAAAGAGAGGAGAGAGAGAGAGGGGGGGGTGGGGGGTAAAAAAAAATATGTCGGCGTTTTGGGGGCAGAGGAGGATTGTGGAAAAGCGAAGGGCGAGAGCGAGAAACGAGGCCCGACAGTTGTAACGTTAGCGCGGAGGGGAGGGGAGGCGGAGGGCAGCTGTCCCCGCTTGATTGATTGACTGATGTGGGGAGGATTTTAAGGATCAACCCGGGCTAGCCTGATCACAGTGTAATTACTGTACACATTTGACACTAAAAATGCATTTTCATTTAACATGCTAGTTAATATGCGAAACGCTAAAGCCGCCGAAGCCGTGTTATTAAGGGGCAAACGGCTCGCTTCGTATCAATCCGCAGCGGGGTCTTTTTTTTTTTTTGTACCTGGCTAGCTAGCGCTAGGTTAGCATGTTTTTGGCAGTGATTCCCCTCTTGCTAAATATGGCGGTGTGAATTTGTCCGCACCGTACCAGCATGAGAAACACTTTAAAGTTACACAGTTAGCTGCCCCCCCTCCCCTCCGCTAACGTTAGCTGAAGCTCGGCCGGACGGTTAACCTCCGGTCGGGTCTGCCGAGCTAACGCCAGTGTAGCGTTAACGTTGCAGGCGGCCGATATTGTGCTAAAACAAAACGGCCGAGCTGCTTTGTCTGCGAACATCTCTATTATCTCAGTTAAGTTAGAGGATAGTTGCTTAACGTTAAAGGTCAAAGGCTTTCCTATAACTTTATCTCCTCTTGCCGCCATACACTTGTGTCCGAGCAGCTAGCACGGGGCTAAAAGCTAAGTTCATCGTGGTGGGTGTGTTAGCAGCAGTTAAAGTTAACATTAGCTCACTATTATTATTAGTATTATTAATGTTATTAGTAGTATAATCATTATAACGAGCCTCAGGATTTCTGTATCTGCCTGTTGTAGGTTTTATGAGTGGCATGAACAGCAAATGTTTGGGAATGTTGACAAGACATATCAAAATACATCGTCCCTTCATATAATGTTACACCTCAGCAGCAGCAGCAGTGGGAGAACTATTCAGATCCTTAAAAGTACCAATACAGCAATGTAAAAATACTCCATTACATGGATAAATGCTGCATGAATAATCCTACTAAGTTACAGTAAGAGTACATCAGTGTTATGAGCTTGATGTAGTTAAAGTGTTGCAGTAAAAGTAGTGGTTTGGTCCCTCTGACTGATATATTATTATATATGACATCATTAGATTATTAATACTGAAGCATCAGTGTTAGAGCAGCATGTTACTGTTGTAGCTGCTGGAGGTGGAGCTAGTTTACACTACTTTATATACAGTTAGCTAGTTTAGTCCACTGGTTCCCAACCTAGGGGTCGGGGCCCCTCCAAAGGGTCAGCAGATAAATCTGAGGGGTCGTGAGATGATTAATGGGAGAGGAAAGAAGAAAAAACAAAGTTCTGATACACAAATCTGTTTTCAGTTTCTGGACTTTTTCTCTAATCTGTGATTTTTGCTGAAATATTGGATCATTTGAACATTTATTGAAATGAAAGCATGTGAGAAGTTTAGAGGGAAAAATCACTATTTGGTGGAGCTGTTAACAACTCATAGACATGTGAAATGTGACCCCGACTACACACTGCTTTTTGTAAGACGTCAAAAGACAAAAAGGTTGGAAACCACTGGTTTCATCTTTAACAATGTGTTGTATTTTAAAAGCTTGTTATATTATCCATTGTGTCAAATCTTCATCTGAAAAGTAACTAAAGCTGTTAAATAAATGTAGTGGAGTAGAAAGTACAATATTTCCCTCTGAAATGTGATGGAGTGGAAGTAGAAAGCTCAGGGAAAGTACCAGCACCTTTAAAGTTATACTAGAGTAACAACAACAGCCTGTGTGTGTGGAGATGTGTCAACACAGAACATTTAAACTTTACTTCTGCATGTTATGTTCAGCTTTTATCTCTTTTGTTTTGAAGAGCAAGCAGTTGTGAATGCTTAACATGAGCTTGTTCATCCCTCCTTTTAATCACATCAGCCCACTTTACAAAGCCTAATAATAATAATAATGATGATAACAGCGTTTCATTCTGATATCATGACAGTTAAAACTATTAAAAGCTTGTGTGTGTCTCCTCACTGAGCGTCTCTGACAGGTAGCCTAACTATAACTGTGTGTATTGTTTAGGTTGGCCGCCTGTCCCCGCTTTCTATAATGCCCCAGTGTTTGCAGCATCTGCAGTGAACGTGATGGCAGCCCACTCGGTTTCCATAGACAAGTACCCAAAGGGAGAGCAGCAGGTGGGTGAGAGGGACAAATACATAGTTTACAACCTGCTCTAACTGGCTGGACTGCTTTTTTTTTTCCTTTTTTTTTATGTCTTTGTTTGTTCAAGAATGATCAAACACAACAGTGAGAGCAGTTTGTAATAACTGCACCTAAATGTTTCAGCCGGTTATTTTTAGCGGTGATAAGTCGGCCCTGGATAACCAAACAAAGGGAAACGCTTCATGCAATGTAACTCAAGAAATGTTAATGCTATTACATCAGTTTTGGTAATCTGTCGGCGGCATACTTGTCTGTCTGCGTCGCATAAATCACCGTACGGCGGATGCGGCGTAAAAGCTCTCATTCCCGCGTCTCCGCTTATGTAAATTACACACAAAACATCTTTATTTAAGCGCCAAACTCGGGGTGTCGAGAGCCTGAGAAAAAAAAAAAAAAGATCTATGACTAACGAGAAATTTTCCGCCCAGAAGGAAGCGATTTTTATTTTTAGCTCGTTTGCTGCTCAATCTAAGTCATTGTTGGTCACAGTCACATGGCGGTGGATGGGATTTGTGAGCTACTGGAAGGGATCCCGGGTCGCTCGTAGGCAGGAACGCTGCTGCTGCCGGTGTGAAAATAGTATGAAAGAAAGAGAGAGAGAGAGAGGGGGAGGTGGGGGGGATAAAAGGAGGGTTGGTGCCTCGAGTGGAGTGTTTCAGAGGCCACGGTCTTAAAAGTGTCCAAGGATGCAGCAGGTAACAGGTGGACTCCAGATTTATTAGTATTATTATTAATAATTAGATGATAACAGCAGGTTTGGAGGTGTTGTTTGTGTGGATGCAGCCACAGTGAGCTCACAAAGCAGCAAGAAGACACCAGAGGACGTTATGAGACACATGTTTAAGTGTTTCTGCAGCTTTTTATAAGTATTAAAATGTCAATAAGTGCAACTATCAGTACGTCTTTCTCTCCTGATTCTTTGTGCTCCCTTTTTAAAATAAAATAAAGTTGAACCCGTGTCATTTCCAACATGTATAAACGTGTGTTTTTATGATATTCCCGCCACGTCCTGATGGATTTCTATAGGCTTCATAATGAAGCGAGGCTCTGTGTCTCGGCTTCGCCCCGCAGCTCCTCTCCGCTCTTCACATGATGTCTCTTCACTCGCACTCTCCGCCTTTCTCTTCACCTCTTCACTGTCAGTTTCTCCTTTGTGTCACTCTTATTTGCTTTTTCCCCTCACTTCTGTCTTTGTTAAATTTGTTTATATTTCTCACTCTCCCTCTCTCTCCCTGCAGATGCAAGGTGTGGTAAAAGTAGACAGTGACTCGGAGCAGAAGTTTATGGAGGGGACGTTAGCAGAGGCACCCAGCCCGACACCCACAGAGCCACAGACGCCCATGGACGCGGACAAAGCCTCCATATATCGGTACAACTAACTGTGTGTGTGTGTGTGTGTGTTTGCTTAATGACAGAAGAAGAAGAAGAGCAGACAGAGATGTTCAAACCTCGTCATCGTCATCATTTCTAGCACCCATCTGTTCCTGGATCTGTCTCTCTTTCCCTCGTCTAAAAATATTTGGCCAGAAAACAGGAGTGTTATGAGAAGGAGAAACCTCCCGTGTGACGTGTGTGTGTGTGTGTGTGTGTGTGTGTGTGTGTGTGTGTGTGTGTGTGAAGGCCTCCCTCTCTGTTCATGTGACTCTCATGTTGCTTCCTGGCGTCTCAAAGTGTGTGTCAGCAGCAGCAGCAGCACCTCCCGCTCTGCTGCGTTTGAAGTGTAGTTTCTGCCCGCTTACAGTCAGATTACAGCCTGAGGACGAGTCACATGACCTCACAGGTGGCCTGTTTATTGGACGGTTTTTAGAAACGTGTCCCACGCCAGGCTGGACAGTCAGAGGACGAGTTTATACAGCAGTTTATACTCCTTGTTGTCTCCTTAATGTCTCAGTCTTGTCTCCTTCTTGTCTCCTTCTTGTCTCCTTAATGTCTCCTTATTGTCTCCTTGTTGTCTCCTTATTGTCTCCTTATTGTCTCAGTCTTGTCTCCTTCTTGTCTCCTTATTGTCTCCTTCTTGTCTCAGTCTTGTCTCCTTCTTGTCTCCTTCTTGTCTCCAACTTGTCTCCTTCTTGTCTCCTTATTGTCTCCTTCTTGTCTCCTTATTGTCTCCTTCTTGTCTCAGTCTTGTCTCCTTCTTGTCTCCTTATTGTCTCCTTCTTGTCTCAGTCTTGTCTCCTTCTTGTCTCCTTCTTGTCTCCAACTTGTCTCCTTCTTGTCTCCTTATTGTCTCCTTCTTGTCTCCTTATTGTCTCCTTCTTGTCTCCTTCTTGTCTCCAACTTGTCTCCTTCTTGTCTCCTTCTTGTCTCCAACTTGTCTCCTTCTTGTCTCCAACTTGTCTCCAACTTGTCTCCTTCTTGTCTCCTTATTGTCTCCTTCTTGTCTCCTTCTTGTCTCCATCTTTTGTCTGCAGCTTGTGGTGTTTTTATGTGTTGATGTTTTGGATTACCAGCTGTATATAAAGTATTTGTCCTTCTTTAAACGAGTGTGTAATGTATCACCTCGTCCTGATCTTCTCTGTCTCTGTCTCTGTCTTCGTGTCTTCGTGTCCTCCTCAGGCATCCTCTGTTCCCTCTGCTGGCTCTGCTCTTTGAGAAGTGTGAACAGTCCACGCTGAGCTCTGACTGCATCACCTCGGCCAGCTTCGACGTGGACATCGAGAACTTTGTCCGCAGTCAGGAGAAGGAGGGAAAACCTTTCTTCAGCGAAGACCCCGAACTCGACAACCTGGTGAGACACGAACATTCACGCACCACTCCGACCCCTAAATCCACTCTGAAGTGTTTTTAACTATTTTAACAATAAACTACATATATAGACATTTAAATCCAGCCTGCAGCACAAACAGATGAAATAAACAACTTTTCCTTCTGAAGTTCTGAAGTATTTGATAAAAACCAGAACAGCAACATGAGGTATTTCACAAAGGAACTCCTCATCTCGCTCACACATTCACTAGCGAGCGACCTTTGACCTCAGCAGCTCAGTGCGATGCCGTCCTGCCCGGAGCGACTCGAGCCGGAGGAGAATCTGACTCTGTGTGTGTTTTTTAACTCGTGAGGTGTTTGAGGGGGAGGAAAAAAACAACCCGAGGGACGTGTGCGGCAGCTGATCCTGACCTCTGACCTCTCTGTAGTCCCGCCCACATGCGACGGCGACGCTCGTGTTTATAAACGGAGCCTTTGTGCCTCCGAGTTTAAAAGATTTAGAGGCTCAGTAATTAAAAGAATAACATGAATTGATCTTTTGTTTTAATGTTGAACGGCAGAGAAGATGAAGGATTTCAAAATAAAAGATGAACGAAGGACAGAAACCTTTTCAAACCGTTTAAAAGCTTTAATATCATTTCATCCAGTAAACTCTCTGAACCTGATGTCAGTAAACTAAAGCTGCAACAGTCAGTCGATTAGTTGACAAATATTAAATTAATCTGCAACTATTTTGATAATCGATTTTTCTTTTAAGAAGAAAATGATTCCAGTGTTTCGCTGAGTCTACGAGGCGTGAATGTGCAACATAAAGACAACGAAACAGAAGGTGATGAGTGCAGAAATAAAGCAGTTTAATGCTTTATCATAAAGAACAATGAACAGTGACGGTGACTCAGTTTGTGGAGCTGAACTTCAGGGTGGATCAATGTAACCCAAACAGTTTCTAACTAATCCCTCATCAAACAGAAGACATTCACTAAACCTGCAGTAACAAAGACAGGAAACAGTGATTCACTCCTCCTGCTGCAGAAGTGCTCGCTGGTTGCTGCACTAGCGACCTGCTAGGCTAACTGGGATGAAACGGCTACACCAAGCAGATATCCGACTTGTTTTTACAACACACCAACATCACAAAGATCGTCTCGGATCACATCTCTAAACACTGAGAAACACGAGACGCCTGGCCGAGACGAAGAGGCGTCTCGGAGCCAGGCGATCCCCGGCGGCCACCGTAACACACAACGATACAGCAGAGAGCCGCAACAGCAGCTTCTTAATGTGAATATTTTCTGTTTTATGACGGTAAACTGAAGATATTTGAGTCGTAGACAAAACAAAACATTTCAGGACGTTTTATTAGACTTTAGTAAACACTGATCTGACATGTTATGAACCAAACAACTAATCAATTATTCAAGAAAACAATCAACAGATATATTTTAAACCCTGTATTGTAAACACTGATGTTTATTAGCCTGCAGTCTTCTTCTTCTTCTTCATATTTCTTGGTGCTTTCCAGCAGGAATCAAACAAACGACCCTCCTGATGTGTGTTTGACCTCTTTCAGATGGTGAAAGCCATCCAGGTGCTGCGGATCCACCTGCTGGAGCTGGAGAAGGTGAGCGACCTGTGTAAAGACTTCTGCAGCCGCTACATCGCCTGCCTCAAGACGAAGATGAACAGCGAGACGCTGCTGAGCGGAGACCCGGGCAGCCCGTACTCCCCCGTACAAGGCCAGGCCCCGAGCTTCTCTCCCGCCAAGAGCCAGGTTAGCAACACACACACACACACACAGATTACCAAGATACAACCAAGAATGCTTCCAGTTACGTTGATATGATTGGTCAACAAACAGATTTGGGTCCAGAACGAGTGATTTAAAGCTCTAATCTGTAATGATTCCTCATTAAAATGTGTAAAAACAACTAGACCAGACAGAAGCTTCTCTCCTGAGATCGTCAGGTTGTTGTCGCTCAGGTCTAGACCTATGTTCTATATGTTGTTGAGTTGTGTTCTTACATTAATGTTCAAACCCAGAGAAATCTGTCATTTTAATCAAAGTAACGGACCGTTTCATTTGGTGGCCTGTCAATGGCGTCATACCTCCTCTACCAAAGAGTATAGTGCACAAGATGCATGCGTCGGCGCCGTGTTTGTCCGCTACAATGGCGTCTAGCAAAGAGTAACTTACACACATACAAGATAATACATGGGCTTTGTTGTGCTTGTTCCACACAAACTGTTAGAAATGGACTTTTATTCAGTTTGAAGCCACATTTTCATGATAAATTTAGCTGGTTTTTAACTTGATCTTTTAGCCGCAAGAAGGATTTTAGTCATTGGACGTCTGGATCTTAAGTTATCAGAGAAATAAACTGGGCAAACGTTAGCAGCAGCTCGGCTAACAGCCCCTCCAGGAAGTCCGCTGCTCGCCCAACATGGTGGAGAAACACTGATTTTTTTAGCTGAAACTGCTTTATTCAGTGAATTGAAGAAGGACGTTGCGCTTCAACAATTCTCGGTGGAGAGCTAAACCCAAAATCCAGCAGACTTGTTCCAAAAATGTAGAAAAAAAGGGTAGCACATCTCAATTTTCCAGTCAAGGAGGACAAAATATGAACATTTCACTTGTTTATTCGGCTCACATCACATTAGAAAAACGCTTCCATGTTTGGGCACAGAGCCTTTTTTCAGAGCGTTTTAAGTATAAAGGTTCAATTCACTCATATATACAAGGGAGGAGTTAGTACTCAGCTGGGGGTTGGACCCAACCATTTGGGAACCAATCAGCCGTCTCATCCCATGGTTCTAGACACAGGGACCAATCTCAAGTCTACAATGAAATCTGCTTTAATTAGTGTTTTAATGATTTTAATCAGCGGGTCCGTTTGTTCTGGAGAGGAGGAGACCTCTGCGGGTAAAAACATCCTGAACCATCAACACTGGAGTAATCCTATCCCACTGAAGCTGCTGGTTTAACAACCAAGACAACAACTCCCATCATCCCTTGCTGCTTCACACACACACTCTCTCTCTCTCTCTCTCTCCCTCTCTCTGTCTCTCTCTCTCTGTCTCTCTCTCTCTCTGCAGACCCCCAGCTCCATCTCGGGGACCATCAGTCCTCAGGGTCAAATTGTGGTGCCGGCGTCGGCCCTGCAGCAAGGGAACGTTACCGTGACAGCCGTCAACCCCACCCAGGTGGTCGCAGGTATGTCACCATGGCATACAACCCCCCCCTCAGGTACTGTACTGTCTGCAGATAATGTCACGTACCAGCGGGACACTTTGATCTGAGCTTTCATTTACAGCCTGCAGCGTTTCCTCTTATCCTTTTAACGTGTGTGTACGTGTGTGTGTGTGTGTGTGTGTGTGTGTGTGTTGCAGGTGGAACGGTGTATCAGCCCGTCACAGTCGTCACTCCGCAGGGTCAGGTGGTAACACAGGCTCTTTCTCCTGGGACAATACGCGTCCAAAACAATCAGGTAGGTCGTTTCTCCTGCTGCCTGCCTGCCTGTCTGCTCGTCATGTGATCGACGGGCTGTGATGATGATGATGATGATGATGATGATGATGATGATGATGATGATGATGATGCTGTGTCGTGGAGGAACCTCGTTGTTAAACGTTTTCAAGCTTCCAAAAGGGATAAAACAGAAAAGACGTCTAAATTATGAAGGTTTTAGAAGAGAAACATGTTATAAAATGAACAAATCTGATTAAAAAGATGTTTTCAGCATCGCAGTGAAGTCACATCAAGACCTTCATAACATTTCGTCAACATAACTTTATATATATACACGTTTGTTTTTGTTAATACATGGCATCATAGATAAATGAGACCAAACTGTTATAAGGGGAGAAAAGCATCAGTTTGTTTCCTTTTATTAAGCTTCAAGTTGACGACTCCTCTTTTAGTGATCACGTTTATAACGGTGAAGTCAAACACTGTGTTTCTGCTTCAGGTTTTTATTCATTTTTATTTTTATTTACTAGCAGGAAAAGTAGACTAACAAGACTGAAACAAGAGAAACAATAAAAGAAAAACAACTTTAAGACTTTAAAACTCAATAAAAGTTTAAAACATTTGGCAGAAAGTTATCATGATGTTTAAAACCTGAAGAGAAAATTAAAATTAAATGCACAGTTTTCACCTCAGTGCTAGTGTGTGTGCGTGGCGTGTTGAGACTCAGTGCCGCGTCTAACGTGTCCAACGTCACACACGACAGATTCACTGTCGCTGTGATCTCTGCAGCCGTCTGACTGGAGAAACCGTGACCTGAAGAGTTTATTCACGCTTCAGTTCTGTTTCCTCTGTTTGGTTTTTATGCGTCGTTGAGTGTTTGAACGCCTCCATGTAGACACAAAGACACGGCGGCTGTCTAGACGCGGCGTAACTGCCCAATCAGTATCGGCAAATACTTGAGACTAAAACTCAAATGGAGTGAAGTTTGAATGTGGTCAGAATTGTTGTTGTTGTTCTTTGGGATGTAAAACAAATATAAAGGTGACTGACTGATCGTGTGTCCGCTCAGCTCCAGCTGCAGTTTCACCAGGACTTGAACCTCTTTAATCACGACGACAACTCAACCAAGAACAAACGTGGCGTCCTACCCAAACACGCCACCAACGTCATGCGCTCGTGGCTCTTCCAGCACATCGGGGTGAGTCCGTTTGCATCAGCTGGTCGTCTTTCTGACACTTGAATCTCTGAGAAAAACACTGAAGCTTTGTTTTTTTCTGTTCTTCTCTGCAGCATCCGTATCCAACGGAGGACGAAAAGAAACAGATCGCCACTCAGACAAACTTGACTCTTCTGCAGGTCAATAACTGGTGAGTTTAAAGATGTGACGGTGAGACATCGTGATGTCAACAACAACACTGATGACCATTTATTACAGCCTTCATCACAGTTTTCAGACGCTCCGTGAACACAACACAACTCTCATCTCATCAACCAACCAAGAAGAAACTCACTCACATTACATCCTTCCTCACATTTACTCAACTACTTTCTACTTCCACTCCATCACATGTCAGAGGGAAATATTGTACTTTCTACTCCACTACATTTATTTAACAGCTTTAGTTACTTTTCTCATGAAGATTTGACACAATGGATAATATAACAAGCTTTTAAAATACAACACATTGAGAAAGATGAAACCAGTGGTTTCCAACCTTTTTGTCTTTTGACGTCTTACAAAAAGCAGTGTGTAGTCGGGGTCACATTTCACATGTCTATGAGTTGTTAACAGCTCCACCAAATAGTGATTTTTCCCTCTAAACTTCTCACATGCTTTCATTTCAATAAATGTTCAAATGATCCAATATTTCAGCAAAAATCAAAGATTAGAGAAAAAGTCCAAAAACTGAAAACAGATTTGTGAATCAGAACTTTGTTTTTTCTTCTTTCCTCTCCCATTAATCATCTCACGACCCCTCAGATTTATCTGCTGACCCTTTGGAGGGCCCCGACCCCTAGGTTGGGAACCAGTGGACTAAACTAGCTAACTGTATATAAAGTAGTGTAAACTAGCTCCACCTCCAGCAGCTACAACAGTAACATGCACACAGCAGCTTCACTCCTGAATCCTGCAGCTTGTTTCCACTCAGATCCAGCTCTCTCAGATGGGAGGGGTTGGACTTCAGAGCTGAGGCCAGAGAAGCACAGCTGATCTCTGACAAACTGCAGTCAGTTAATAATCTAATGATGTCATATATAATAATATATCAGTCAGAGGGACCAAACCACTACTTTTACTGCTCTCTGACTGTCTGTGCTGATACTTTCTTTGCTTTGTTGTCGCCTCGTTGCGACACTGATGAATCAGATAAACAGCCGTCGTGTGTCTGCAGGTTTATAAACGCGCGGAGGCGGATCCTGCAGCCCATGTTGGACGCCAGCTCCTCCGAGACGCCCAAAACCAAAAAGAAGACTCCTCAGAACCGGCCTCTGCAGCGCTTCTGGCCCGACTCCATCGCGTCAGGAGGAGGAACCCACCAGCAAGTCACCATGCCAGACGGTACGCAGACAGGTTAACGAGTCTAACTAAGGGGCTAATCGTTCAACCTGACAGTCACACAGCAGGGAAACTTTTCTGATAACAGATAAAATGTTCCTGAATTAGTTTGAGTTCAGTTTTAACGTTGAAGTAGTTTCAGGCTCCGTCGTCAGCTTGTTTTTAGAGAAAAGAGAGAGAGAAAGTAAACTTAATAAATAATCTAACAGGCAGCAGATGATTTCCTGCTGAGTTTCCTTCATTCATTAACTCAAACATCATCAACAGTAAGTACAAACAACAACGTTTAAAGGATCATTCTGCTGGTTTGTGTGTGTTTATAAATATAAAAGCCTGATATCTGACTCCTGTTTGTTTAGAAGCAGCTCTGATGTGAGTTCTGATTAGTCTGCAGGTTCGGAGGTTGTGATCTGTAGCACAACGAGCTGTAAACATGAGCCGAGTTCCCGCACATGCTCAGTGACGTCTTATACAGATTAACTACTCTCCGGAGAATGAAAACATGACGCTGTTATTGGTCTTTGGAGGCTTTTTTAAACAAACTAATGTAACCAAACTCTTCACCCGGAGCAGCGATGTGACTCATTAATGTATTTTTAATCGTTTCTGGACGACAGAGGAGGGATCAGATACAGGTTTTGTTGTTGTTTGGATCCAAAGATGAGACTTGTTGACAAGAGGAAGAGCTTTATCCTTTTTGAGATGTGATGGAAATGCTCAGCAGGGAGTTTAAAGCTGCGTTTCGACCACAAGAACTTTCCCCTGAGAGCTTTTTAAGGAACTCAGAGGAGCAACCAGCATCTAAATGAAGCTCCAGGGAGATGGTTTACCCTCAGAAAGTCCCTGCTGGGTTTGAGGCGGGCGTTACTTTAAACAACAGGAACTTTAGGGGGCAGGGTTTTACAGGGATGACTGTTGCTGATTGGTCAAACCACACAGCATTCATTCATAAAACAAAGAAGTGCTCTAGTGTTGCTTCAGGATGAGGGGAGAACATTTGTCATTTGGTAACGGTGACAGTGAAGTTCAGCTTCCCTTCTTGTTTAAAAAAAAAAAAAAAAGAGAGAGAGAGCAGCAGTGGTCGATCGAGCTAGAGGTTGAATGGAGAGAGGGAGCAGCGGTAGTGAAAACAAAGCCAGCGAATGAGAGAAATAAAACGTCATTGTCTGAATGTTTCATGTTGTTTTGCTCTGAAGCATCAAACACTCAGCAGATGATTTAACGTTCCTGCTTTTCAGTCATTCATCACATCAGCAGGAAAAACAAACAACAACAAGACAGATCCGCGTTCAGTCGTCTTTTAAACCCTCAGAGGTCGATGCTGCAGAGGAACAGAAGCTCCTCTGCTTCTATCTGAACTTTTAGTTTAATCTTGAGTGAAATAAATATTTCTGCCGTAGTTTATTCCTCATTGAAATGTGTAAAAACAACTAGACCAGACAGAAGCTTCTCTCCTGAAACCGTCAGGTTGTTGTCACTCAGGTCTAGACCTATGTTCTATATGTTGTTGAGTTGTGTTCTTACATTAATGTTCAAACCCAGAGAAATCTGTCATTTTAATCAAAGCTGAAGCTGCTTGTTTAACAACCCAGACTACAACTCCCATCATCCCTTGCTGCTTCACACCGTCATCACACTCCGTCTGCTGTTATTGTTTTGATTGAGACGCCGAGCGGCTGAAATTACATCTTCTTCTTCTTCTTCTTCAGGTACGATGGTGACGATGAACATGGAGGGTCTGCAGAGTCTGACGTCAGACGGCGCCACGCTGGCGGTACAGCAGGTGATGCTGGGAGGCCACAGCGAAGACGAGTCGGGGGACAGCGGAGACGAAGACGACGACGCGGACATGGCCGGGCTGGGCCTGGACAACAGCGACTCATTGCAGTAGAGGACACACTCCCTCACACGGCGATCTGACACGCACACACAACAACAACAACAACAACAACACAAACAAGCGTAAACACAAAAAGGTCTCCAGAATACACACATCGAATCATAACGTACACACACACACACACACACACACACACACATTAGGTTTACATAGAGCACAAAAACAGGACGTAACGGGAACGGTCCTGCACTCTTCCAACCCTCCCACCCTGCTGAGAAACGGCGATTTATGCTGCGTGTGTGTGTACATCAGGAGTTTCATTTCAGAAACCGTTTTTTTAATTATTTAGTTGATGTAGGCGAGTGCACTTTTTTTTGTATATTTAAGCTCAAAAAGATTAAATCAAAACAGAAGAAGAAGAAGAAAAGAAAAAAAAAAGAAGTGTTAAAAACACCTGAAGCAAGTTTATATGCTCCGTTAATAAATGTTGACTGATTTTATTATTATTATTATTTCTTGCCCGTCCCCAACGTTGAATTTCTCAGTTTTGGATGCCAACACTTTAAAGTTGTATCTTGTAAGGGTTTGTCTTCACTTTTTGCATGCTTGTGTTTTGAGTAGATGTGCGCACTCTTACGACTGACTCCAGCGGCTCTCATCACACGGAGCCCCAAAGAGGAGAGATTTAAAAAAAAAAAAACAACAACAAACAAACAAACAAGAAAAAAAAAAAAGAAAAAAAAAGGAGAGATGCTTATTTTTATATACAAACATATGGAATTAGTGTTTTTTTTTGTTTTTGTTTTCATTTTTGTGTTCTCCTCCTGTTTTGTAAGGAATATTTATGTACAGATTCATAATTAAAGCTAAAGCGACCCTGTTTTTTCAGGGTTCTTTGAAGTTTTCTAAAAAAAAAACAGTTTAAAAAAAAAAATGGAATTGAATGCTGATGATGAAAAAAAAAAAATATTGCTATTTAAATTGGTTTTAAACTTACAAATACTAACAAGGCCTTACATGTGTTCTTTTTCTAAAGAATTCTTGCCAAGAAGCACAACAACAACAACAACAACAACAAAAAGGAAAAGTCTGACTGACTGGTCATAAAAATATTTAAAAAAAAAAAAAAGACACTAAAGTTGCAGAACGTTTGTTTTGTTCTGCAGAAAAAAGCATCGTTAATTATTTTACTTTGTGCTGCGAAACATCCAGTTTAACTTCAGACGGATCTGACTGCAGTATTCACTCGTTTTGTTTTTGTTTTTCTTTAAAAAAAATAAAATACAGCTTCCGTTTTTTTTGTTGCCCACATTGTGTATAACATAAAACATACATTACGTCTTTTTAATCATTTTACAATAAAGTAGTTGTAGGCGTCACTTTTTTCTCAACAACAACAACACAAAAAAAAAATAAATAAAAAAAATAAAAATAATGCACAATCCAGAACACTATGCTAATCACACAATCACAACGAGTCCGAGACGACGGCGAGGAGGAGAGAGAGAGAGAGAGAGAGAGAGGAAACACACAGAACGCCATCGAGCAGCAACAAGAAGAAGAAGAAGCAGCGGTGGACTTTTAGCACGCATTAAAACATTTTATTTATGTACACGAACATGCTACTGCGATGGAAACTCCTTCATCGCCTGCCTGAAGCACTCGGACTTTAACAACGCTGCAGCTTCTCTCGTCAGTCCTTCCTTCCTTCCTTCCTTCCTCACTACAGACACACGTAGTGAATCTGTATCAATTTGTTTTGATATTACTGCACAAAAGAAAAAAAGAAAAATTTGGGGTGCCTCTCTTGTTTTTTTTGTTTTTTTGTTTTGGAATATATCTGTAATATTGTACTGTACCACAGCTGTCTGTCAATAGTTGCAGTAATCTGGTTTATAATAATCCCTCCTTGTAAAGTTAAAGACTTTGAAATGGTTGGTTTGACACACGTCGGGGAACCTCGGCGGCCTCGGCAGGGTGTCGGTGAGACCCTCGCTGAGCTCTCGGCTCCTCACTCGCATCTGTCTTGGCTTTTTAAACGAAGCGTTGTTCACTTTTTTCTCTTGTCTGTTTTTGCCTTAGAGCTTTCTATTTTGGAATAAACGATGCCTAACTCTCTCTGTTCGCTGTGCACCGTCTCGTCTCTCCTTCCTTCCTTCCTTCTTCTTCTTCTTCTGGTTCAGTTGTCTGAGCTGAGATGAGATGAACTCTGAGCTTCTTCTCTCTGGAAAAACAAAAACACAGAAAACAGGTTTTAGTGGAGATGAAACTCACCGGATTTATAATTATTATGGAGAGCTCAGAGTTAATAAAAACACACACATATGCTGAATTATTATATATAAAACAGTTAAAATCTTTCCATAACTACATAGAGTTACACTGCACAGCTTCAAGAAGAGTCCAGTTTGATTTCTTGATTATTTCATAATGGATTTAAATTTGTTCGCAGTGACTTTCAGAAAACATAAAAAACACACAGACTGAAACACTGGGATCATTCCAGGATCTGGTTCATGTTCTCGTTGCTAAAAAACATTGTTAGAGTCTTCTACAGATTTATTATTAAACCCTGAAACATTTAGAGACTCATGATGATGTTAAAAAGAAAAAAAAAAGATGAAATATCATCTGTTTTATTCCAAACATCCCTCTTCCTCCTTAAAACCTGACGCCTACATTACCCACAATGCAACTCAACTGTACAGAGTCGCATGTGTTCAGCTGGTAGCGGCTAATGTAGCCAGAGGTGGATAAAAAAAACTAGTACATTTACTCAACTCAATGTATTTAAAAGTTTATGTGAAGCTAATATGAAGCTTCAGTGTCCAAATGAGTCAAATCCAGTAGATATCTTTCAACGTTTCAGTCTTTTTAGTGGCAAAGTCCCTCTTTTTGTTTCTATACTTCCACCTGCAGCTCAACAGGGAAACACAAAGAGGAGAATTTGATGCTAAAAAGACTGTAAATGTGTCAGATATCCACTTGATATGACTAAACTCAGACTGCTGAAGCTGAACAGAAGCTTCACACACACTTTAAATGTCTATCTGGACACACTGTGGATTGATTGATTGATTGATTACAGTGAGGAACCTCTGGTAGAAGCTGTAGGATCTTTCATGCAGGACTTTCTGGTTTCACCTCTAAATAAACTCTCAGTAATCTAAGAGCTGAATAAAGCTGCTCTACCAGCTGCTCAGATTCCAGAGAGGAGTCGATCCAGCTGTCCGGCATCGCAGGACGGGTCACCAGCAGCTGCCGGTACTACGCGGCGGCGATGGCTGCGGCGGCTGACTAGTTAACAGAACAGACGGTGAACTGATCACCTGCAGCTGTTGTTTTTACATTCTCGCTCCTCCGTTGTCGTCTAATAACTATTAAACATCACGTTGCTTCACCGCCAGGAACCCAAACACCGTCCTGCTGCCAGAAACACTCACCACACCACCGAGTGTGGATTCATCCGCCGCTGAAAGTAGTCCCAGACAAACACGCAGTAAACTACAGCCTCCTTCTGTTACATGTGATTACAGAGGATGTTAAAGATTAAACTACAGCAGGAACCAGTGTGGTGGACTGGAAGAAGGATCCAGAGTCCAGCAGAGACCTGCAGACCGTCTGCTGGGTCCTCTCTAGACCTGAGACCAGCTCAGCTCCTACTGACCTCCATCTGTTGTCGGATCCAGCTGAGCGACCGTGTGATCCGGGTGTAAACGCCCGGCTTGTTCCTGATAGCGCAGCCGATCCCCCAGCTGGTCGCCCCAACCAGCTTCCACACGGACGAGTCCTCGCAGGCCAGAGGACCGCCGCTGTCCCCCTGAGGACACAGAGAGAGAGAGTCAACGTCTATCAGACCTCCAGACCTCCAGACCTTCACCGCCTCAACAGAAGACTTTTACTGGAGCTGAAACTCACAGTTCTGAACTTTAGGATGTATTTAAAGTTGTTTTTTTATGTCTGCGATGTTTTTAAAGGAGGATTTCAGTCAAATAAAACTTATGGAGGCTTTTTATTCTACAGGTTCTTCAGTTTTCTATTAAATTTAGTTTTTAATCAATACAATTTAAATTAATTCCACTTAATTGCTTGTTAAAAAGTACTTTAGTCAGTTTAGTCAGTACAGTTCAATAAATATTCAGAATAATAAATTAATAATAACTTAAAAGACTTCAACACTTCATCAATAAAGTTCCTGAGAAACAGAACGACAGCTTTATGTTTAATGTTTTCTGTTTTATTTATAGTTTTAACTGTAAAAGTTTCACATTTCTTGGTGGAAAACTAGATTAAAAGAACAAAGTCTCAGCTTTAATTTAAGGAGATGTAGAGGAGATAAAAGTCTTTTAAACAAACACACGGCGCTCAAACTGCAACGATTCAAAACAAATCTGCATCTGTGAACAGTTTAATATAAATTATGGAGGTTTTTTATTCTGCAGGTCCGTCAGTTAATCACTTTTTAAAAAGTACTTTAGTCAGTTCAGATCAGCTGAAGGTGCAACTGTGTAAAATAAATCATTCTGTTCTGATCGATTCAATAAATATAATGAATAATAAATGAATAAAAACAGAATAAACGCTAAATGTTTAATGTTTTCTGTTTTGTTTGTAGCTTTAACTGTTTTTATTTCTCTTATAACTTCAATCAAATTCAACAGTTTCACATCTTTGTTCTTCAGTTTCAGTTTGAAATATAAAATAATGGAAATTAGATCATAAATACAAAGTCTCAGCTTTAATATAAGAAGGTAATATAATATAACTTTATAATATAAAGTCTTTTTAAACAAACACGTGGAGCTCAAACCTGCGGCTCCTACCTGGCAGGAGTCGGTTCCTCCCTCCAGATATCCGGCGCAGATCATCCAGGAGGAGATGAAGCCTTTATAAACCTCCGGCTGGTTGCAGGTTTTGGTGGAGAGAAGCGGCACCGTCGCCGAGCGCAGGACCACGCTGGTCTCTCCTGACGAAACCACAGAAACCACAGAGACATCCAGAGACACGCAGAGACACGCAGAGGAAACTGTGAAGAAGTTATTCAGGCTGCAGCTAAAGATTCATTATCAGATAAATCGATTAGTCGTCAGAAAACAGTGAAACATGTCGATCAGTGTTTCCAAAAAGTCAAAAATGACACTTAAAACAGAAAGAAACAAGAAAATATTCACATTTAAGAAGCTGAAACAAGATTTTTTTTTAGTGTTTTTACAATAAATCGATGATATCAATGACGGGTCACATGATGAACCGATCAGCTGTTCAGACTCACCTTCGTCCTCCGTCGCCCCCCATCCAGAGATCCAGCACATGGTTCCCTCCTCGTACTCCTCCCCGTGGTTGGGCAGGCAGATGGGCTCCACGAAGCCTGCAGAGGAGGAAGATCTGAGTGAAACCACGTCTGGACCATCAGACCATCAGACCATCAGACTGACGGCTGAGAGGAGAAAGCAGATTATTGAGTGATGTTTGGTCTCTAAAGGACTTAAAGACGCTCACTCAGTAATTATACAGCAGAGGAAAGTCAGTAAAGCACATTTACTTCAAGCAGCCTTTAATTTTCTGCTATTTTATACTCTGTTTATCTGACAGATTTTAGATTAAAAAGGATTTTAAAAGCAGCATTTTTACATTCCTGGATGGTTATAAAATTATTATCTTATAAAATTATCTTATTTGATCCCACAAACGCTCAATAATTAAGCCAGAACAGCCTGATAACACACTTCAGATTACATCACATGCGTTAAAAAAGTGTCTGAATGAATTTATTAGTTTCTGTTTCTGGGAAAAAACAGTAAAATTCTCCAGAGCTTCTTCTCTCTGAACTGTCTGTTTAACTAAATCACACATTCATGCTGCTCTACATTTTCTCCTTTTAATAACTGAAGTCATATTTCTTCACCTGGAGAGAAACACTCTGCCTTAAATAAAGTTTTAATACGTCTCCACTGATATTAAACAGGATAAGAAAATTAAATGATTGTCGCTGTGATTGACGTGTTTGATTATTTCCTCATAAACTGTCAGTAATGTTATTTATTATTATACTGTTGGGTTATTTAGACAAATAAAGCTCGTTATAATCTGCTCTGTTTAAACTGAATATCTTTTTAATGTCACATCGTTTTGTAGAAGAAACAAAAATATTGCAGCAGTTTTTTAGTTAAAGCTTGTTGTGTGTGACACTGGTTAAAGATTTAAAGATAACAGATCGATCACCGCTGTGTCTGCTGACTTTTAGAGTGTTTGAAACATAAGTGTGTAAACAGCAAATAATAAATAAACCAGTTAAAAGCAACTGCAAAGAGAGACAGACAGGTCCTGAGTTTAGACTGAAGACGCTCCGCTCTGTTTCCTGTCTCAGGTCTGAAGTAACTAAAAGTCAGTTTTAGTTTTAATCCTGAGCGGCCTGCAGGGTTCGTAGCTGCTCCTACAATCAGAACCTGAGGGGTCAGAGGTCATGTGTCTAGCTAAAAGGCACCAGAGCAACAGGAAGAAGGAAGGAGGAAGGACGCCGGTACCGTTGAAGACGAGCGGCTCCCTCAGCTTCATCAGTGCGATGTCGTAGTCCAGTCCTTTGGGCCGGTAGCGAGCGTGATATATGATCTGCTCCACAGCCAGAGACTGAGCGCCGTGGACCGGCTGCTCCGTCTGCCCCACGTGCACCGACCACACGGAGGGCTCCGCAAACCTGGAGACCAGCGAGAGCAGCACACGTCAGAGTCCCAGTGGACCAGAATCCCACAGAAACACAGCACACGTGTATCAGAGCGAGTGTTATTAATGTTAAATATTTGTTTTACATGTTGTCTGAAGTGTAAAGGATGTAAATGTAGTGAATGTTCCACCAGTTTGTTTACTGGGCAGACTGGTGGAGAAATCTGACTCCAGCTGTTACAACTTTAACTGTGATGGAGCGTTTTTCTACGTGGCAGCACCTGAAGTTACATCTGACACCATCAGAGTCATTTAAACCTGCACGGGGAGGCAGGAGGAGGAGGAGGAGGAGGAGGAGGAGCAGGAGGAAGAGGAGGAGGAGGAGGAGGTGCTGCCAGTAAACAGCTCTGTTCAGGAGGAAGTTTGGAGTTTAATGTTTAGTCTCAGACGAGTCAAAATGATCTTAAAACCTGTGCTGTGTTATAAATTATACTGTGTTTCATGTGTTATATTACTATTATACTACCACACATATATTATACAGATAATGTTACACCATAACTGTCCATTAATATCCCTCCGTCGGGTCTCTCGGGTCGTGTTTCGTTGTCAGATGTCATGCGATCGCTGCAAACTAATAATGTTCCTCTAATGTTTGGTCAGGTTTCTGTTGAGGAAGAGATAAAGTATCTCTGGAGACTTCCTGGTTAAATACAAACAGATTAAAATGCTCCACAGTGTATGAAGCTGTTCAAATAAACACTACAATAACAGCACTGAATTCTGCTGTTGCTCATATTTTTGAACTTTTGCTAAAATTGAAATATTGGAATGCAGGACTTTTACTTGTAATGGGATATTTTTACACTGTTAATTGTTATCTAGTGTACTTAAAACATCTCTGAGACATTTTATTCACCAAAAGTTCACCTTCTTTCCTCTCAGCCCAACTGTTTCTGAAGCTATTTAAATTAAATCTGCATTATTAATGAGCTCCTGCTCTGATTGGCTGGAGGTGTGGCCCTCACCTTCACCCCCAGCCAATCAGAATAATGCCTAATGAAAGCAGCAGCATGTTTACCTGCAGATGTAAGACAGTTTATATCATCTATGAAGCAGAGTCTGATCCTGAATGAAGGAAGAAGCTGCTGAGACTCAACAGGATGATTCAGAGAGTCCAGTGTTTGTATTTGAATCTGTATTTGTTGAGGCAGCAAAATTATTTGTAATTGTATTGAATCAAAGTTGTTTTTGACTTCCCTCGCTGCTGATAGACGTCACAGCGGAGCAGAGGAGAAACACTGAGATGAAACCTGCCTGCATGTTGCTGTTTCTTCCTGAAAACAAATTATTTTGAAATAAAATAAATAAATAAACACCCACTATTTGTGCTTTGCCTAATAACATATTTATATTCGGGAACGCCTCTAGCGTGAGTCCAAATTTCCTCACAAAGTCAAAATCTGTTTTCCAAACGTAGCCGTTAGCTTAGCTTTAGCACAGATACATTATATTCCTTTAGCTCAGTAACAGAAAGACACCAAGTTTTAAAACTTCATCCAAAGATTAAAGATGAAACAGTAAAATCCTGCAGCTGAGTTTCGTTCAGCAGACAGTCGCCGGGAAAAAATGAATTTCAGCTGTTCTTGACTTAAATTTGCATCCTCTGGAGGGCTCTAAAGACTCTTTAGCTCCAGTGTGCTGCTTTACAGCTGTGATATAAACTGTGACTACAGATGTTTCATAAACACTCAGCGTAGCTCTGGGTGGCGGGTTCATGCTGAAGCTTCAGGCAGATTTGATGTGACTTTCTGGTGTGATATAATAACGAGAACCACCTCGACACCGCTAACTCTGCAGCCACGAGTCTCACCATTTCGTATACCGTATTTTCCGGACTATAAAGCACACTTAAAAGCCTTAAATTTTCTCAACAAAAAAAACGACAGTGCGCCTTATATATGGATTCATTCTGGTTGTGTTTACTCACCATGTGGTTCACGGCGCTCTGTCAAAATGTTTCAGTAAGAAGGGGTTAGCAGGCAGCTACACATTTCTCCGTTTTCTATTTATCTGTTTAGCATCGCTAAGCTAGGCTAACCCGTTGTTGCTAACTTTGGAGCTAACCTTCACTTTTCCAGCAGTTGGGGGAAACAACAGACGTGACTTTTCATGGTGTTGACAAGCTGCAGCGTTTATTAACTGACACACTGTAGTCTGTACTGTACATTTACTGCCACACTGACAACTTACTGCTGCTGCTAACCGTTTCCTCTGCTCCGTTAGCATTAGCCGTTATTTCAGACACTCTCTCTCTCGCTTCACCACTCACTGACGCTAACGTACCTGCAGTTTCCATGGCAACGCCACAGCCGTTAACTGACGTTTAGAGACAGCGCTGCTCAACGGCTCCCAAACGCTTATTGATTTAAGAATGAATGAATATTTGGCGTCATTTTTGACATCTTAAAAAATATTTTTGGCCTATGGTAATTTAAAAGAGAGGAGATAGAAGTGAGTCATTTTACAGCACATGAGGATCCAACCCTATCTTCCACAATACCAGCTCTTCAAATAAAACCAGGAAAACTCCACCTTTAGCGTCACTACACTTGTTTTAATATCTCATTTATTGGATCTTCACAGCTCCAGACTGTGTTTTAAAGCTGCTCTCCTCACATCTGCCTGTCCACATGTGCAGTGAAACATCTTTCACAGTCCCTGCTGGAGCTTCGTGTGAGACTCACCCGTACACGCAGTGCGCCGCCGTGAGGATCCAGCGTGACGTGATGATGGAGCCTCCGCACAGGTGTTCGCTGCGGAAGTGGAGGCTGACCTGCCAGGGGAACTGACCCGGCCTGGAGATGTTCCCTCCGACGATACGAGAGCTGTACTGAGGCCTGGAGCCGCACGCTGAGGGTCAGAGGACGAGGTTTAGAAAACATCCTGACTGCCGAACAGCTGCTTTGCCTCAGAAAGCTGCTTTCAGAGACCTTTTTAATACATTTTAACACATGAAAGAAAACGGATAATAAAGCCTAAGTACATTCATTTATATCACATTTTATTAGCTGTAATTAACTACTCTTAAGATAATTAATCAATTAATGTTCCCTAGATAAACATGGGATTAGATTTGTTTCATAATAACTGAACAAAACCTCCCAATAATCAAACAAACAAAAAATAGAAGGTGATTAAAAAGATTTTGAATCCTAAAAACTTCCTCAACGTCACTAAAACTAGACGACAGTTTAATTACAATATTCTCCATTTGTCCTTCACCAACACAGATTGTTACAGAGCTGCGTCCTGATTGGACAGTTACTTTTGGAGGGAAAGGTCAGTAGATGGTCTCTAAGCAAACCGAGTTGCAACAACCTGAAGGATTCAGGAGCAAAGCTGGAAAAAGGTGAACCTGAGATAAAAACATCAGACAAACATGCTTCATGCACAAAAACACACACTCAGGTTCCATATAAGTTTATAATTATATGAAGTTAAAGTGTTTCTTCTTCAGGTGATTTATAAATATATGATTTATGTCACATTGCTCGGCAGAAATTTAAAGAGCGATGTTTTCAATTTATGCCTCGGCGAAAGGTTTCGGTCGTCTCCATGGTAACAAGACATCCACGATATCCTCCAGCTGGCTCGTTTAAGTTACATTAAATCATCCAGACTGAAGCTAATTAAACAAGGAGGTTCATCTAAAGTTATTATAAACAGAATATCAATGAAAAAGTTCAGTGAGAACAACGATCTCCGTGGCGACGATAGAAAAGCTACCCGATCACATCGTGAATCAGCTTTACTCGTCTCAGCAGGTAAAATAACATCTTCAAACACTCCAACAACACGTACAGGTTTTCATGCTGAAGCAGTGAACAAACGCCTGAATCTTACATACTGTTTATGGGGAAAAATAGAAAAACAGCACAACTGGAACAAAGTTTTCTCACCCAAACATTTCAGAGTCGTCACCTTCCCCGAGCTGCACTGACTCTTACTGAGGCGACAAAAAAGACCAAAAAAAGACTGTAACGTTGAAAGATATCTACTGGATTTGAACCATTTGGACGCTGAAACTTCATATTAGCTTCACATAAACTTTAAAATACATCATGAAGGGATCTACTGATGATTACAGCAAGAAAAAACATGTTTAATGTTAATTTAAGCCCCTGATTGTTGGTTTAAGATGGTGAACTGTCCTTTAAGCAGTATATAAACATTATGTTTATGCAAAATGTCATCTGGAGTAATAGAACAAAAACTAATAAACACTGGTTTCTGTTAATTAAACATCTAGTAACCGCTGTTCCTCCTGAATGAACTGTATGATAAAACCTTTGATTATTTTTACTTTCTTTTTGTTTTTATTATAAATTTATTGTCTTCTTTTTTTTATATGAAGGTTATTTCACTCATTTTCTGATCTTTATATTTGGCTCATTTTGCTTTTTCTTGTTTTAATGATCAATGTGATTTGAAATTGTTTGTTTTATTGTTGCTGTTGTTGTGTGAGACTAGAGGCCAGTTAGTGGAAACTGATGATGATCCAAATAAAGAATGTGCTTCATAAGTAACCAGATCCACAAAGAAGAAGAACTCGTGTCCATTAGTTATTTTACATCTTTCATTCAGACGGCAATGAGCTTCGTACCTGAATGTTGTGGCGTTCTGGAGCTTAATGATCTGTGATTGGCTGAGGTTGATGGACACCAGGTTGTGCTGCAGGTCCTGTTCAATGGAGGTCTGAGAGACGAAGAACGACTCCACGTACCTGACGAGCACAGAAATAACGATAATAAGCCTCATACAAGAAGCATTCATTAAAACAGACTTACTCTTAAGACAACATGTTTATTTTCTTTATATTTCCAGCCTCTATATTTATATTCTGGTTCTCTACTGGAATAAAAACTCCTTATTGATCTTCTACTGGTCCTTTATGCAGCCCCTCAGTTCAGCCTCTGTCTGAAACAGGAAGTTTTAGCTCCTGTCTCTTTAAGAGAGGCCCCGCCTCCTGATGAGCCCGCTCTGTTCTGATTGGTCAGCTTTCAGGAAGCCCCGCCTCCTGATGAGCCTGCTCTGTTCTGATTGGTCAGCTTTCAGGTAGCTTCCTCCGGCTCCAGAGGCTACGTAAACAAACTATAGTAGCAGGATTTCACTTCTTTTTCTCCTTCTTTACTCCAAATGTTCAACTTCTCAAATCCATCTGTACAACAACACATGGAAACACCTTAGCAACCACCTTAGCAACCAAGACTACTGATTGTCAGTTTGTGGGCATTTGCAAACAATCTGAGGAGGAAGTAAAGGTAACTGAGTCCCTGGTTTTTGACTTGCAGGCAGCATTTCTAACTTCACCTAAAGTTTTGAAAGTTTGTTCTTGTTTAAACATCTGACATGAAATAATATGAAAATATAAAGAGAATTTGCAGCATTCATCAGTTTTCTCGTACGTATGAAATGTGTCAGACAGTCGGACTCTCTTCACAGGAAACTGACTAAGCAGCTGACTTCATGTGTTTTAGACGTCAGGCTCTGATGTGTCAGTGAGACAAAAATGTAAAACACAAATGAAAATGTTTCCTGTCGATGGTGTGAGGGTGAAAAGTCACGAGAATGACCGATGAATCATCATCATCATCATCATCCCTCTAAACAATCCATCCAGCAGATGTCCGGACAGAAGCGTCGGACCGCATCGGACCGGCGGGCTGACTGTTCACAGCTGTTCTGAACGGCTGCACGGCGGAGCACAGCAGGGAAGCAGAGACCTGGAGTATCCCAGCTGCTTGCAGGCAGAGACGCCCAGCCAGTTGTTCCAGTCCTCCGAGCAGACCGTCCTCCAGACGCCGCCCCTCTGGACCTGCAGGACCGAGCTGCTCCCGCTCAGACGCACTGACACAGAGACACATTTAAAGCATCAGCCTGGTGATTTTATACATTTCTCTTCTGATCTACTAACAAGTATTAAAGCTCTGATATGTCTGATTCCTCTGCTGTTGTCCAGAAACTATATGGGTGGAAAAAACGCAGCCGACTCCGGGAAGCATCGCTGCAGGGAGCTCCAGCGAAACACCGAGTCTGGTTCGTCTTTTACTGCGACGCCACGTCATCCAGCGAGGCGCCATGTTGGCCGATCAGGCGAGCACGCATTCCTGCTGGATTACTTTATAACAAGGAACGCCACGTTGTCCGACTGTTTCGCTCTCGATGTGACACCGTTCCAGAGTTGTAAAAACCTCTGTGAGTTTTTACAAACTGCTTGGTGGTGTTTTTTGGCCTCTGATGAGCTTTTAAACGCTCCCGGATCGCATTTCACCGTCTCACCGGTTCCTCAAACAACACGCCAACAACAACAACAACTCGCCATCTTACACGGAACTGCTCTCCAGAGACTGAAAACATGATGCTGTTATTAGTCTTTGGAGCCTTCCTAATGAAGGATCATGTGACCCAGAGCAGCGCTGACGGCTTTTTAATAGTTTCTGGACAAAAACAGAGGAATCAGACACATCAGAGCTTTAATACACACACAGTAATTATTAGTAGATCAGTTTAATGATGGTTTGGATCTGTAGTGTGAACTCAGATACACCCTTTGTTTTTTATCCTCTTATCACCCCGTTACAAAAAGCCTAATATCACCTAATTACCAAGTTATTACCTGTTAATCATCATGATATCACATGATTATTACCTCTTTATTATCTACATATTATGGCAGTGATGTGCTGAGGTGAAACACACTTCATTGATGTAACTGTAGACATGCTTTACATCAACTATACTGTGAATAATCATGTTATGTAACCTCACACTGATCTGTAGCAGCTGTAAGGCAGTAGGCCGAACACAGGCAGTCACTTACTGTGTAATGAAAGGTTTGAACTTGTTTATGTAACCTCACATTAAAACCTTTTATAAAAAAAATAGAGCAGGTTTGGAAACAATAGTGAAAAATAACAAGAGCTGACTCTAAAAAATTAAAGGTCATGCAGGTATTGTGAGATAAATAGAAGTGGAAAAATACAAAAAGAGGAGGAAACGCTGATATGAGAAGCAGAAGATAAGAAGAAACCTATTTTTGAATAACTTTATAGTAGTGTAATTGGTAGGGAAGGTTTGTGATGACTACACCAGGCGTGACCAGAGCTAGTTAAAGGTATATAATCCCCGTCTGAAACTAGTCAGGACATGTTTGGTGTTTGATGCTGCACCTGTTCTCCTTTTAATTATCAACGTTAAAAGTTTAGACCTTTCTACTGCTGATTTATTTGAACTTTTGATTGACATGTTTAACAAAAACAACCCAACAGATCCAAACATGAAGATTTGTGGACAAGAAGAAAAACATAAAATAATTTCTGCCTCATCTTTTAATCCTGTTGATGTTCATGTGTGTTTGTCTTTGTTTCAGTTTCATACCACACATCTAAAGACTGTTTGAAGGTTACAGTTCATAAGCATATAAAGACAGACGTGTGTGTAGTTTGGGGTCTGTGTGTGTGTGTGTGTGTATGTGTGTGTGTGTGTGTGTGCGTGTGTGTGTATGTGTGTGTGTGTGTGTGTGTGCGTCTCACCACAGCCGAGCTCGTCCTCGCCGTTGTCACAGTGAATCTCGCCGTCACACTGAGCCGAGCTGCTGATGCACTGAGACGTCGAACCGCAACGAAACTTCCCCAAACAGCTCAGACCGACTACATACACACACACACACACACACACACACACACACACACACACACACACAGACGTCTTGAACATGTTCCACCTTTAACTCTTCAGATCTTAACGTGGTTGTAAATATTTATTAACAACCAGTTTGAATTTCTCCACTTCGTTAAACGCTGAAGTTATAACGAGATGAAAAACATGTGTAACAGTCAGAATGAAGAGACGATGATTCTGACTGGAAACAAGAGAAAAAGTCCTTTAAACTGATCATTTAGTTCATTTCTCTTTAAGGACAAAGCAGATACGATAAATAATTATTGTAATATCTTTTCTTCATATTCCATCTAAACATGACTTTATTCTCAAAGCAACATATTCTGACTTTTCCTCGTATATTACATCTTATTTCTCCAATATTTGTTTGAAAAATTACAACTTTTTCTTTTAAACTTTTCCTGAAAATAATATATTTTTTCTGTGAATATTAAATATTTAAAAAATCACAACTTTATTCTCAGTACATCATCATTTTTCTGAATTTAATTCTTGAAATCTCACTTTTTTTGCCACTATTGGCCCCTCGTAGGTTTATTTAATGATATATTTCAGTCCTGTTGTTGAAACTCTTCTGCTTATTTGAGTCTATTTCAATCCAAACCTGTTTTATTCTAATCTCTTCTTCTCTTTCTCTCTTTATAACTCTTCTTCTATCAGCTTCTATTCTGCAGCAGAAAGCAGCCGGTTCGCTTTCAGCTGTTTTCACAGATAATCATCTGATCTGCTGTCGACAGCGACGCCGCTCCATTTGACACCAGTTACTTCCCGACACCGTCTGGCTGATCGCTGCTCCAGAAACACGGCCAGCAGGCTCAGATAATAGTAGGAGTTAATAATAATAATAATAATAATAATAATAATAATAATAATAATATTTTTACTGTATAAACAAGCAGACTGGATTTAAAGCTGCTATATGGAAGAACACAGAAGACTTCTTCATTCTCTCTGAGAGCAGACTGGACGCTACGGAGGCTCACTGACGCCTCGTAAGGTATAAAGTGTTTATTATTATTATTGTTATTATTATTATTATTATTATTAACAGTTTTTATGAGTTTATGATCATAAACAAAAGTTAAAGTGCTTTTGTCTTTAAGGCTGTTTGAGGTTGTTTACGTCCATATATGGAGGTTAATAATGTCTCCACAGACACTGTTTGCTGCCTCAGTGTCCCTTTAAATCCATTTTAAAAAACCTACTTTTATAATTTAAAAAAGAAAAAAGCTTTTATAGGGAGCATTTACTGACTTATCTTATTTCCTTTCCTGATATTTATTTTGTTAGTTTTTTGTCTTTTTAAAAAAAAATTGAACTGTGTTAAGTTGGTTGGTGTTTCGGTTATTGCAGATACTTAATAACAATAATAATAATAATAATAATAATAATGAACATACTGACTATGGAACTCCAGAATGTCAAAATATTAATTATATATCAAAATAAATAAGATATTCTGACATAAACAATCATATAATTGCATAAATCAATAGAGTAAAATGTATAAATTGACTCATATAATGTATTTTTTAGATTTTTATTTCATTATAGCTATAAATACTCTTTTTTACAATGTGTGTAATTCTTTCCACTGACGCTTTTGTTTCATAATGTCACTAAATATTAAATATTAAATATTAAATATTCTATAACTGGAGTTTTCACCAGCGGCCGTTCAGACAGTTTTAGGAGCCAGTTAGTAGCTCGTTAACATAATTAATGTTAAAGACTCGTTGTGTTTTTGTTCTTCATGTGGCTGCTGAAGATTTCAAGTCGTCTATTATTTGGGTGGTTTGTGAGTGTTGATGAGTGGATATAACTTTTATTATGTTAAATTATCTCCATAGTTTCCTGTCTGTAAATGTGTCTACTAATAAAAACACTTTGTATGTTGTGTGTTTGCTGTGAATAAAAAGGTTAATCTGCTGTAACTGGAACTCCGTAAACGTGTCAGTGACCTCGTACTCTCCGACTACAAGGTGTTTTCGGGGACCTAAATTGTATAACAGGTAAGAGCCGCATCAAATATTGATGAGTAAAGTCCGTCCACGCTACAGCAGCTCCATTATGGCGAAGCTCCTCACCTCCGAGGCCGACGCCGAGAGCGAGAGCGACGACCACGATGACGCAGGAGGCGATGAGCAGCTCGAAGCGGTGAGCCAGGACTCTGCTCTTCCAGCTTTTCTCCAAGTCGTCCTCTGTGGACACAAAACAGGGCATGAGCTGTTTAAACATGAAGTATTATGGGATGATTAACAATAAAAAAAACACAACAAAGTGAATCTGAAATGTTGTTGAAAGTGAATAAAAATAATTCTCTGTTTTCAGTTTCCCTCTAAAAGTAACGGACCAATCAGGACGCAGCTCTGTAACACCTGATCACACCTGAACTTTATGGCACAACTGAACAATTCACAAGCAAAACTGAATGTTGTAATCAAATTAAGCATTTTTAAATAGTTTTGTATCTTTTTTTTTTTGGTTTGTTGAATTATTTTTATTCACTTTCAGTTAAATTTTTGTGTTTGATGCGTTTTGAGACTGAAACTAATATAATCCCAAACAACATGAGCCACCAACAGTTCAAACATCATGTGATTTATATAAACTATAATATAAAATCTATATAATTTCTTGTTTCTCTCAGGAATGTAACGAGTTTTGACAGCTGCTGAAACAACATTTAATCCATTAAATTATCTGTGAGTCCAATAATTCCTCCTGAAGACAAACATCTAGAAAAACAACAACAACAACAAATAATATAGTTTTATTATTTCTTTAAAGGCTCAATAATTTCCTTAAATCAGCTGGTCGCTCTAGTTTTCAACAAAAAACAAAAGGAAATTTTCTAACAAATGCCAAAAAATACCAAAAAATCAACTTCTTTGTACTTTTATATCAATTATATATTTTTCTTCCTGTAAAACTAAACATGACCTGTTCTTATGCAGGCTTGAACCAACTAATCACGTGACAACATCCACCCATCGATCAATCCTCAACTTTTAGCAAAGATTCGTTACGACGTCCAACGTTTCGTCTGATCTGTTTGTCCTGTTTGACTCAGAAATACGTTACGATACAGAAGTTAAACACTGTAAATGTTTCATCTGGACTTTAATGTTAATAGTTTTTAGCATGGAGGGGGAAGTCTGTCTTTATCTCAACAAACATTAGATGGAAATGTGTTTCTGCCGTTCATGTTCCCCTCAGCATCGGCGGTAATAACCATCATCAGGTCAAAACTTTAATTTGTCTGATTCTATCTGCCAAACGAACAACATTCCCGTCAGTGTTTGGAGCTAATTAGCAAACGTTAGCATGCTCACGCACTAAACTAAGATGGTGAACTTTATAAACTCCAGCATGTTAACGTTAGCATGCTAACGTTAGCAGTTAGTGTGAGGCTTTGTTTAGCTTCACAGAGCTGCTAGCATGTCTGCAGACAACAGTGGAGCTTTACAGTGCGATGAATAATATATATAAGGCTTTAGATACAAAGAAAATCCTTGTTAGTGGGATTATTTCATTGTCTTTGGTCTTTTTGTGACTTTTGATGACAAGAAAAATATAAACAGCAGCTTAATGAACCAAAATACAGTCTAGCTAAAGCCATATTTATATCAACACTGGTGTTCATACTTCTATTTATATTCTGCTTTTTGCACACAAACAGTCTGTATAATGTTAATATGCAAAGCACACAGTCCTGTTATGTTTGTGTTCATGCTTGTTGTTTTTTCTGTTGACATCTGGACCCCATTGAGTTTCTTGTATTTGCTACTTTCTGTATATTTCTGTTGGTCTGTTTCTGTTTATCGACCTGCAAAGTTTCCTTTTCCAGTTTCAAACCTCTTCATTATTGATCAAACAGTGATTCATCACCTCTAATAAAAACTACTTAGAAGCAGAATAAAAATCCCACATAACTGTCTGGAAACGTCTGCGAGTCAGGAAACATTATTTCTCTGTTGGGAAAGTGAAGACGACCAAGAAACAAAGAGCCAAAGAGAGACTGGAACAGCGAGTTAATGCGGTGCAGATGTAGGAACACGGTGAGTCATATCAGCTCATGTTTAAAGCAGATCCTCCTGTAAATACCTTTCAGCAGAATTACTGTTTCTACTGGTTCACACTGAACCAGGACAGACCAGTATCAGGACAGACCAGTATCAGGACAGACCAGTATCAGGACAGACCAGTATCAGGACGAAGCATGTAATACCCCCGCTGATCCACTAGAGGGCACTGAGTCAGGGTCACATTTGTTCTTAGCCTCGTCTATACAGAGTCAAGTGAGTCCTAACTTGACTCAGTGGATCTTATTCATGGATGTATAATAAGAGCTGATGTAGCGCCGCCGCTCAGACTCACAGCCTGTTTTTCCCAGTGGCCACTGGGAAAAACAGTGGCCACGGTGAGACCCCGTCCTGGTCCTGGTCCTGACCGACCCGGAATCAGGACAAAACACCCGCCGGTCCACCATGTTGGCGCCATGTTTCACCTCAGCTAGGCGGGAAAAGTACAGCAGAATCTCTATAAACAGATTCTGCATCTATGAATCCAGAATCTGTAGCAACGGGACCAGGTACTGCAACTAAAAATCCCCCTTCGGCCCAGAAAGGTTTTTTCCACCACAGACAACCATTGTAGAAGAGACGTCTGTAAAACTGTTGCCATGATGACTCTTTCTGTTGTGAGAGAAACATTGCTGCACATATTCAGTGGGCTGCACAACACGGAAGCAAACTCAAAACTTTATTTCGGCGTACACGCCAGGCAAGTGATTCCTAAAGGACTGAATGGACGCCATTTTGAGTGGAGAGTTATTACACATCCATGACAACGAAGGTTGCCAAACTTTAAGGAAGTTGTAACCATAAAGATGATGATTTAGCCTCCATGGGCAGTCAAAAAAAATTTTTTTTCCTAGGATGGCAAAGTCATGACGTGCCCTACTCTTCCTCTGATTGGCTAGTACTAGTTCGCTTCGTTGGTCGGGTTGATTAGGTTTAGACGTGAGGAGTGGCGTCGGTTAGCGTAAAGGTTAGAGGGTTAGAGTGAGCCAATCAAAGGCGGAGCAAGGCAGGTCATGACTTTGCTAACCTAGGAAAAAAATTAATTCGCCTCGGAGCAATGGGCAATATTTCGGGGAGTAGCTAACAGACATCCGGGCCAAGACTTCCTCTTCCTGTGTCGGCCATTGTTTACAGTCCAGACGCCATTTTGGCTAATCTCTATAAACAGATAAATATAAAAAAGCTAAATCATCCTCAGACGATAGCCGATGTTTTCCGTCTCTTTTGTTCCCCACACCGACTGTTTACCTGCAGGGAACCAAAGCTGCTCAAACCTGATTGGTCCACACGACTCGGACTACAAACCAGAACCCTTCTGGTACCAAAACCTGGTCCCGTTGCTACAGATTCTGGATTCATAGATGCAGAATCTGTTTATAGAGATTCTGCTGTACTTTTCCCGCCTAGCTGAGGTGAAACATGGCGCCAACATGGTGGACCGGCGGGTGTTTTGTCCTGATTCCGGGTCGGTCAGGACCAGGACGGGGTCTCACCGTTCAGGAAGGGCTGCACCTTGGTGATGGGCATGGTGGGGCTCGGTGCAGCCGGGCGTTGAGGCTCTTTGGGTTTGGCGGCGGGTTCGTTCTCTGATTGAGGGTCGGCGGCGAAGCTGCCCAGCGGGCTGACGTTCAGCGTGTTGGGGGTCTCGACGGCGGGGAGGTCTTCCTCCGTCACTGAGACCACCTCGATCCTGGAGGGGTCTGGCTGCTCCGCGGCTTCTGCTTTAAGCTCCTACGACAGAGAAGAACAATGACTCAGCGTTTCCAGACAGGAAGTGAGAGGACGGAGCAGCTGACTGAACCGTTTCTGGACGAAAGAAGACGCGTTTGATCATCAGCTGATTGAAACTGATGGAAAAAGCTGCTGAGATGAAACGACAGATACAAACAGCTGAAGATCAACATGATGATGAACCTGCAGATAAATGTGATAAATGGAGAATAAACAAGTTACAAGGCTTTTTTCTGATCTGAAGGTTTAATGATGAAAAGGTGTTGAATGTTTATATTATATTATATTATTATATATATAATTTAATTATATATTGTGGTGAATTTATGATTTTTGATGCTAAATGTTTTCATTAAAAAAGCAAAAAAACAGAAAACAGTTCAGATCGTCGTTCGTTTACACAAAACCATGGCAACCAGAGTCCCGTCATCATCATCATCATCATCATCATCATTTAGAGCTGCAACTGATGATTATTATTGTTTAATTTGACTTTTTTTCCTTAATTATCTTTATTTAAAAAACAAACAAACTAGGAAACCATCTTATATTCCCTCGAACCCGTCACACACACACACAGAGTAAAAAAAACACACACACACACACAGAGTAAAACTCTCACACACACACACACACACACACACACACAGAGTAAAACACACACACACACACACACAGAGTAAAACACACACACTCACTTATATTTATATATTTATATTTATACATCAAATGATCAGCAGACACTTTTGATAACAGCAGTTCTGTTGACACATTTTAAAATGAATATTTTACATTTAAAATTAATAGTTAATTTAAAATTTAATTAAGCTAATATGAAATTGTAGGTTTCTGATTAATTCCAACAGTTTTTTGATTAATCAATAATTAGTATATCTGATAAAATGTCCTCATAAAGACGTCTTCAGTTGTCTTGTTCAAAACCCTAAAATATTCAATCAATAACCCTGAAATCAATCATCAATGATATAAACAAAACGTTTCCTGTGTATTGAACAATAGTCTCAGCAGTAAGTTAATTGATTACGTATTGATCACTTACTGTCTGGTTGGTGGATGTTTCAGCTGCAGCAGCAGAGTCGGCAGCAGGATCTGCAGAGAGAAGACAGACAGCAGGATGAACGGTGGAAGAACCATCGAAGATGAAGATGTTCCTGAGTGAAGCCACGTACTGGTCTCAGTGAAGGTCTTCGTCATGGTGCCATAGTCCAGAACCAGCTGTGCTTCATCGAAGACCGCGTCCCCCCTGAGTCCCTGATCCCCCTCTCTGCCTCCTGCTGCGTCTGGTACAAAGGGACACCTGAGCAGGTGAGAGCCGCCACTCTGAGAGGATCAGGTGACCCTGCACCTCCCACTCTGCAGGTAAGGTTACATACTGGCCCCAAAGAGTCAGAGGAGGAGGTACAGAGAGGAGGAGGAGGAGGAAGAGGCCTCACTGTCCAGCTGCTTCAACAAGACTTTATAAAATCAAACATGTTATTAAAGGACAGAAGGTGGACTGTGGATTTAGTCCTCCATCAAGTATTTTTACTATCTGCATTATCTCTCTGTAAAGTAAAAGTAGTGGTTTGTTCCCTCTGACTGATATATTATTATATATGACATCATTAGATTATTAATACTGAAGCATCAGTGTTAGAGCAGCATGTTACTGTTGTAGCTGCTGGAGGTGGAGCTAGTTTACACTACTTTATGTACAGTTAGCTAGTTTCAGCTAGTTTCTAGTTTTGATAACACAATGACAAAATCACTCTGCTCATTTTAGGGAAGATGAAGACATAGTTTTACTATAAATTACATTTTATCTGCCTATTTTATTCTTTATTGACATTTGGTGACTGCAGTTTGTCAGAGATCAGCTGTGCTTCTCTGGCCTCAGCTCTGAAGTCCAACCCCTCCCATCTGAGAGAGCTGGATCTGAGTGGAAACAAGCTGCAGGATTCAGGAGTGAAGCTGCTGTGTGCATGTTACTGTTGTAGCTGCTGGAGGTGGAGCTAGTTTACACTACTTTACATACAGTTAGCTAGTTTAGTCCACTGGTTCCCAACCTAGGGGTCGGGGCCCCTCCAAAGGGTCAGCAGATAAATCTGAGGGGTCGTGAGATGATTAATGGGAGAGGAAAGAAGAAAAAACAAAGTTCTGATACACAAATCTGTTTTCAGTTTCTGGACTTTTTCTCTAATCTTTGATTTTTGCTGAAATATTGGATCATTTGAACATTTATTGAAATGAAAGCATGTGAGAAGTTTAGAGGGAAAAATCACTATTTGGTGGAGCTGTTAACAACTCATAGACATGTGAAATGTGACCCCGACTACACACTGCTTTTTGTAAGACGTCAAAAGACAAAAAGGTTGGAAACCACTGGTTTCATCTTTAACAATGTGTTGTATTTTAAAAGCTTGTTATATTATCCATTGTGTCAAATCTTCATCTGAAAAGTAACTAAAGCTGTTAAATAAATGTAGTGGAGTAGAAAGTACAATATTTCCCTCTGAAATGTAGAAAGTAGCATCACATGGAAATACTCAAGTAGGGTACAAGAACCTCAGTATTATACTTCTCTACAGTACCTGAGTATCTTGTCTGGAGTTCGTTCACTGATGGAAACTAAAAACCTGGCTGAGCTGATGAAGCGTTGGATGAAATGTCAGAGATCATCCTGAGTGGAGAGCAGCTATAAATAAAACCAGTTCAGATGAAACTCAAACTGTCTGCTGGACAAAGTGAGAAAATATGTTTCCAGATATATTTACATCAAACAGCTGTGACAAATTATTAGTCAGCTTCAATTAATAAAAAGAAATAAAAAGAAAAAGAAATATTGTCAGAAATGTTTCTCACTGTAATAAAATAATATTGTAACTGATAGAGATCAATATCCCTCCACTGATGTTTATTATCAGCATGATCAATAAATTAAATATAAGTTTTTCTTCATATTTGAGTTTCTAATCAGCAAAAAATTATTTCAACACAGTAACATAATAAAAAAATAGATTTATTAAACAGTGTGTTATAAAACAAAAATAAATAAAACTACAGGAACAAAATAAATAATAAAGTAACAAAAACTACAAATGTTTGTTTTTTTAGTTTTTCTTGTTTACTTGTTTCGTTAATTCTGGTTCATCTAATCAATAAAACACAAAAGACTCAAAACACAGATCAATATTCACTAAATGTGAAAAGTTTTCAGATGTTTAAAGAGCATTATTAATATTTTTTAACTTCAAGAGGCTGATTTTTAGGGTTTCCTGAGTTGATGATAATTTTCGGAGGGTTTATTATTATTATTATTATTATTATTATTATTATTATCATGAATAATAATAATAACTGAAACCTTTAACATTCACTGGTCGTATAAAAATATTGATTAGTGCAGCTTTAAAGAGAAAGAAGATGATGCATGTTTGTGTTGTTTTAGTTTGGTAAACTCTTTGAGGTTTTGTGCCGTGAGAAGATTTTTCTTCTCGTTTTGTGACATTGCAAAGAATAAATAATTAAAATAACCATCAGATGAATCAATAATGGTTATAATCATTAGTTTCTGGCCTCTGGATAATTATTTCACCCCTGTTATGTGTAAATGAGAAACACATCAGTTAAAAACACTATAAATACCAAATAAATAGAAACAATCACTGTTCAAGTGTTCCAGTCAACTCATTAATAAATTACAGATAAATAACTGCAGCTACTAAATAAATAACTAGTATGAAATGTTTACCATGTTTGTGCAACTTAGAAACAACAAATATATTATTCTGTGTTTTAAACAACTTTTCTTCACATCAGTCAGCTGCTGTTGAATATTAAACACTTAAAGACGACATGTTCTTTACATCTCCAGCCTCTATATTTATATTCTGGGGCTCTACTGGAATATCTTTAATGGTTTCCAGTTAAAAACTCCTTATTTATCTTCTACTGGTCCTTTATGCAGCCCCTCAGTTCAGCCTCTGTCTGAAACAGGAAGTTTTAGCTCCTGTCTCTTTAAGGCCCCGCCTCCTGATGAGCCCGCTCTGTTCTGATTGGTCAGCTTTCAGGAAGCCCCGCCTCCTGACGAGCCTGCTCTGTTCTGATTGGTCAGCAGGCTACGTAAACAAACTTTAGTAGCAGGATTTCACTTCTTTTCCTCCTTCTTTACTCAAAAATGTTCAACTTCTCACATCCATCTGTACAACAACACATGGAAACGCCTTAGCAACCACCTTAGCAACCACCTTAGTGGCCATGGCTACAGACATTTATGTGCAATGAGCAAACGCCAGCTTGTTGGCAAAGTAGAAAAAACGTACTGAGGATGATTATTACGCCTGATCCGAGGAGTCCTGGATGAGACTGAGTCGGAGTTCAGTCTTCAGAAACCTGCAGCCGAACCCTCCGCCACCGCCTCTCAGAGTCATGTGGTTCTATATTCAGTAGTTTATTCTCCATGTTGTCAGACCCAGCAGGAGAGACTTCAGACCTCATTAGGATCCAGGTAGAATCCTGAGGTTAGACCGCGTCAGGCAGGATCCTGATCACTGCGTCCTCCGCGGCAGGAAGTGGGTGCAGGACTGGTGGCGGCCCACGCTGTTGCCCTTCCTGACCTCTCCCTTGTGGGACAGAGCCAGATAGAGACCCGGGTGGGTCAGAGAGGAGTAGGTGGTGTAGTGGTTCTCCTCCAGGTTCTCCTTGAACAGGCAGTCGTCAGTAAACTTCTCCTGGAACAGACGCAGAGAGAGAAACATCATCCAACTGTGAAGCTCTACAAACAGTTTAGAGAGGAGACACTAACCAGGTTTCCATCCGCTGCTGTCATGTGACTATGAGGAGATAAACAGCTGATTCTCCAGTCGGTGCCTTTAAAGATGAACTATGTAAGATTCGGCTAAATCAGAGTTTTGCTTTAACACATCTTTTATGCTGGTCTCAAACTGTTTTAAAGGTCTCACGGTCCTTCAGAATGAAGGTTTCCCCTGTTACTCAACACCAGAAACTCACTGAACATGTGGTTAGGAAGCAGTTGCCTAGCAACACCAAGATGGACGCCTGACCAATCCTAGCGCATCTTACCAAGAACAGCAGTGGGATCCATAATAACGCCGTACTGTCCCATCTGTCTGAAACAGCCTGTCTCTTTAAGGCCCCGCCCCCCGATGAGCCCGCTCTGTTCTGATTGGTCGGCTCTGGAGGCTACGTAAACAAACTACAGTAGCAGGATTTCACTTCTTTTTCATGTCGGAGCTGAACAACACATGGAAACACCTTAGCAACCACCTTAGCAACCAAGGCTACGGGACAGACGGACGTTTGTGAGCATGTACGAACAATCTGAGGAAGTAGAGGCGAGCAGGTTGAAGCCCTGACTTTTGTCTTGCAGGCAGCATTTCTACAAAGCGTTAACCTCAAGTTTCACGACTCAAAACAACAGGAAGGTCACGTTGAATCGTGCCGTATCGCCGGCTACGTACCGCTCCGTTCGCCAGTCCCTCTGCGCTCATACAGAGGTACAAGCCGCTCTTCACGCCTCTGATCCCGACGACTCCGTGCTTCATGGCGAACACCTTCAGCCAACCTGAAAGAGACGGAGGAGCGCAGGGTCAAGAAACGCAAACGGCCAAAACCTTCGAATGTAAACAAAGCAGGCTTTTGAAGAACACGTGTGATGGTGATGAGGTCATACGTGTGGACTGAACTCACAGTACTCGTTGGGTTTGTGGACGCCGCCGATGCCGCCGCCGGGCAGAATCTGCAGATGGAAGCCGATGGAGACGCGACAGTAGAGCAGCTGCTGTTTGAGCTCGTCTCTGATTGGATGAGGAGCGGAACCTGAAAGATGTGATTGGTTGTTTTCAGATTCAGTTTACTGCAGTAAAAACACCAAAACGACGATGTAGAAATACTCCGTTACAGTACAAGTTAAAGTCCTGCTATGGTGCCCAACATAGAGGTCGAGGCCCTCCAAAGGGTCAAATCTGATTTCAATCCTGAGAGTAAAACTTTTGATGCTCTCGTGATTAATTTCTTGCTTAATTTCTGAATCTTTTTGTCTAAAAAATGTCAGAAAACAGAGAAAGCTGTCGTCATAGATCTGGATGTTGAAATGTGTCGTTCTGTTTGATTAAAACCCAAAAAGTTTGATTCAGAAATCTTTTTAAATTCTCACATTCAAGAAGCTTCAATCAGCAAATTTTTGGCACTTTTGTTTTGCTTTAAAACAAAAAGCCTGAAATGAAAACTCGCCTGCTCGTCTCACCTTTTCCCTTCAGCAGCGAGTCCCTCACGTGCAGCTTCCAGAGGCCTCGGAGGCGAGTCCCCTGGTCCTCCGACGCTCCGGCCGTCCAATCAAACGCAGCGGAGAGCAGCAGCAGTGGCAGGAAGCGGGAAACATTCATCGTGAAACACATCAGACGTCCGACGGCAGAGCAGACAGAGACGGGCAGCAGTCATATCCGCTGACGAAGGGTCAGTCGTCTTCCTCTTCTTCTACTGAACTCTGAGCTCCTCTGAGACACCGTCCTGTCCTCTCTGCTCCCTCCTCCTCCTCCTCCTCCTCCTCTTATCTCCTCTGAAGCTCTGACAGACGCAGGGACGAGATACCCGGCCGTTATCAGCCACGTATCAGGAATCCTTCCAACAACAACACGATGTTCTCTGACCGCCGAGAGAGAGAGAGAAGCTCAACCTTCTAAAACCTCCTCATGTTTCCAGAAGACGGAGGAAGACGACGCTTCACTGTTAGTTCGTGTAAGTATGTTTTTAAGTCGCCCAATCAGAGCTGTGACGGGCGAGAGGGAGACATGCAAACTGTCTGTTCAGCATCGCAATCACTGGAGGAGCTGATAGAGAGAGCAGGAAAACACTAATATAACACAAATATAGTTCAGGGATGCTGTGGAAGGAAACTTCAGCTCCGTCATGTTTTGGTTGTTTTAAATGTTTGCGGCCTGTCAAATAAACTGCATGTATGTAGATGTTTCTGTGTCATAAATGATCATAAACTGAACATCTTTGCCTTCACAATGAGCTCTAAGAGATTATATTTTCTATTTCCTGACATTTTACATCCTAAACGATTAATCAGAGGAATAATCTGCAGCTCTGTCCTGAACTCAGACCCAGTATGTGACTCCTCTCTCCTCTCTCCTCCTGCGCCGCTCCGCTGGCTGCAGACCAGTTAACTTCCTCCTCATTAAACTGGGAAAACATTTCTTTATGGAGCTGCTTTGTGCACGAAGGCGTTTTCACGTTGAAACAGGAAAAAGGGTCAAATACCTTCAGATGAATCCAGAGTGGAGGTGAAGAGGAGGATTTCACTTTACAGGAACTAAACACATTTACTGAAGTTCAGTTTAGAGGTTCTTGTTCTTTACTTTTTTATTTCCATGTGATGCTACTTTCTACATTTCAGAGGGAAATATTGTACTTTCTACTCCACTACATTTATTTGACAGCTTTAGTTACTTTTCAGATGCAGATTTGACACAATGGATAATATAACAAGCTTTTAAAATACAACACATTGTTAAAGATGAAACCAGTGGTTTCCAACCTTTTTGTCTTTTGACGTCTTACAAAAAGCAGTGTGTAGTCGGGGTCACATTTCACATGTCTATGAGTTGTTAACAGCTCCACCAAATAGTGATTTTTCCCTCTAAACTTCTCACATGCTTTCATTTCAATAAATGTTCAAATGATCCAATATTTCAGCAAAAATCAAAGATTAGAGAAAAAGTCCAAAAACTGAAAACAGATTTGTGTATCAGAACTTTGTTTTTTCTTCTTTCCTCTCCCATTAATCATCTCACGACCCCTCAGATTTATCTGCTGACCCTTTGGAGGGGCCCCGACCCCTAGGTTGGGAACCAGTGGACTAAACTAGCTAACTGTATATAAAGTAGTGTAAACTAGCTCCACCTCCAGCAGCTACAACAGTAACATGCACACAGCAGCTTCACTCCTGAATCCTGCAGCTTGTTTCCACTCAGATCCAGCTCTCTCAGATGGGAGGGGTTGGACTTCAGAGCTGAGGCCAGAGAAGCACAGCTGATCTCTGACAAACTGCAGTCAGTTAATAATCTAATGATGTCATATATAATAATATATCAGTCAGAGGGACCAAACCACTACTTTTACTGCAACACTTTAACTACATCAAGCCCATAATACTTTTGTACTTTTACTTGTAACGGAGTATTTTTAGATCGCTGTATTGGTATTTAAAGGTTATATACTATATTATTATTATTATTATTATTATTATGAGGGTATTAAATAAACTTTTTAATGAACCATGGTCCAGTGTTAACAGACAGTTTGATGTGTTTCCTGCTGGTTTAAATACTCCACACATGCAGACTGGAGGACAGAAGCTACAGTTATATTATTATGTTTATTTTTTTAAACGTCTACTTTAAGACGAGTTTTAATACAGAATAACTTAATGTGCATCAGAGTAAACATGCTGTTGTAATTAATGCTGTTTAATACGTTGAGTGTTGATTCATTCTTGACCTCACTAAAGGTTTAAATGTTCTGGAGCTTTTGATTTATCATCTTACAACCTCAAAACCTTTAAGCCAACATGGACGATCAGATCAAACTAAACGTGGTAGCAGAAGAACAGTAACACAACGACGGAGCGACTGTTCAACTATCAGACAAATAAAACAATAATAAAGCACATTACAGACTGACTGAACTTTGTGTTTAAATTCTCCTTTTTGTTTCTACATCAGTGATATCAGATATGATTACACATATTATACCTATAAATACATTATTATAGTGTTTATTAAAAGCTTTATGCAGCTTCTCAGAGCATCTAAATGTATTTTATGAGCATGTGTGTATAAAATCTAATAGTTCTGTCACATTTTATCAGATTATTTAATGGTTTTTTTTAGCGTTTTTCTGTTTGTAAAGTTGCTTAAAACTGATTTTATTATAATTATCATCATCAGGAAATCAATGATGAGTTTATCTGACATAAATATTTAATAATAAAAACAAATATAATATTTGATATGAAGCCAAAGGCCTCAATTATTATAAAAACACATTTTTATCTATAAATACTCAACAATACATTTATAATACGTTCTTTTAGTTGTATGTAAAGTGTCCTTACAGTCACAGGAAAGACATTTAAAACTGTTTTTATTATTATAATTATTATAATATCAGCTGTTCTTGTTTATGATGATAAAGTGATTTAAGTGTTTATTTATGTAGTTTTTTATAAAGTTTAATGTTTTTTTCCTTTAAAAAAAGAGAAACAAACATTGATAGTGAAGTTTTTTTTGTTTCCTTTGTCATTACGTCACCTGGCGTTCCCACGGTAACCCAGCTGATGTCTGTCTGTCCCTCTGCGACACACTGGACGTTTCCTTCAGACCGGTCATGTGACTCGGGGAGATAACGGCGTCTATCAGCGAACAGCGTGTTCCTCTCTGACATGAGTCACATCAGAAGCATTTCAACACTTTTTATTCTTCGTTCTTACAGAAACATTCAGATTCAAAACGTCACATATCAGCATTTTAGAGATCCAGACGAGACCGCAGCGAACATGTTCAACATTTTACATGTTTTCAATTGGAGCATAAAAATCTGAAAAATATTGCAAAATAAAAGTTTTTACAGTTGATTGAGGAGGAAAAATTGAACATGAAACTTACAGACGTCATATTTCCATTGTTTGATCTTTTTTTAAATGGCACCTCATCGTTTCTTCTTCTGCGACGGTTTAACGGCAGCGACCGATAAAACAGCAGCAGAAGAAGAAGACAAACATTTTCCTGTGAAATATGAAACTATGAATATTATTTATTAGTTATAAACTTTGCTAGTGTGTGACGGCTTTAAGCAGCAGCAGCTGATATTCACATCATAATACTGGATGGAAACAAACGTTCATTTACATTTTCTTCTGCTGATTTTCTGTAAATTCATTTAAAGTTTTGCTCCGTTTGGATGTAAACTCAGTCTGAGACGTTCAAACAGAACAGAGAGAGGAGGCGAACGTTCAGGAGGCACTTTGAACTCTCTTCCTTTTAGAGTCCGACATCGTCACACACGCTGCTGTAATCGTTTTAAAGCTCCTACAGATCGTTTACGGCTGCGACTAATGATTGATTTCTTGATTAATTGATTAATTGTTTGGTCTATAAAGCATCAAAACACTGAAACATAATTTACAGTTCAGTTTTGTTTTGTTCTAAAACCCAAAAAACATTCAATTTACTGCAACAAAACAAGAAAATTATCAACTTTAAGCAAAAAAAAACATCAAATGTTTTTCAGATAAAAACATCAAATCAAACCTGATCTTTGACTTTTTGTTGATAATTTGGTTGTAAATTCGTTTGTGATGTTTGTGGTTGAGACGTTTATTTTCCAGGTCGTTCAGTTCGCATCCGTTTGAAGTTATAAAAGGCGATGAAACACGGAGAGGAATGTCCAGAAGGATCAATACATGTGATCGGTTTACCAGCAGCAGCTTTAAGACGCTCCTTTAGCTCTCAGCTTGGACAGCAGCATCTCGTTCTTCCGACACTCCTGAAGACAAAACAACACAAACATCATCAATGTTTTCACCTCTTTATGTCCTGATATGACATGAAACCGTCTGTATTGATCACACACACGTCTGTATTGATCAGGAGTCTTTACTTCCTGTCTACATGTTTGTGTTTTCTCACCTCTTTAAAGTCTTTGACGGTTTTGAAGTAGAGTCTCTGTTTGTCCAGCAGCTCCAGATACTCGTCGTTCAGCTGATCTCTCCTCATCTTGTTCTCCTGCTTCTTCTTCTCCATCTGCAGGCGGACAGGAAGTAGAAACAGCAGCAGAAAATAAAAGCTTCGTAACAAACTCAGACGCCAGAAAACACGATATAAATTCACTTCTGTTACGTTCAGAGATCTAATAATCAACAGAATGAATGTGATGATGTGCTGAAAAAAAAAAGATACCAAACATCAGCATGTTAAACATTTTTTAAAGTGATACATGAAAGCAAATTCAAAAGTATGCAAAAACAGCCAAAATAGCCCCAACGACTCCTGAAGTTTAACACATGAACCTACAAACAAATGAACAGGATCTCATCAGGGACCATGTGATGCAACTAAAGGCTCCTTCAGACTGTTCGACAACAACAACGGTGTTTAAGTTTATTATCGGCAGACTGATCGATGCCAGTTAAATGATTAAATATAATAAAATGAAATAAAATAAAGAAAAACTAAATGAGAGCAGATAAACGTCATCAGATCATCATCTTCTTCTCCATCAGAGTCATTTTACTTTGTGTTTTTTCCCTTAAACTGTTAAAAAACTCCTCCGCCTCATTTCCTGCTGTATTCTGATTGGCTGGCTCGTAGCAAAACTCACACAGTGAGAGTTTAGTCCTGAGTTTCAGACTAGATGGAGTGTTTCTATAAGCTTTAAACTAATTAATTAAACTTTTTTTATGTTTTAAACTAGTTAATTAAACTTTTTTTGATGTTTTAAACTCGTTAATTAAACTTTTAAACGTGTCTGCAGAGGAAGTTTCGGACAGGAAGTCGTACCTTGATGCGACTCTGTTTGATTCCCTCGACGATCTGCTCCATCTGTCGGAGGAACTGCTCCTTCGCCGCTGAAGACGACATCGCTCTGAACGAGAAGAAGAACAAACGCTGGTAAACACACCTACAGACACACACACACACACACAGACACACACAGACACACACACACACACAGACACACACAGACACACACAGACACACACACACACACACAGACACACACAGACACACACACAGACACACACACACACACAGACACACACACACACACACACACACACACAGACACACACACACACACACAGACACAGACACAGACACAGACACACACACACACAGACACACACACACACACACACACACACACACACAGACACACACACACACACACACACACACACACACACACACACACACAGACACAGACACAGACACACACACACACACACACACACACACACACACACAGACACACACACACACACACACACACACACACACACACACACACACACACAGACACACACACACACACACACACACACACACACACACACACACAGACACACACACACACACACACAGACACAGACACAGACACAGACACACACACACACAGACACACACACACACACACACACACACACACACACACACACACACACACACACACACACACACACACACAGACACACACACACAGACACACACACACTAGGCTGAAGTGTTCACACTCACTGCTGGAAGTTGTCGTGAATGGAGTTCAGTAAATTAACCTGCAGGAGGGAAACAGCTCGTTAACAGCAGGAACGAACGTCGACTGTTTTCACCTTTAATTTGTTTACAGATGATAATAAATGTAAACTTGTTCCTCACCTCCTTCTCCAGATAAACCTTCTTGTCGTCCAGAGTGTTGTAAAGAGTGAAGAACTGTTTGGTCTCTTTGTGCGTCGCAGAAACTGAAAGAAGAAGAAGAAGAAGCAGCATTTAGTGATTATATATACTTCCTGTCTGCTGTTGAGACCAGGACCGGAGGAGGTCCGGAGGAGGTCCGGAGGAGGAACCCACCTTGGCTGTAGAGCTCGATGAACCTCTTCTGGTACTGGGTCAGCTCGGCCCGGCTCGGCACCTCGTCGATCTTCCTCTGCAGGATGGCGATCTCACGGTTCCTCCGAGCCTCAACAGAGAAGAAACAAACAACTTCACATCTCTGAAGCTGAAACGTTTCTCTGAAGAGTTTTCTTTTCTTTTCATTTGATGAAAGACGTAATAAATGTGTTAACTACTACAACTACTGTGCTTAAGCACTATTTACCACAATGGACAGTATAACAGGATATAACAGGATAATATAATAAGATATCAGAACGTTGTTTCTTCTTCTTTCCTCTTGTAAACAGTAACAGTGAGCAGAAGTCCGACTGGAATCACATTTAATCTCTTTTGGTGGTAAAAATAATGTTTTGTTAACAGTTTTATTATTAGAAAGAAAGAAAGAAAGATATCAGAAATGTTCCTTTTAGTCTCAGCTGGTCGGAGCATGTCTGTGTTTGATTGACAGCAGATGAAGGGGCGGGACAAAACAACCGAACCAGCATCTAATCATGGATGTATGAAGAGAACTGGATACGGCGTCGGAGGCGGCGCCTCGTTCATTCCTATGAAAGCTGCTCAGTGGAGCATGAAACCAAAAAAGTTTCACTTCCGAGCTTAAAATGACCCGGATTTTCCAGGATCACTGGGCCCATGGAACATGCGCTCTAGTGACTCTCACCGGCCGAGTCGGCTACTTCCTGTTTAGCCCTCCGGCTAACTTGAATGGGGATAAAACAATTCAATCGTTCGGCTCTTTTAGGTTTTTGAAATGTGATCGAACCGAACGGATCAAATTCAGACAGTCAGACGAGTCATTTCAGGTTGTGATGCTAAAAAAAACGTATCCACTGATTTACAGACGTCTGTTTAACACTGAGTCTGCAGGAAAAAGCATCACGTGACGTCGTCTTTACACAGTGTGGCCGCTGTGTCAGATTCACAGCTCGGCGCTGCTCCTGGAGGCTTGAATAACAACAACCTGCAGGATTCAGAGGAGCAGCTGCTGCACACTGATAAGACCTTCAGAAACATTTCAGCAAAAATCAAACATTAGAGAAAAAGTCTAAAAACTGAAAACAGATTCAGTAAAATAATTCAAATTTCAAACTAAAACATGTAATTCAGGAAAGATTCAGCGGCCTAACAAGGACAAAATTCTGCTGTAATTTGTAATTTCTGTTATTTAAAACACAAATTCTCAGATATAAAGTTAAAAAAACGAGAGTCAGATCTTCATCTTTACACCTGATAATGAGAATAAACTGTTAAATCTGTCAGTGAACGAGCTGTCGTCTCCTCTGGTTATCTGTCGCTCTGCTATCTGCCGCTGTGACCTCATCGTTCTGCAGCTGCATCTAATCTGCGTGTTTGTAGTTACCATGAGCAGACGGATCTTCTGTAGTTTCTCTCTGTCTGTGTTGTACTGTTTGTCTATCAGCTGGTTCCTCTCCTGAGACACAAACACAAAGAAGAAAAAAGGTTAAAACTCATCTGACAGTCGGGGGGGAAAAGTTTCTCTGTGATGTTTGTTCCTGAAAATGTTCTCAGACTCGTAGTAAATCTGAGGTTTCAGCCTGTTCTGCTCTGTTTCAGTCACAGAAACGTTCCCTAATCTGAGTTTGCTGCTGCCGTCAGAAAGCAGCAGACGCATTAATCAGCCGTCGTGTTAGAGGACATGAATCCATCAGTGCGGCTCTGTGACACAAACAAACAAGTCAGAGGCTGGAAAACGTCTTTCTACGGCGAATATGAGAGCAGGTCATGTGACCACCAGAGAATATTACAGCTACAGTAGATGATGCTGGAAACCGGCAGCCATGACGACGATGATGATGTTTCTAAACTTTCTTTCTTTCAGATTAAGACGTTTCAGGTCACATGAATGTTTTTTTTACTTTTTGTTTGTAACTCAGAGAAAAATTCAAAGTTTATAAAATGTCACAAATTCTCTTAAATCACTTGTTTGTCTCTTTAAAAGCACAAGACGTCACTTCCTGCTGCTGGAAGTCTCTCAATCTAAACAATAACAACAAACGGAGTGTGATGATGGTGAGAAGCAGCAAGGGATCATGGGAGTTGTTGTCTTATTATTAAAACTCTATAAATCAGATCTGTTGAATAATAATAATAACAACAGCACCTTCTCCTCCTCTGTGTCTTGTCCTGACGCCATCTTCAGCTCCTCGATGTTCTGCTGCAGACGCGTCATCTCCTCCTGCAGAGAACATTAAAACACGTTAAACACTGAACACTGACTGTCTGACACACACTCTACTACTGCATCAGTGTGTGTGTGTGTGTGTGTGTGTGTGTGTGTGTGTGTGTGTGTGTGTGTGTGTGTGTGTGTGTGTGTGTGTGTGTGTTTACTCTGCAGTGTGTGTGTGTGTGTGTGTGTGTGTGTGTGTGTGTGTGTGTTTACTCTGCAGTGTGTGCGGAACTCCTGCTCCTGCTGCTTCAGGTTTTCATTCATGGTCACCAGAGCTCTCAACTTCTCCAGCAGACTGTAAGAAGACAACACAACGACGTCATCATCACCATCACCATCACCATCATCATCATCATCATCATCATCATCATCACGACACATCTGGTCCATAAAAACACTAAAGATCAACATGTTCATTTTACTGTCAGAGGAAGCTAAAGGAAGCAGAGAGGTCATGTGACTGCAGGCTGCAGGTCAGCTGACTCTCTGAACTCCAGACTGGTTTTAGGAAGCGAGAGGGTTTAAAGTGCTGCTGCTGTTCTTCAGACACTCGTCTCCTTCTAGCAGCACCAGAACAAACTAAAGTCCCTAAAACTGCAAATATTAGTGCTAAAGTTGTTTTTCAATATCAAGACACGATATCTGTTAACTACACGTTCTGTGTGACTGGTTTGGTCACATGATGGGTCATGTGGTGTTACTCTAACAGTTATTTATAAAAACAAAAAACAGACCCTATTTCATGAGCCCAGATCTTTTTCCCTTCTTACTGTGGTGCTGAAAGAAGAATATTTTATACTAATATCATATAGAAGTTTAAAGTCCTGGTGTCGTGGTAACACAGTCCCACCAGTGCAGCTGCAGTTCCTCCCAGTCACCAGCAGAGGCCAGTAAAGCTCTTTGCAGCAGCAGCAGCAGAGATGAAGGAGACTTTATGTGTTTATTCCCCACAAACAGTCACATTAACCTCTGAACAGCAGCTCTCTGTTATTCCCTGCAAACTCTGGATGTTCACATTCATAAAGACATTGAAGACTTCGTATTAATTCGCACTGCGTCTAAAAATCTCTCTGAAGTGTTTGACTGTAACCTGAAACACTGAAAAGCTTTTTACTGATACGAGATTCAATATAATTTAACAGATTATCTGCTTCCTGATTCTGTTTCTCTCTTCTTCATGTGTCTGAAGTTTTAATAACAAGTTTATCTACTGATCATGTGACCTTTATCCATCAGTTTAAAGGTGATGAAGGTTAAATGACAGCAGAGATGTTTACTGTCCAGCTGCTCACCTGCTGTCGGCTTGTTCCTCCATCTCCTCTAAAGACTTCAGCTCCTTCCTCAGCTTCTCCGACTGCTCCGTCGCCTGCAGAGAGAGGAGAGCACATTAAAGCTCTTCCTCACACGCTGGAGAAATAAACACTTGTTCTGCGTCTGCAGGTGTTTCAGTCTCACCTCCATCAGTTTCCTCTTGGCTTCGTCGCTGCTCGTCTTCACCTCGGCGTGTTTGGCTTGAAGCTGTCGACACAGAGACAGGAAGTGATTAAACAGGAAGTGATTAAACAGGAAGTGATTAAACAGGAAGTGATTAAACAGGAAGTGATTTACCTGCTTAAATAAAAGGTTTATGCTGTTTAAATGTTGGAGGTTGTGATTTTTTAGCCTATAAAATGTCAAAATTAATAAAACGCTCATAAAAAAAAAGGATAGATTCATATTTTCTAATCACTTGTAAATTAAAGAAGTTATTTGTTGTTATAATTGTTCCAAACCCAAAACATCTCCAGCCTCTATATTTATATTCTGGTTCTCTACTGGAATAAAAACTCCTTATGTATCTTCTACTGGTCCTTTATGCAGCCCCTCAGTTCAGCCTCTGTCTGAAACAGGAAGTTTTAGCTCCTGTCTCTTTAAGGCCCCGCCTCCTGATGAGCCCGCTCTGTTCTGATTGGTCAGCTTTCAGGAAGCTTCCTCCGGCTCCGGAGGCTACGTAAACAAACTATAGTAGCAGGATTTCACTTCTTTTTCTGCTTCTTTACTCACAAATGTTCAACTTCTCAAATCCATCCGTACAACAACACATGGAAACACCTTAGCAACCACCTTAGCAACCAAGGCTACAGAATGAGCAGCCATTTATGGGCATGCATGATGAGGCGACGTCAGCTAACGAAGTGTTCAGAGCAGGTTGAAGCCCTGAGTGTTGTCTTGCAGGCAGCATTTCTACAGACGTTCACCTCTAGTTTTGGGACTCAACATCAGAACAGGAAATAAAAAACCTTCCAGATCGTTTACAAACCACCTCTACTGTATAACCAGTATAACCAGTATAACCAGTATAACCAGTATAACCAGTAGACGTTCCACATGAGGCTCTGAGAGTGAACTGACCTCCTCCAGCTGTTTGGTCTTCTGTTGGATCTGCTTGTTGAGCGATGCGACCGCCCTGCGGTGCTGCTGCAGCGGACCGTAGCGCTCCGAACGCTCCTCTGAGGACAACTCCGACTGCTGCAGGGACACACGGGACACGACGCTCCAGTTAGACCAGCTTCATTCAGCCAGCAGGTCACAGAACAACCATCACACACTCACAGACACGAAATAAGAGATAAATGACAACAAGGAGACGCTGATGGAGGAGAAGAAGGTTTAGAAGACGCCTCTATAAACATCTGAAGCAGCGACTGATATATTTAGATTTATATATTTCTCCATGTTATGTTTTAAAAGGAAACTTTCATCCAAAACTATCGTCATCATCTTTGAACTTAACATTTAGAAAAACCTGTTAAACTGTTGTTTTTTGTCCACTTGTTGGCAGCAGAAAGTTTTTAAGTTGATATATTGAACTTATTTCCACATCCAGCAGTTATAGAGCAACATTATCATTCATTTGGTGACTGTAAGTCCAATCTTCTCTCTCTTTCAGCTTCTGTTTCTGCTCTCCATCATCTCCTGAGGGAAATATCTGGCTCTTTAGCTGCTAAATGCTACCAGCTAGTCTACAGCTAACTGTGTCTGTTTGCTGTTTGGTATCGACGCTATGAGAGCCGCTGAGAGAATTCAACGTGTTTCCAGATGTTCTCTGTGTTAAAGGTTAAATAAAAGCTTTTTGTGTCTCCAGATGAAGTTGTGTGTGAAGTCTGTTTCTTCTCTACAACTTCATTTAACTTCATTTCCTTCCTACTTCAGACTCTAAACCTGCTTCTGAATCTGAATCTAGGACTCAGCTAGTTGGATTTTCTACCAGCTGATTATCTTTAACTGTGTAACATCTGCCTCCCACATGTTACATTAAATATATTAGTTCAACTTTAAACGGTCACTGACAGCAACATCTTGTCATATAGAAAATAACTGTCAGTAATTTTAGCTTTATTTGTGACTTTGTTGGAGTCGACAAACGTTTCTAACTGTCAGCCGTTAATCCACCATCATCATCATCATCATCATCACAACACAGAGACTGAAGGCTGTCACTATTAACATCGAGATAAAGGAAACTTAACGAGGGTTTAATAAACTGTGATTTTAAATTAGTGTCCTGTTACATAAATTAAATCATTCATAGTTGTTGTTGTTGTTGTTGTTGTTTCTCACCTTCTCTGCGTACTCGGATGCGATCTGTTTGATCTCCTCTGACTGCAGTCCCACGATCTGACCCACCGCGCTCGCCGTCAGCTTCCCCTGCAGAGACACACGGCTCAGTCACAACCACACACACACACTGATATATACACACCGATACACACACTGGTACACTTCATTTCTAAACATTCAGAGTCTCGGTCTAACAGACACACTGCAGGTTTAGAAGATGTTCTAACATCCAGTCTGAAGAGGATGAAGAGGATGAATGATGTTAGATGTTAGATGAAGGACACTCAGCCGTCTACTGATGAAGAGCGAGAGACAGAGAACCAGCTCACCTCTTCGTTGGCCATGGCGGCCATGCTGGTCATCAGGCTTTTGATTCGCATCTGAGAAAGAAAACAAACATTTTAAAAAAGGAAACAAGTTCAAGGTCAAAATCTGACAGAAAAGTCATTTAAAGTGTTTTAATGAGATGAAACAGCAGAAAACACAGCTGAGTTACATTTATACTGTCACAACAACAATAAACTTTTCAAAGAGCTTTACACTAAAAACAATACAAACAATGACTTAAATCAGTAGTTTTATACATACAGACAGTGTTTTTATAATAAGTGTGTGAAGTGTTACCTCCTCCGCTGCCTGCAGGTCGTCTTCCTCCGACACCTCCGCCATGCCGGGAGGAGCCGCCTGAGCGCCGCCGGGCAGCGACGCCTTCTTCTCCTCCACCTAAAACACACAGGAGCGATAAACAGACATAAAAAACACACTAAAACCTCACTAATATTTATTTATAGAGCGCTTTTCAAAGCCTAACACACACAGAGCCTCACACGGGGCTCCATCTTTAAATCAACACATGAACTCTGCAGTGAAACACACAGTTCTTCTCCTCACTCAGCAGAAGAAGAGGAGAGCGTTATATCCGGTGTGGACGACTCGCAGGAGATTATTTCACCATTACGTGTCGTTTATTCACGTCGCTGCGTGTGTGAAGGCTTTAAGACGTGTGTGTGTGTTTTAATGCTGCTCTTCATCATCTGTGATGTTCTTCCTGATGTTAGAGCGTCTCTCCTGATTGGCTGCTGACAGCAGAGGAGTCGCAACAGGAAACGGAAACAACGAGTCGCTCCGTTTCTGTCACTGTTATGATTTTAATCAATTTAAAGACGAGACTCTGTGAAAGTTTACATTTTCTCTTTGTGTATAATAACGCAGTGACGTAAAATGTATCTTGAAAAGAGCTCTATAAATAAATGTGTCTATTATTATTAATTACTGTGTGTAACACATGACTGCTCCTCTGTGAACTGCTCCTACCTTGTCTTGTTTGGACTGTTTACTGAATCCATATCGCCTGTAAAAATAAAACAAAACACACTTTAGTGACATAAATAAAACATGTAAATAAAGTTAAAGCACTCCCTCCCCTCTCCCCCCCCCCCCCTCATGTTCAAATACATCATGCCACATTACAACATCAACACATCAAACTGCAGTAATCCAGCTTCCTTCATTTAACAAACAAATAAAAAACAAAAAGTGCATCAAAGCAGCACCACAGTTTGCATCCATCATGCCCTAAAAATAACAAAACAAAAGAAATAAATAAAATAAAACATATGTGAGGACTGTGTTTGGCATTCTCTGATCGACACGTTCAACCGTAAACAAAAACAAAAACAAACACAGAGCGGTGAGCAGAAGCGTCACGCGTTCAGTACTTACAGGAGGAAATCTGACATTCTAGCACAGAGGTGGAGATGGATGGACGGATGAGAAAACAACACGTCAGAGAGCTCAAACAGTACACACACGAGATGTGTTGGGTTCAAAGAAAAAACCACAGCGGGTCAGCTCAAAAAAAGGTCAAAAGGTCAACAAGGCAGGGACAGGAACAATACAGGAGGGTGTAAATATGGAGGAATGAGAAAATAAAGGATGGAAAACTTCCAGAAGGTCACATTTAATCGTCTGTTTTGACAGTTCATAATGTTTTGTTAATAGTCTGTGTCGGTGTCTGCGTTTGATTGACAGCAGATGAAAGGGGCGGGACAAAACAACCGAACCAGCATCTAACAGGTCTGAGTGACGTTTGCAGGAATGTTTACTTATTAATATTAAAAAGACAAACACATCTGACTGACAGGAGCTGTGATGCTGTTTATATAACAGTTGGTTTTCAGTGAATCTGTCCTTTAATTTCATGATGAAATAAACAGAAATAATAAAAGAGAAGAAGAGAACGACACCAGACACTCAAGAAATCACATTTAATCGTCTGTTTTGGCAGAAAAATAATGTTTTGTTAATAGTTTTATTATTAGAAAGAAGGAAAAATATCAGAAATGTTCCTTTTAGTCTGGGCTGTTTGGGGAGCAGATGAAACAGTGGCAGTCCTGGTTTGTCTGTTTATGTGTTTACATTTATAACGATGGATGGAGAAAAAAATTAAGAGCAGAAAAACAAATAAACAAACACTGAAATCTGTGAAATCTTACCGGCCGTACTCCAGCAGCGTGGAGTGAACTCTGGACTCTTCATCCAGCAGATCTCCTGCATCCACCTGCCGCCTGTACTTCCTCTGAGGTTTGTACACTTCCTGCAAAACAGGAAGGAGAAAAAACACACATTCAGAACAATAAAAACATCTATAAACGACTTCCTGCTGCTCTGAAGTGGACATGCAGTCTTTCAGGTGTTCCACAGGGATCCGTGTTGGGTCCTCTGTTATTTACTTTTATATTAATGATCTGATGATGCAGAGCTGCACGTGTCTGCAGCAGCTGCTCTACAAACAGCTTCCTGCTGCTCTGAATCAAACTCAGCGTGAATGAATGAATCAAACTGAAACTGTAGAATCTTTACGGTGGTTTTCAGACTCACCAGCACGTCCAGCACCGCTCTCACCGCCTTGTCCTTCCTCTGGAGAAACTCTTCATCCTAAAAACAACACACAGAGTTTCACAGCAAACACAAACAGCAGCTTTCACTCAGAGGACAGTTTAGTAACTATTGATAAAGATATAAATACTCATATGAGAGAGTTAGTCACTATTACGTCTGATAATTATCGTCTCAGTATCTGATTATTTTGACTGATTAAATATCACAGTTCAGAGTTACAGTGACATAAAACACCATAATTGTTCCTTTCACAGTATTTAATTATTATTTTATTACTTTCTGTCTCAAAGTTACGTTGATTATTTCTACGTTTTTCTGTGTTCAAACCAGTAAAAACACGTTAACAATCATTTTAATTTGATGATATATGAGCAACAGTCCAGACTAAATGATTACTTTTATTATCAAACTACCTGTTGACTATTTTCTTAATCAATCAATCAATAATCAGTCGTTTTGATTTATAAAATGTCAGAAAACTGTGAAAAATGTTCATCACATAAACTAAAACGTCTTTTTTTGTCCTGACAAAATGTCCAAAACCAGTTTACTGTCATAAAAGACTAAAACAGCAACCAACGATTACTTTCATTATCAAACTACCTGTCGACTATTTTCTCAATCAATCAATCAATCAATCAATCAATGGTTTTAACTTGTCAGAAAATGTCAGAAAAATGTTCATCACATAAACTAAAAACGTCTTTTTTTCTTTGACCAAAAGTCTAAAACCCTCCATTTTATCGTCATAAAAGTTCAAAACAGTGATTAATTGATCAGAATATCTCCTTAAATGATTAACATTCTGTCAATCGACTAATCAATTGATTGATTGATTGTTCCAGCTCTGTTCAGGTACCTCTGGGAGGCTGTGGGTCTTCTGGAACTGAGATACGGAGTACGCTCTGACGTAGTCGCCCATCTCCTCTCTGGTCTCTATGGCTCGCTTCACCAGCCACTGCAACACACACACACACACACACACACACACACACACACACACACACACACACAGACACACACACACACACACACACAGCTGATCAAACGTATTGATCTGATGCGTTTCAGGTAAAACTCTCTGGGATGTTTGTGATCAGCTGCAGCAAACGTTTAATAAACATCTGAGCCGTTTTATGAAACAGCGTGAAAGACTGACGGAGCGATCAATCGATCGATCGATAAACAGTTGGTGATTAATCTAATTGATCAGCCGTCGCAGCTCTACCTGAATCACGGGGAAGATGTGGATGAAGTCCAACCCTTGGATCTGATGAGGCTCCAGACGATGAGGACACTTCATTTTAGGGAGAACGGACACAATTTTCTCCGTCAGAGCTCTGCAGAGAAACAAACAAACAAACAAACAAACAAACAAACAAACAAACAGCTCGTCAGTGACTGAACCAAACTTTTACTTCACATTTATCCAAACTAAGTGATCAAAACTATTAAAGTAAAATAAAGATTGAGATTTAAACTGAATTTGCTTTTTTTTGTTGCTACGTGATCGACGAATATTCAAGTTAATTAAAACTTCAAACAGCTGACAAAGAATAAAAGAAGAAGAAGAAGAGTTTCCTGCTTCTTTGTTTACTGACTGAAGCTTTTTTTTCCATTAAGTGCAGAGTTATTCCTGAAAGAGCTGCGTCTTTAGTCTTTTCTTACAGACTGAGTCAGACTCTGCAGATCAAACAGAGTTCAGTAACTCGTTCTTCCAGCGAGGAGCTTCAGAGGAGAAGATTCAGAGGTTTGTCCAGATGTGTGAAGGATGTTTGCTGACTCATAAAGCTACGAGGTGCATGTTTAAAGATGCAGAAACACATCATCTGCTCGAATCATCCATCTGCACTGATCTCATGTTCTGACAGTACAGTAAAAGAACAGCATGGCCACAGTGCTGGAGCCAGTTTATTTGTTCTTTAAACTGTATTTAAAAAGGATAAATCTGGTGAGTTTCAACTTTTTTTGTCCACAACTCAAAATATATTCAGTTTACCATCATAGAGGATTAAAAAATATAGAATATTCACATTTAAGTAGCTAGAATCAGAGAATTTGGACTTTTTTTCTTAAAGAATGACTCCAAATGATTAATCAATTATCAAAACAGTTGCAAATTAATTTAATTGTTGACACTAATCGATTAAACTTTTCATCCAACTGTCAACTGTCATCAGGGGGAATCCACTTACATTTTCTGTCCGATGGTGGAGTTTTCTTGGAACAGGAGATCCACGTCGATGTCAAAGTTGCAGGTGGTGATGCACCAGGTCATCCCGCCAACCACCTGCAGAGCAGAGCAGCGGGAAACCAGCTCAGTGAGGCTTTCCTGAACATTAAGGGACAAACACAGACAGACTGGAGGTCCTGTCAGTACCTTATCGAAGGGGGACAGTCCTTTGATCCGGGCCCTGAAGTATCCAGCTGCCAGCAGGAGCTCCAGGATCTCCGCCAGCTTGACGCTCTGCTCTTCATCCTCCCGGGTCTCCACCTGAGAGACAAACACCCGACAGAAATGCAGCTGCTGAACAATCCATCACATTACAGAGGGAAATATTGTACTTTCTACTCCACTACATTTATTTGACAGCTTCAGTTACTTTTCACATGAAGATTTAACACAATGGATAATATAACAAGCTGTTCATAAAGATGTTAGCCGTTAAAACAATGTTGAAATAACTCAAATTCAGCCGTTATTAGCTTCGGCTGTCATCTCCATTGGAGGCTAACAGCTATCAGTTGACACGCAAATGCAGTTTTTACAGCAGAAACATCACTGCAGTGTTTTTTAATGTGATATAAATGTCATTTACCTGAATTAAATTGCCGTCTTGGTCGTACTGGGCTCCTATTTTGGACCCAGTTCTGACTCTGTGGAAAACAGACGAACTCGCCGCCATGTTGAACAGAACTGTTATTATTCAGTTGGTGACAGTTCTGCCTTTTCCCACCCGCATCCCGCGAGGACCCGCCCTACTCTGCCTCTGATTGGCTGGTGCTCGTTGCCTTCGTTGGTTGGATTGGTTAGGTTTAGGCACGAGGAGTGAGATGATTGGGTTAGAGTTAGGATGTCAGAGTCAGAGCCAATCAGAGGCAGAGTAGGGGCGGGTCTTAGCGGAATGAGGGTGGGGGGAAAATAACGTGACTTGCCCGTGGATGTGACATGTCACATGACGTTCCGCTGCACTTTCTTTTTTTTTTTTTTTTTTTTTTTTTTTTTAAAAAGTGACTTTATTTAATCCTCTGTAAGGAAACTAATAACAGTTTAATTAACTTTATTCGGGAAAAAATGAAAGCCATCATTTTAAAAAAGGAGATTTTAGCAGGTTTATAATTGGATGAGCTATAGACAACTTTCCCTCCGGGGATTAATAAAGTATCAATCAATTAATTAATCAATCAGTCTGAGAGGTGAAGCTGGCCTGGAGATGCTGGACTTAAAGGAGTGTTGGAAAGCATCTACAGTTTATATTACTATGTAATTACGATCCTTCAGATATTTTCCTATTCATAAAGCGAGGAAGTCAGTTTCAGGCTGCTCTGTAAATTAAATCATGAAATCATTTATTCTTAAATAGAAAAGGAACATTGATACCTGTTGTGTATTTTGTGAAACCAGAACTGAAACATCTGCATCTCTTCTGGCCAAATTTTTTCACGACTTTTGTTTTTCTTTTAAAGATTTTTTTCTTTTGTTTTTTGGATTATCAAGAAGAAGATGAGGATACTTTAAAAAAAAAAAAAAAAAAAAAAAAAAAGAATGTTATTTTATTTTTTTGCTAAATGTTACAAATAAATGTAAATTCAGTAAGTTGAGGCCCCTCCTTTAAACATGTTAAAACTATGAAAACTGTTTTTATTTACACTTCTAAAACATCTGTGTTGATATTTCCTTATCTAAAATCCATTTTTTAAACTATTTATTAATTCATGCTGCTCCCATTTGCTCCTTCTTTCTTCTTATGTGTGTTATTGATCCGTTATTCATGTCAGGTCTCTGTTGTTTTGTAATATGTGGTTTGTTTAATAAAGTTCATAATAATGACAAAGAACCACCAAAACAGTTTTATGTGAGTGACGAATGGAAGAATGTTTTAATAAAACTGTTTATTGTTTTCAGCAAATTCCATAAACAGCTAATAAAATGGACCAATAGAATTATTATTGTTGTTATTTCTAATTGATACTGAGCTCTAATACAACATAGACCCAAATAAGTTTAAACATATACAATTATTAACTGATGATATTTGATTATTAATCTGGACCCCTTTGTTTATGTATTAACTTATTTTATTTTATTATTATTCAGTGGGTTTTATCCTCCTTCTTTTGTTCTACATTCTTTGTTTTCTATTCTCACTTTCTTTTATTTTATCTTATTATTTTATTATTATTATCAAGTGGGATTATTTTCCATCTTATGTTAGATTAATGTTTTTAACGTATTTTATGTTCATTTTATGTCTTTTTTTTCGTGTGGAACACTTGTTACGTGTAATTTCTTAAAACAGTTTGAGCTGCATTTCTTGTTAAAAAAATAAAGTTTATTATTGTTATTATTCTGCTTTTTATTGAATATTAAAAGCTTCTTCCTCAGTTTTTTATTTTACTGTCATAATTGAATTTCTGGCACTTTGTTTCCTCTTTTTGTCCTCCATACATTAAATGTTACTATTTTGTCTCTTTTATTGTTTTCAATAAAGTTTTTTTTAAAAAGAAGATATTTTGCGACAGTGCTGCTCGTCTTCCGGCTTCTCCTTTGCGACAGCGGCTCAGTTTGCGGCACACGTGTGTACAGTCCGGTGTTTACTGCAACATGGCGAAAGTCTCCAAGAAGAAAGTGATTAAAAAGAGTAAAAAAACCGCGAAGAAGAGTTCAGAGGCGGCGGCGGCGGAAGAGGAGACGCCGCACGTGCTCTACGATGACGATGACGACAACGACGAAGAGGAGCAGCAGCAGCAGCAGGGGGACGCGAACATGAGCGGTGAGGAAGAGGAGGAGGAGGAGGAGGATGAGCGGAGGAGACACAAGCTCCTGGAGGCCATCAGCGCCCTGGGGGGCCGCAGGAAGAGGCCGCTGGGGGAGCGCTCCGAGGCGGCCGTGCAGATGTCCGAGTTCACGGTGAGCGCGGAGGGAGGCGGGGACGGGGTCCAGCTGTCGGACCTGATCGGCAGCCTGGACCAGACCCCCTCTGTCCCCAACAAGACCAAGAAGCAGCTGAGGAACCTGCAGCGCGGCAAAGCCCTGGAGAGCCCGCTGAGCCGGCAGCAGAGCGAGCGGATCCAGAGGGACGTGGCGTTCCAGAAGGCGTCCGCCGAGGTGACCCGCTGGAAGAGCGTGATCCAGCAGAACCAGCGGGCCGAGCAGCTGGCGTTCCCGCTGAACCAGGACGCCCCGGGACCCAAGACCGTGGAGAAGGTGGTGACGGGCTGGAAGGCTCGGACGCCGCTGGAGCAGGAGATCTTCGCCCTGCTCTCCGCCAACAAGCAGCCCGTCAACGACCCGGCGCTGACCCCGGCGGAGGAGGCGTCCCTGCGCGCCATGAGCCTGGAGGACGCCAAGATCCGCCGCGCCGAGCTCCAGAAGGCCCGGGCGCTGCAGTCCTACTACGAGGCCAAGGCGCGGCGCGAGAGGAAGATCAAGAGCAAGAAGTACCACCGCGTCCAGAACAAGGCCAAGCGGCGGGAGTTCGTGAAGCGGTTCGACGACATGGTGAAGGAGGACCCGGCCGCCGCCCTGGAGGAGCTGAGCAAGATGGAGGTGGCGCGCATGCAGGAGAGGATGTCGCTGAAGCACCAGAACAGCGGCAAGTGGGCCAAGTCGAAGGCCATCATGGCGAAATACGACGAGGGCGCCCGCAAGGCCATGCAGCAGCAGCTGGAGGTCAACAAGGAGCTGACGCAGAAGGTGGCGGCGGCGCTGAGCAAAGAGGAAGACGAGGAGGAGGAGGAGGCGGCGGCGGCGGGGGAGGAAGAGGAGGAGGTGCTGCCTGACTTTGTGAACGATGCAGAAGGAGCATCCTCGAACCCCTGGATGAGAGGGAAGCTGTCTGAGGAGCCGCAGGAGAAGAAGAAGGAGGAGGAGGAGGAGGAGGCTGTGGAGGTGACAGCAGTAGAAGAAGAAGAAGAAGAGGAGGAGGAGGAGGTGAAGGAGACAGAAGAGGAGGCGCTCCTCAGAGAGTTTGACAGCAGGAGGAAGAAGCGCCAGGCTCAGGAGGAGGAGGAGGAGGAGGAGAAAGAGGAGGAGGAGCTGTCAGAGTTCACGACCCTCTACAAGGAGATGGCGGAACGGGCGGCGGGACGAGGACGCCGACACGCCGGCCGCCGCCTCCTCCTCCCAGCTGGAGGAGGGTCTGCTGAGGATCAGGACTCTGGAGGACGTGGATCTCCTCAGTCAGGAGGCCGACGACGCCCCGGCGGAGGAGGCGGAGGAGGCGGAGGCAGCGGCGCCACAGAGCCCGCCGCCCGCACCCGAGAACAAGAAGAAGAAGAAACGCAAGAGAGGCATCGAGCTGGAGGAGGTCCTCACCAAGGAGACGAAGGTCATCCGGGTGCCGCTGGCGCCCACCGTGGAGGACTCGGAGGAGCAGGAGGAGGAGAAGCTGGACCAGCGGGGGCTCATCAGGGAGGCGTTCGCCGGGGACGACGTCGTCTCCGACTTCCTGAAGGACAAACGCCAGCAGGAGGACGCCGGCAAGCCGAAGGTGGTCGACCTGACGCTGCCCGGCTGGGGCGAGTGGGGCGGGACCGGGCTCAAGCCGTCCCGCGCCAAACGCCGGAGGTTCAGGGTGAAAGCGGCGCCGCCCCCCGCCAGGAAGGACCGCGCCCTGCCCAGCGTCATCATCTCGGAGAAGAGGAACGCCGCCGTCACGCTCCACCAGGTGAACTCGCTGCCGGCGCCGTTCCAGAACCACGCGCAGTTCGAGGGGACGATCCGCTGCCCGCTGGGACGCACCTGGAACACCGAGCGCACCGTGAAGAAGGTCACCAAGCCGCGCGTCGTCACCCGCATGGGCGCCATCATCGAGCCCATCGCCCGAGAGGAGCTGATGAAGAAGAGGAAGGCGTCTGGCGGCGGCGGCGGCGGCGTGAACTGGAAAAGAGAACACTACTGATGATAACTCAGTCTCTGATATAAACACTGATGTCTGATGGTTTCTGGCTTCACTCGGAGCTGAAATGACGTCGTTTTCCTTCGTTTGAAATGTTTTTTATGTGAATTAAAGCTGCAGCTGAAGATTTAATCCTGGTTATTATGGTCTGGATTCGTCGTTCAGTGGCGGTTTCTCTGTTTAGAGGAGGAAAAGCAGCGAATCGTCACGATTTCAGAGTCAAAAAAATGACTTTCTGCTTTAAAAAACATGAAAAACGCTGCTTCTTTAATAAAAAAAAACACATTAAATCAAACCTGTAAAAGCTTTTTTCTACGTGATAAAACAGATTTTTGAAATGTTTAATATTGAAAGTTGCAGCTGCAACTAACGATTAATCGATCAATATTGATAATAATCATCTGGATTGATCGTTTAGTCACATAAAAGGAAGAAAAGCAGCGAATCGTCTCATCAGATGCAGAAATCTGAGGATGTTTTTGACTTTCTGCTGCTTCATGGTTGCAGCTTTAATTAAAACATGTTAATTAAAACCTGTAAAATCAACTATTAGAGTCTCTTTGTGGTTAAATATTCGGCTGCAGACGCTGTGAGTTCAGTTTTTATCAGTTTTCTGCGTATTTGAAGAACTGGAGGAGAAAAGTGTAATTTGTGCTTTAAATGTAAACTCGTTTTGTTGCTTTAATGACAAACTGCTCCTTTAATTTCCAGAAATCTGATGTAAAAACACAAACTGCTGCATTCAGATGTTAATTATATAAAAGTTTGAACAGAAATTAAACAGCTGATTATTATTATTATTCACCTTTATGTTGTTTTTACTGATGCTGCTTTAAAACGAGTTAAAGCGTAAATATGACACGAAAAACAACATGAAGTTTGATCTGTAACATTTTACTGTAACTTTCATTACTGATTAATCTGCTGATTATATTATTGATTAATTGTTGAGAGAACGTCGTGAAAAATGTCCTGAAAGTTTCTCTAACAGAACAAAACCTAAAAATATCAAATTTATTGTCAATAAGACAAATAAAAGCTGCAGATCCAATAAAAGACGCTGGAAGAAGAAATGTTTGATAGATTTGCTTTAAAAAGTCTTAAAAGATTAATTGATTATTAAAATTGCTGCTGATTATTTTTCTGTCGATCAGCTGATCAATTAATCGATCTTTAAACTGTTTCTATAAATATGATCAATAAAATGATCAAAAACATTTAAAGTAATAAAAAGTTTCATCAATAAGTTTAATAAACTTACTGATGAAATGGGGAAGGATGGTTAGAGGGGTAGGATGGGTTTTAGAGGGGTTAGGATGGGGTAGGATGGGTTTAGGATGGAGTAGGATGGGGATGACTTAAATTAAATTTGATCATTAAATGTCTGAAAATCAACTTTCATGTTAAAATCTTTCCTGAAGCTTCACTTTAACATTATAATTAATTACAGAGCTGCAACTAATTTATTTCATTATCAATTAACCTTTAAATTATTGTCTCCACTAATCAATTAATCAATTAATCAATCATCATTTTTGTCAATGAAAATATTCTGTATGTCAAAGAAAAAACAACAAATATTTGGTGGGAAAACGAGTTAAAATGATTAATTGATGATCAATAGTTGTAGATTATTGATCTGCTGCTCTGCTAATCGATTAATTGATGAACCATCTGCAGTTATAATGAGCTTCAAACTTTCAGCTTCCAGGCGGCCAAAATCTTTCCTCTGGAGGGCCGTGGTTTGGCCCGCGGGCCGCTGTTTTCCCCTCCGGCTGCAGATCAGCAGGAAGCGCAGCGAGAAGACGGCGAGCTGCAGCGGCGTTACTGACCAGAGAAGAAGAAGGAGGAGGAGGAGGAGGAGAAGAAGGAGGAGGAGGAGGAGGAGAAGAAGAAGGAGGAGGAGGAGAAGAAGGAGGAGGAGGAGAAGAAGAAGAGTTAGTGTTGGGAGTCATACAGCAGAGTTTCTACACATTAGTGCTCAACTTCCTTCCTCTTCCTCTCCTCCTCCTCCTCCTCTCTTCCCCCTCTTCCTCTCCTCCTCCTCCTCCTCTCTTCCTCCTCTTCCTCTCCTCCTCCTCCTCCTCCTCTTCCTCCCTGTTAGTCTCCAGCAGTCTGTGAAGCTGTGCAGCAGCATTTTTACATGTTAGTCCTCCTCTCCTCCTCTTCTTCCTCTCTTCCTCTCCTCCTCCTCTCCTCTCCTCTCCTCTCCTCTCCTCTCCTCTCCTCTCCTCTCCTCCTCCTCCTCCTCCTCCTCTCTCCTCCTCTTCCTCCTCCTCTTCCTCCCTGTTAGTCTCCAGCGGTCTGTGAGGCCGTGCAGCACTATCAGCAGCAGTGGCGTTGGCGTTGGCGGCGGCGTCTTAAAGAAAAGCGGTTCCAGTTGGGTTAAACCTTCACACTTGGGTGAGAGTGCACGCTGCCGGCACCTGACGTCTCTGTACTTCACATGATAGACACTCTATTAAAGCAGGACATCCCATAATAGACTATATGCATCAGCTCAGGTAATGGCTGTCAGCTCGAGTGCCCGAGAGGCAGAGCGGAGGATTCCATTAGAAACCTCAGAGTTACTAAATCAGCCAGGAGGAGGAGGAGGAGGAGGAGGAGGAGGAGGAGGAGGGAGGGGGGGCGATCACTACAGCTTCATACAGCCGAGCAGAGAGCTGCTCCGCTGATCCTCAGGCTGTAAATCAGCTGATGGAGCCTGTTTGTCTGTGAGATCTGCTTAAATGTTTATTCTGAAGAAGCATTTAATGTCTGCAGACACGCAGCGCTGGGTTAGGATGGGGTAGGATGGGTTAGAGGGGTTAGGATGGGATAGGATGGGCTAGAGGGGTTAGAGGGATTAGGATGGGATAGGATGGTCTAGAGGGGTTAGAGGGATTAGGATGGGGTAGGATGGGGTAGGTTGGGTTAGATTGGGTTTCTAGAGGGTTAGGATGGGGTAGGATGGGTTAGAGGGGTTAGGATGGGTTTTAGAGGGTTAGGATGAGTTAGGATGGGGTAGGATGGATTTTAGAGGGTTAGGATGGGGTAGGATGAGTTAGGATGGGGTATGATGGGTTTTAGAGGATTAGGATGGGGTAGGATGGGTTTGGGCTATATAGGATGGGATAGGATGAGCTAGGATGGGTTAGGATGGGATAGGATGGGTTTTAGAGGGTTAGGATGGGGTAGGATGAGTTAGGATGGGGTATGATGGGTTTTAGAGGATTAGGATGGGATAGGATGGGTTTGGGCTATATAGGATGGGATAGGATGGGTTTGGGCTATATAGGATGGGATAGGATGAGCTAGGATGGGTTAGGATGGGATAGGATGGGTTTTAGAGGGTTAGAGCTGGTTTTATGGTTATTTTATGTGTCAAACTGAGCTCTGGTTTAAACTAAACTGCATCATTTCACTTGTTAAAATGATTTATTCATATTTAAAGTTTTAACTGTTTGTCTTCATGTGAATCTGATGTTTCTAATGTGTCTTTAAACAAACGTTCAGGAGCTCAAATTAAACATTAAACTGTGTTTTTCTGTTTTGCTGTAATCATCAGACCTTCATGACGACCTTAAAATAAATCTGATATCAACGAGATTAAAGCATTTAATAAAATAAATCTGTATGTTCAGATCAGAACAGATTCATTAAACTTCATCTGTGTGATTTTCTGGAATAAAACAAGGCTGCGACTAAAGATTATTTTAATTATCAACAAATCTACAGATTATTTTCTCAATTAATCATCCTATAAATGTCTGTTTGAATTCCCCAGAATCAAAAATGACACAGAAACACATTAAATCATCACATCTGAGACGCTGAAACCTGAAAATTAGCTTTAAAAAAACCCACAAAAAACAACAGTTTGATGATGAAAACCAATCCAACTGATCGATTAACCAGCTGATCGATTACCCGGCTGATCGCTGCAGCTCTGCAGTGAAAGTCTCGCTCATCTCCACGTCTTCCAGCCTCTCAGCGGACTAAATGACACCTCGGACTGTGAAGCTGCTGCTTCATTAAAGTCCAGTTATCTCTGCATGAACCAGTCTGATCGCCTCCCCCCTCCTCCCCCCTCCTCCTCCCCCCTCCTCCCCCCCCTCCTCCCCCCTCCCTCCCCCCTCCTCCCCCCTCCACCTCCAGCCCAACTCCATTCCCACCCTGACAGGTGTAAGATTAACTTAGTTAGGTGCAGAGCCGCTCATGCACACCAAATTAAATTAATGGAACAAATTTCCCTCCTAATTAAGATGAAAATACGTGTCAGTTGTAACCTTGCTGAGCACTAATTATGTACAAATGATTTATCATCTGTTTCGTCCTGAATAGCAATGGGCTCACCTCTCCGATAGACCTGGCTGCGCTGTTAAGAGATGGCCCCTGATTAACTGTGACAGGTTGGTGCTGCGGAGAAGCTGCACGTCGTCCCGGCCAGCCAATCAGAGCGAGGGGAGGGAGGGGAGGGGTGAGGGAGGAAGGGGAGGGGAGGGGAGGGGAGGGGTGAGGAGCCGAGTCTCTCCTCCCTTCCATTAACCTACATCGAGTGTGCAGCTGAGCATCACCGGCGTGCCTCCACTCTCCTTCTTGTTTCTCTCCTCGGAATGAAAATAAAGTAGATTCAGAGGAGGAAGGAGAAGAAAGAGGAGGAGGGAGGAGGAGGAGGGAGGAGGGAGGAGGAGGAGGAGGGAGGAGGGAGGAGGAGGCTGATGGAGCAAAACCTGAATCCCCAACATGATGAGACTGGATTAGTGTCTAACAGAGAGAGAGAGAGGAATAACAAATTGAATAACAGCAGAATACAGTCGAGCTCATACATCAACATTTTACGCCCGGCGGCGGGTAATTGCTTCAAGGAAACACACACACACACACACACACACACACACACACACACACACACACACACACACACACATATATATAAAAACCTTCAGACAAAGTGAGCTGGTAGCAGCTTGAGGCCAGCAGGTGGTGCAAGAGGTTAAGCCTGCCGACGAATAATAGAAATATATAATAAAATAAAGCTTCCTGATTGGCTGGAATATCACACACACACACACACCACACACACACACACACGGAGAGAGCTTCGTTAGACAATTACAGCCTGACTGGGGATATTCCAGCTCGCAGTGTGTGTACAGATATATTTCAACAGCTCTGATTAGCATGAGAATCACACACACACACACACACACACACACACACACACACACACACACGCCGGCCAATCTGTAATCATTGTTCCACAGGCTTGCTCACATGTGGAGGGGGAGGGGGGGGGATACACACACACACACACACACACACACACACACATATAAATATATATATAAATGTATTAAAAGAAAACGCTGCTGCTTTTGTCATCATCGTTCAATATGCCACACACACACACTGCCAGCAACAAGAGGAGCAGGAGGAGGAGCAGGAGGAGGAGGAGGAGGAGGAGGAGGAGGAGGAGGAGGGAGGAGGAGGAAGAGGAGGAGCAGGAGGAGGAAGAGGAGGAGGAGGAGGAGGAGGAAAGAGGAGCAGGAGCAGGAGGAGGAGGAGGAGGAGGAAGAGGAGGAGCAGGACGAGGAGAAGGAAGAGGCATTTTTTACTCTTCTCACACTGTTAATAATGTGTGTTCAGACATTAACGCACCAAACAGATGAGCGTTTTTCCCTCCTTTTCTTCTACGTCTTATTCTCTCCTGCCTCCTCCTCCTCCCTCCTCCTTCTTTTTTAAATAAATAAATAAATAAATAAATAAATAAATAAATAAACAAACGTCCGGCCGTCAGGGATCATCTGACTTCCTGTGTGTGTGATGCTAGTCGACACCTTACAGTCAGTCGCCACAATTTGCTCCGTTTTGTTTGTTTCATTGTTGTGGTAAATGTCAGAGGAGGAGGAGGAGGGAGGAGGGAGGAGGAGGAGGAGGAGGGAGGAGGTACCTGTGTTTCTCTCCTCTCACACATGGAGGGAAGTCAAACACTCATTTGTCAGGACAGAGATCTCCACATTCCTGCTGCTTGTTTCTCCTTGTAGATGGAAATAAGTCTTTTATTTTGGCGAGGATCTCCCCTCTCTCCTCCCTCTCTCCTCTCTCTCTCTCTCTCCTTTGCTCCTGGTCGTCCCACGTGTGGCGCTGCCGCATTCACTGGAACACAAGAAGAAGAAGAAGGAGAAGAAGAAGAAGAAGAAGGGGCAGCCATTTTCTTTTGAGAGAGAGAGAGCTGCGTGGGGATTGGAGGATGAAGCAGGGAGGAGGTTAGAGGTTAATTAGAGACAACAGAGAGGTCACAAGGCCTATTATTTTGAAGCCGGGACCTGCAACGGTCCAATGGGGATGACATTTTACGACCCCTCCCCTCCATCACCATCCACACCGCCACCAGCAGCACGCCATCACTCACGTTTATACTGAGGGAGGCGACACTGGGACTCACTGGTCTGGTAATGAAAAGGCCCTCAGCGTTTGGCACAGGCAGGATGATGAATCGTATCCCTGGCAGGAGGAGGAGGAGGAGGAGGAGGTGGGGGAGGAGGTGGGGGGGAGTCCAAGTAGCCCTTGACAACTAATTGAAAGCCCCCCTCAAACCCTCCTCTTACCTCGCAGACCGCCTTTATCGCTCTAATTATCGGAGGGTTAAGTGAGACTCTCGCGGGACGGCGAGCAACCTGCCGAGTCATCCTGTTAGAGAGAAAAACACACAGAGAAAAGCATAAATTAATCTCTGCGGCCGCCTTTAATCCGCTCACTGCTTTTATATAAAATAGAAAAAAAAGACTCTGTTTGTTTTTTTTGTCACTGGAGTCAGATTTCAAACACTTTTTATAAGATATAAAGAAAGAAAATACAGCGAGACAGCTGACAGAACGTCCTCTAAAGTGCTGAAACTGCTGCGTTTTTATCATTTTATTTTAAATCCACCTGTTTATCATTAATAATCAGCAAATAAAGAGTTAATAAAAGCTCCATAACACACTGTAATGTCATTATAAGCAGATAAAAGTGTTTATTAATGTGAAATATTTATTCTAACATCACCTGTGTTTTACTTTATTATCATTTATTATCTGTTTATAAGCAGCCAGGTGTCAACAAGAAGATCTATAACTGCTGATAAATATATTAATAAACATTTATAAACACATTAAACTGTTTATATGTGAGAAAAAGTGTTGAACTAAATGTTTATTAAAGACTAATGTTGATATTATTCTGTATTTTTATGATGTTATTTGTTCATATGTCAACAAATCTGTGAAAACGATGCACTGAGATTAAACTAGAGATTCATCCGCCGCTGAAAATAGTCCCAAACAAACAAACAAACAAACAGTTTCACGTCGTTTCAGTGACGTTTGTTATAAACTACAGAGTTCAGATGTAATGTTTAATTTATCAGTTTAAAGTGGGAACCAGTAAAACCAGTGGAGGGACGTCACATCGCTGGTGGTTTTAGTCTTTTCGTTGGATTCATTCGACCTTTTCTTCCTCGTTTCTTTTACATTTAACACAGTTTGTTGTTTTTATTCACCTTCTTTGTTCTTTATTCACCTTTTCTATGTTCAAAGAAACTAATCATCACTAAACTTTAACTTTTCATGAGTTTATTTAACAGATTAATTTCAGTTTCTCTGTAAACACTCTGAGCTGAAACACGTAACGTGACGTGAGGCCAAAGAAACAAGTGAAATGTTCATATTTTGTCCTCTTTGACTGGAAAATTGAGATGTGCTACGTTGTAATTTAACAGTTTTTCTGTAATGTTTCATATTCTTTAATGTTACATGTTTATAACCTTATGAATGAAGCTGCTTTCATTTACTTATTTATTGTTATTTGCCTAAAATAATCACATTTAAACCCAAAAAAAGAGTCAGAATCAGCCTTTAAAACCTCAAAATGTTGAATATAAACTTGTGTTACATGCAGCTGCTTTCATGTTTCTATTGTGTTTAATCCAGTTTGACTTTAAAAAGTAATTATTTTTCCAATTTCAGTGTTTTGTGTCGCCTTTTTCCTCATTTCCTATCTTTCTTATATTATATTATATTATATATTTTGGCATTTTTTCCTGTGAGCTTCTCCTCCTGCTGGGATTTTCCAACCCGGCGCCTGAAAACTGCAGTAAACAACGATAAAGTCGCCTCTGAGCTGCGGAGGAATGAGACAGGATGGATAGTGTGTTTATGTTCAAACTATTGTGTAGCCGGATATAATCCCTGAAACGCCGTCATGAGCGGCGGGCCTCAGTATGCTGAATACGAAACGGAGTGTAAATGGGAGCGGAGGATTAAGAGTGATCCACTCCGCACTGTGACTTCCTCACCTCTGCGTCTCTGTAAGCCTATTAGACCACAAGAGCAAATCAAATATGTTGCTGCTGCGGGAAAGTGTGTGTGTGTGTGTGTGTGTGTGTGTGTGTGTGTGTGTGTGTGTGATACAGCTGCTTCTTCTCCGTGTCTGAAATGCTGGAACAGTTCAACAGCCTGTCTGAAAGTTTTATTACCTTGACGAATTTAATAAAAGGTCATTAAAAAAAAATGATTCCCCTCGCTCCGGCGGTGACCTCTCACTGACCTCAGGCGCCGTATTCCCACTGTTCCCTCCAGACTTCTGGGTTAAACTGGTGACATTTCTGTAAAATATTTAGAAATTAACATTTAACCAGTCGTGGAAAGTAAGTGAGCACATTTACTGAAGTATAATTTAGAGGTTCTTGTTCTTTACTTGAGTATTTCCATGTGATGCTACTTTCTACATGTCAGAGGGAAATATTGTACTTTCTACTCCACTACATTTATTTAACAGCTTTAGTTACTTTTCACATGAAGATTTGACACAATGGATAATATAACAAGCTTTTAAAATACAACACATTGTTAAAGATGAAACCAGTGGTTTCCAACCTTTTTGTCTTTTGACGTCTTACAAAAAGCAGTGTGTAGTCGGGGTCACATTTCACATGTCTATGAGTTGTTAACAGCTCCACCAAATAGTGATTTTTCCCTCTAAACTTCTCACATGCTTTCATTTCAATAAATGTTCAAATGATCCAATATTTCAGCAAAAATCAAAGATATCAGAACGTTGTTTCTTCTTCTTTCCTCTTGTAAACAGTAACAGTAAGTAGAAGGTAGATCTCAGCAGGTTGATCTTGAATAACAACAACCTGCAGGATTCAGAGGAGCAGCTGCTGCAGACTGATAAGACCTTCAGAAACGTCACATTTCAGCAAAAATCAAAGATTAGAGAAAAAGTCCAAAACTGAAAATAGATTTGTGTATCAGAACTTTGTTTTTTCTTCTTTCCTCTCCCATTAATCATCTCACGACCCCTCAGATTTATCTGCTGACCCTTTGGAGGGGCCCCGACCCCTAGGTTGGGAACCAGTGGACTAAACTAGCTAACTGTATATAAAGTAGTGTAAACTAGCTCCACCTCCAGCAGCTACAACAGTAACATGCACACAGCAGCTTCACTCCTGAATCCTGCAGCTTGTTTCCACTCAGATCCAGCTCTCTCAGATGGGAGGGGTTGGACTTCAGAGCTGAGGCCAGAGAAGCACAGCTGATCTCTGACAAACTGCAGTCAACAAATCTGAATACAGAATAAAATATGCAGATGAAATGTAATTTATAGTCAAACTTCAGTATTAATAATCTAATGATGTCATATATAATAATATATCAGTCAGAGGGACCAAACCACTACTTTTACTGCAATACTTTAACTACATCAAGCTCATAATTCTTATGTACTTTCACTTGTAACAGAGTGTTTTTTATATTATTTTATTAGTGTTTTTATTTATCTAAAGGGACTGAATATTTCTTCCACATCTGGTCTTTTATAACTCATCCATCCAGCTGCTAACGGAATTCTTCTTCGGGGACTCTAATCCATGTACTACTGTAAACTCTGGTCACGTAATACGTCAGCTTTGTGTAACGCGGTTACGTCATGGCTTTAGTCGCTGATTGGCTGTCCATTCAGATCAAACAGCCGGAAGTAGTCGGGAGTATAGAGAGAGAGAGAGAAAGACTAACGTTAATTCATATTTTTCTGGTTTTCCAGCCGAGTATTTGAGTGTCATATGAAATGTATGATCTCATCAGCGGAAGGTTTCTGTCAGCATGAGGTAAGATGGATGTTTTAACTGTCAGACTGCAGTTAACGGCAGTTACAGTTTAACGCTAGCTAGCTGTTTAGCTATCACATATATAATCAGGCTGAAGCTAATTTAGCACGTCCGCTATCAAACACAACTGCTCCTCCACGTTTACACTTTCATTTAGCCGACTCGTTTTTTACTTAAAAACGGACTCAGCAGCCACGACGACGATGTTAGCTTCCGTTTCAGGGTTAAAGGAAACATAAATAATGATATTTAGCGGCTGGTAATCCGTTGTAAAGAGTAGCAGAAGCCTTAACGCTGGTTATTAAAGCCTTAATGTTGCTTTAAAACCAGAAAAAAGGTGATTTCACTGCCTTTTAACACCCAGAACACATCAGATTATATAAACTACTATACTATAACTTGTCATATGTGTGCTAGATTAACAAGGAGACGATGTTTAACACTTTTTAAACAAGTGTAACTGGAGCAAAAACGGAGAATCAGCTGCTAAATATAATTAATTATGTAACTTCAGCGTAGTTTCAGCAGCAGGAAGTGTTGAAAGACTTCATGGTTGATGTTTGTTAACGCTGTCATGCAGACAGAGGAGTTATTCACAGGAAATAAAAAGTTTTAATAAAAGTTTGTGTGAGTGTGAGGCTCTCATGGTGTGTTATTACTGCATGACAGATCATTACAGCTGAGTGCAATTAGTTATCTAACACTGACTCATCATTAATTCAGTCAAGTACAAACTGCCTGTTGTCTACAGGAAGCCGTGCAGTCAGTGAGTCCTTTATCATCAGTGTAATGACGGGTCACAGTCGCTCCAGTGTGTCTTAAAACAACATCAAACCTGCTGTAATAATTCCTCCTGCTCATACTGACGGGTTGTTAACGGACTGACGGGTCAGCGTTTGCGTTTAAAGTCAGTAACTTTGTCCATGTGTAGTTTGCTCAGCCGTCTGATGACCTGAGAGGTTCATACGAGGGTTCATGTTATTACTGTAAACTCTGACCCTGACGTACTGGGAACCAGTTCAGAGGCCCGACAGCTGCTGTGACGCAACAGCAGAGTGTTAAAATACTCCAAGTTAAAGCTTTTAAGTAGAAGTTTACACAGGTATTACTCATTCATTTGTATATTATTTGAATATTAAAACTGATTAGTTAATGTTTAAGCAGCGTTTAAATGTTGTCATGCTGTTGTTTTAATCTATAACAACATGTTTATAACAAACTAAACTCAGCTTTTTTATGCTTTCATGCTTTTCTTTGTCATAAATGACAATAAACTGAATATTTTAGGAGTTTAGACATTTGTTCTGACAAAATTAGACGTTTAAAGACATAACTTTCAACTCTGGGAAACAACATTTTAACTTTTCTTTGTTTTATAGACAAATTAGTCGATTAATTGAGAAAATAATCAGCACAGACACACACACACAGCGTTTAAATGTTGTCATACTGTTGGTTTAATCTATAAAAACATGTTTATAACAAACTAAACTCAGCTTTTTGCTTCTCAGATGTGATGATTTCATGCTTTTCTTTGTTATAAATGACAGGAAACAGAATATTTTGGAGTTTCAGGAAAATGTTCTGACAAAATTTAAACAGACATTTTCACTATTTTTGATGTTTAATACACAAATTAGTCGATTTAATTGAGAAAATATTGATCAGTGTTTCCAAAACCCCTAAAAATATTCAGTTGACTGTTAAAAGATGAAAGAAACCAGAAAATATTCAGATTTAAGAAGCTGGAAGCAGAAAATTTGCACATTTACTCTTAAAAAAATGACTCAAGATGAATTGATTATCAAAATAATTTGTGATTAGTTTAATATTTGGCAGCTAATAGATGAATTGATCAGTCGTCGCAGATGTTTCACATGTTGTAAACACAAACAGGGAAAAACTAACTGTTAATAATAATAAGAAGAAGAATAAGAATAATAAGAATAAATACTTGATTATTGTGAATCATCTGCTGGTCATCCAGATGTTTGCAGATGTGATGTTTCCCTCATCAGCTCCAGAAGCGTCACCTGAAGACGCCGTGACGTTTGCGTTCTCTGAGACGTTTTTATTTCCTGCTGTTCGCTGACTTCCTGTCTGCGTCCGTCTGTGTCTTCCAGCTCGGTCTGGGATGTCAGAGGAGGACACTGAACTCGCCGGCGGTTAACGAAGACGTCACACGGCGGCACCCGTTCCATCCCTCTGTGACCGAGGCGTACGGATGTCCCTCACGCTGACCGCCGCCATGAGCGACAGCACAGTGACCGGCGGCCAGCAGCAGTGGTCGGCGTCCAGCCAGACGACGACGCCGGCACCGACGCCGCCTCCCCGCGGCCCCTACATCTCCGTCATCACCAACAGGTTACACCTTCACTACACAACGCCGCTTCATCAATAAACAACGTGGACGCAGAGATTATCAGAGAAATATTGATCCATCTTTCACAGACTAGTCTTATGATGTCATTTTGATTATTTAACATTTATTGATTTATTCCAAAGCTCTTCTGTGTGAACGGATTAACGAGTTATTGATAAACCTGACAGCTGAGTTTAGATTAAATTAAAGCTGCAGGCGGCGTTTGGACGTTTGGACGTTTGGACGTTTACCCTCCCCTGTCCTGCCTCCCTGTCAGGTAGAGAGCAGGATGTTAGGACACTTTTCTTGTGGAAAAGTTGCATAAATCTCATGATTTTGGTCAAATCTGACATTAAATATCATGTTTTAGTAGGAATTTTCGTCATTAATCCATCGATGCAGGTTTGAAAGTGGTCAGACTGATAGTTTAGACGTCAGACGCCTCTGTTTGACACAAAGTTCATGTCCAGAGATTGCCATTTCAGCATTCAGGGCTCATAAAATCTAAAACGTTCAACTTATTACAAAGTTTTCTTGTGGAAAAAATTACATAGAGCCCATCACTTTGGCCAAATCGCACTGAAAATATCACGTTTTAGTAGGAATTTTTGTTGCAAATCCATTGATGCAGGTTATAAAGTGGTCAGACTTATAGTTCAGACATCAGACGCCTCTGTTTGACACAAAGTTCATGCTCAGAGAATGGCTCTCCTCATTGAATTTCAGTATAAGGTTCAGTGTGGCACTTCAACTTTCAGGGCTCATAAAATCTAAACCGTTCAAGTTATTACAAAGTTTTGAATAACTTCTGTTCAGAACAGTCTCGTGAGTCAAAATCTGTCAGTCTGAGGTGGAGGGCTGGAGTGAAGACAAGTTTCCTTGTAGAAAAAATTACATAGAGCCCATCACTTTGGCCAAATCGCACTGAAAATATCACATTTTAGTAGGAATTTATGTTGTGAATCCATTGATGCAGGTTATAAAGTGGTCAGACTGATAGTTTAGATGTCAGACTGTCATCATGAGACAGAGTCCATGCTCAGAGAATAGCTCTCCCATTGAAATGCATTATAAGTGTCGCACAGCAACTTTTTTGGCTCATAAAATCGAAACCGTTCAAGTTATTATAAAGTTTTTAACAACTTTTGTTCAGCACAGTCTTGTGAGTGATGTGTTAAAATCTGAATCCGATAGTATGAACGCCCTCGGAGGAGATAACGTTTGTTCAGAGTCCAAAATTGGCGAAACATCAGGCTTTGATTTCAGGTTCCAGGTTTGTTGTTCCTCCTCCGTCGTGTCGGTCTGTGTCTCTGAATCTTCTTCTTCTTCTCGTAGGACCACCAACCTGCTGATCCGAGGCTTCATGCTCTTCTCCGTGGGCGTCTTCTTGGCTCTGGTGCTCAACTTACTGCAGGTGCAGAGAAACGTCACGCTGTTCCCCCCCGACGTCATCAGCAGCATCTTCTCCTCGGCCTGGTGGGTGCCGCCCTGCTGTGGCACCGCCTCCGGTAGGTTCTCACCTGTCCTGCTGCTTTACCTGCAGCCGTTATGTCCCACTGGTGTTTTAAACATGATCAGAACAAGAGTACAATTCATGTTTAATGATGCCAGAGAAGAACAGGAAGTAGAAACGTTCCTCATATGGACGCCTGACTGCTGGTTTAAAACACGTGAAACATCGTGAACGCGTCCGTCAAACAAGCCGATCAGCCGACTGATCTGTGAGGAAAACAACTCGTCCTGCTGCTGCTGCTGTTTAGTTATTAGTTGTTTATATCGATGTTGCAGCAGAGACGTGTTCAACGTTAGAAACAGAACAGAACAACTCTCCGCCTGCAGCCCGCCGTCACTGACTGTTAAATAAAAACCACCATTAACTACGTCACCTCAAGATTCAAGATGTTTTTATTGTCATTCAGCTAAAGAGCAGATTGAAATGACGAGCATAGGTCTCGTTATCAGGTCAGGTCAGTTTTATCTCCATAGCCAGATATCACCGATCTGTTTAAAGCAGACGACTCCTTCTTTACACCTTCAGAAAAACTTTTAACAGCAGAAAAAATGAAAGAACGAACAGGAAGAGCAACAGATGTGTGTTCAGAACAAACCAAAACAGCAAAGAGTCAGGATGAAGACACTGATGGTTACATATCAGCACCAATAATTAACATTATATAGATGATCCAAGCCTCCAGGAACAGCACCGAGCTGTGAGGACAATCTGACACGGCGGCCAAACCGTGTAATCACGTCACGTGATGCTTTTTCCCTGCAGACTCACAGTGTTAAAGAGACGTCTGTAAATCAGTGGATACGTTTTTTTGAGCATCAAGACCTGAAATGACTCATCTCGCTGTCAGAGTTTGATCCGTTCAGTCCGATCACATTTCGAGTATTGAATTGTTTTACCCCCGTTCAAGTTAGCTGGAGAGCTAAACAGGAAGTAGCCGACTCGGCCGGTGAAAGTCACCAGTGTGCATGTTCCAGTGATCCCAGAAGATCCGGGTCATTTTATACACAGAAGTCAAACTTTTTTGGTTTCATGCTCCACTGAGCAACTTTCATAGGAATGAACGAAGCCCCGCCTCCGACGCTGTATCCAGTTATACGTCCATGAGATAAAAACCTTCTTATAAATGAGTAACAGACACTGATCTGCACCAACAGAAGAGTTAATTAACTTTATGTGTTTTCTATAGACGCCACCGTTCATTTCATCTTAATGAACTCGTTCTGCTGAATAAATATGAACCGCAGTTACACACAACACAGCAGCCAGGACCGTGCAGGTGTATCACACACACACACACACACACACACACACACACACACACACACACACACACTCTCAGAGGCGTACATATGGATGCCCAGCAGGCTCCGGCAGCTCCGGCGTTATTGAATCGTCGTCCCCTGGGTGTGAAGCTGCGGATGGAAAGCGGCTCCCAGGCGGCTCCAAGCAGCACAAAGCACAACAGCCCGAGGCTCTTCCTCCCCAGACGCACCGTCCTCCTCCTCCTCCTCCTCCTCCTCCTCCTCGCTGTCGCCTCCACTTGTTGCCAACGCACACACACACACACACGCTTTTTGTTGACTGTGCAGAAATTAATTTGTTTTGCAGCAGTCGGGTCAAAGATGTGACTCACTGAGGTTTGTTTGAGTCTGAAGTTATTTCCCAGACTCGCTGCTTTTGATTAGAACTCTTTATTATTTCATTTATTCATTTATTTTACTGTTTTACATGTTTTTAAAATGTTTCAGCCCCTCTCATCCGTTTCATCGGCTGCTGTCTTTTATCTACTTTTTATTTCATTTTAAATCGAACCGTGTGCGAGAGTCGTTCCTTCTGTCTCATTATCAGCTTGTCAGTCGTCTGTGAGGCCGTTAAAGTCGCGTCTTGTTGGCGTTTAGTGCTTGTTTGGTTTTAACTTCAGCTGCTTTTTAAATGCTAACACTTTGTCTTCTCTCTTCTTCTTCTTCTTCTCTTCCTCCTGGCAGCGGTGATCGGCCTGCTGTATCCGTGCATCGACAGCCGTCTGGGCGAGCCGCACAAGTTCAAGCGGGAGTGGTCCAGCGTGATGCGCTGCGTGGCCGTGTTCGTCGGCATCAACCACGCCAGCGCCGTATCCTTCACACTCTGCTGCTGATGATGCTGCTGCTGCTGCTTTTAATGTTTTTATGTGAGCAGGAAAAACAACCAGATTGTGTAAAGTAGGAAGAGAAAAACCAAACAAAAACGCTTCTAATCGCTGCCTGTCGGGCTCAAAGTTGAGTTTTATGGCGTTGTTTCTCCAGCTGGTGTCGTATCGTGAAAAAAATGAGTCCGAGTTCGAGTTTTCTTCCTTCTGCTGCGTTTTATCAGCTCTGTATGAGATTTAATGTAAAAATAAATAAAGTTTCATCCGATCTAAAACACGTAAACATGCTAACGGCAGCGTTCAGGTCGATCCAGGAACCAGGACTTAACTTTATTTAGTGCGACTCTGTAACATCTGCACTGAGACTACAGATGAAAAACAGCCTCTTGGCGCGTCTACAGAAATGTTTATTAACGTGCACTCTCCCTGTTAAATAAATAAATATAATAAATATGATGATAGAAGAAAAATATAAACATCAGGAGAATAAAACCTGCTGATAAAAGCTGTTTACTGTGGATCCAGAAATAGATGGTAGGAGTAAACATATAAATATAATTAATATGTCATCTCTTCACCTCAACAAAGCTCTAATCTGTAATGATTCCTCATTAAAATGTGTAAAAACAACTAGACCAGACAGAAGCTTCTCTCCTGAAACCTTCAGGTTGTTGTCACTCAGGTCTAGACCTATGTTCTATATGTTGTTGAGTTGTGTTCTTACATTAATGTTCAAACCCAGAGAAATCTGTCATTTTAATCAAAGTAACGGACCGTTTCATTTGGTGGCCTGTCAATGGCGTCATACCTCCTCTACCAAAGAGTATAGTGCACAAGATGCATGCGTCGGCGCCGTGTTTGTCCGCTACAATGGCGTCTAGCAAAGAGTAACTTCCACACATACAAGATAATACATGGGCTTTGTTGTGCTTGTTCCACACAAACTGTTAGAAATGGACTTTTATTCAGTTTGAAGCCACATTTTCATGATAAATTTAGCTGGTTTTTAACTTGATCTTTTAGCCGCAAGAAGGATTTTAGTCATTGGACGTCTGGATCTTAAGTTATCAGAGAAATAAACTGGGCAAACGTTAGCAGCAGCTCGGCTAACAGCCCCTCCAGGAAGTCCACTGCTCGCCCAACATGGTGGAGAAACACTGATTTTTTAGCTGAAACTGCTTTATTCAATAAAACATCCTGAACCATCAACACTGGAGTAATCCTATCCCACTGAAGCTGCTGGTTTAACAACCAAGACAACAACTCCCATCATCCCTTGCTGCTTCACACCGTCATCACACTCCGTCTGTTGTTGTTGTTGTTTTGATCGAGACGCCGAGCGGCTGAAATTTAAACCAATCAGGAGAGCGACTCCCCGTTAAATCCATCTAATGGACCGTCGTACTGTCAGCTACAGGCGGAGCTCCTGTTTGTTTACATTTCTGCATGTTGGCGCCGTTAAAACTCTGCTGAATCAGCTGTTAGCGGCTTCCTGTCTGCAGCGTAACATCATGTACAGAGAACTTTAAACACGTGATGATTCTCCAGCGTCTTCTTTAAGCCTCTCTGGATTTATGTTTATTGGCGACGGACGTCAGAGATAATGACCTCCTCGGGAAGTGTAAGTCACACTGAATGATATCAACATGTGTTTCATGTCTGCGCGTTCACATTCTGACTTTGAGTTACGACGTACGAGGAGGATTTTTGGCTTCACGTCTCTCTCACAGAGCAGATCGTGTTGTTTCCTCATCGTTTAAACGCCGCTGGGACTGACGAGGTCGATGTTTCTCCGTGCTCCTCCGCTGACGGGTTAACTAGGTAAAAGGTAGAGCTCTGTGTATCTTTACAGCTGAGTAAATACAGTCTGGAAGCTGTCAGTCACTGCCTGTCTGGTCCTTGACTCTTACCGCCGTCAGAAAGTGGACTTTGCCAACAACGTCCAGCTGTCTCTGACTCTGGCGGCGCTCTCCATCGGTCTGTGGTGGACGTTCGACCGCTCCCGCAGCGGCTTCGGCCTGGGAGTCAGCATCGCCCTGCTGGCAACGCTCGCCACTCAGCTCCTGGTTTACAATGGAGTCTTTCAGTAGGTCCACACACACACACACACACACACACACACACACACACACACCTAGTCTGCATGATGATAGCGGAAAATATGTAGAGAAAAAGAAGAAAGAAACTCAAATAACAAGCTGAAGAACAACATGAGACTGTAAAGAGAAGATTCCACAATAAAATGCAGGTTAATGAAATAAAATGCAGTCATTTCCTGTAAATCAAAGCTTTTAAAAATGACCAAACAGTGTCGTATGTCTTGTTTGTGTCCAGAGATGTTGATCTATGACTCCAGGCTGAAGATTCCTCAATAAAAACCTGGATGTTTTTAACTTTAGTCCAATGAAAATCCAGTTTGGAGGTTTTAAAGTCCGCTCTGTAAGCTATGTGGGCTAAAACTGACCATTATTTTCAATCACACTAATTAATCTGCTGATTATTTGATCTAGATTTAGTCTATGAAACGTTCCCGCCGCTCCACCAGGCTGAAACTGAAGCTGTGTAAAAATATTTCCTTTAATGTATTTGTGAATTCCTCGTTATTGACAGTTTTCTTCTGTCTTAGATGTGATTATATATATAAATTCCTCTGCCAGTGTTTACCTGTATGTAGTCACATCCTCCACTTGCATCAGCAGGCTCAAGATTCCACAATAAACGCTGGATTTTTGCAGGTTAATTAAATAAAACGCAGTCATTTCCTGTAAATCGAGGCTTTTAAGAATGACCACACGGTGTCGTATGTCTTGTTTGTGTCCAGAGATGTTGGTCTATGACTTCACATCCTTCATTTGCATCACCAGCCTGAAGATTCCTCAATAAAAACCTTGATTTTTTAACTTTAAGTCCAATAAAACACAGTTTAGAGGTCTTAAAGTCCAACTGAAATAATATTTTGTCTCATTTCTTGGCTGCGTACGTCTCTGTAAGCCGGGTGGGCGACAACTAACATTTAATCTACTGATTATTTAATTGTTTGTTCTATGAAACGTTCCTTCCCTCCTTGTTGGTTTTTGACAGCTGTTTTCTGTCTCAGATGTTTTCCACCTCTTAATGAAACTCTGTGTAGAAGCAGGATCATGGTAGTGAAACACATCGCTGGTTTATTTTGTTTTTAAAGAGTTACGAGTGGTTTTAATGGTGTCTGTGCTGCAGGTATACGTGTCCGGACTTCCTGTACATTCGCTCCTGGCTGCCGTGCATCTTCTTCGCCGGGGTGATAACGATGGGAAACATCGGACGGCAGCTAGCTTTGGTGAGACGCTGGAGCCGCTTCAGTCGGACTGTTCAGATTCCTGCTGCTCTCTCTAACAGCTTCTCTTTCTTTCTTTCTGTTTCTAGTACGAATACAAGTTCATTCAGGAAAAGACCCATCAGGACTGAAGCTCATAATGACATTTCCTTTTCCACCGACCTGAAGCTAGAGGCAGGTTCTCAGAGCACATCAGCAGCACCGGCTGGCCCCGGACGACACGGCAGGCCAGTCCGACCGGTCCCGAGCTCCCGATCAGCTCGGACAAGACAGTATTTCCTCTGATCGACTCTCGTCATCGAGCCGCTGAGAGCTCCGGCTGACGGGGAGGGGAGGGGAGGGGGAGGGAGGGGGGACAATGAGAGTTTGTTGTGTTTCTTCTTCTTCTTTGGTGCGGTTTATCTCTACTTACCTGTGAAAAAAGGGATTAGCGGCGAAGCTATCTTTCTATCTATCGTTGTTCGGATCGGCTCGGATGTTTGAAACCTTTTTTTTTGGCTCCGTTGTGCCAAAACGAAGGAGACGAGCTTTACCGTCTGCTCTTATCTCCTGACTGTCTCCCATCCTTCACGTATCAGTGGAGAATACACAGCCCTACTTAACTTATATCTAGACAGATATCTATTATTAGACATATAATTAGCTTCTATCTACACTTTTTCATTTTCTCGATAAAAGGTTGATGATGTGGGTCGTTTTTTAAAGCAGCCGCACCGTCGGATCCAAAGAACGAAAGAATCCTTCTTTGTTTCTTTATAAAATTCCCTTTTTATTTTTTAGGAGCATTTATGTTTTTATTAAATATTTGTTTTTATTTCAGGGAACAACAGGTGTCCAAAATGTATCTGTAGCCTTTTTATTTCCAGTTGCTTGTTTAAAAAACAGTTTTCCCAAAACAGCAGGAATGCCAAATCTTCCCGACGTATCCTGAGCTTCATCACAGCGCTTCACTAAAAAGTTGATGATTGTTATGAAACTGTAGGTGTTTAATATCTAAGAATACACTCACTGGTCTCTTTATTATCAACAGCTCAGCCAGGAATTTAACTTTTGAAGCTTTGAAATGTTTTTGTTGACATTAGAGAGATGAAACTATTTTTTTTTAGCGATTATTTGGGGCCAAAAATATCATTAAATATTCATTAAATTCTCCTGTAATTCTACCTTTAGTGCTAAAATACAGTGAAATGACTTCACACCATGATCAGCTTGAGTTTAACTGTGTTTCTTTCTCTTACTGGGAATCCAACAGTGTTTGTATTTATTGATTCATTGACGTTATCGAGGGGAATCCTCCTGTCTGACTAGGAGTCCTGATCGATCAATAAAGATACCGTTAATACGTTGAGAACATTAAACAGCTATAAAAAAACAAAACGCTGCTTTAGGTTCTCTGCGTGCTCTGATTTGTTTTGTGTTTTAATAAATGTGAAAGAACCAAAAACCTTCCGGTCTTCAGACGTAAATCCGTTAAAATCCGTGAACTGAATCGACCTTTGACTCGGTGGACGAGCTAACGTTAGCGTAGCGTAGAGTCGTTTGACCCCTAAAACTAAAACTAAACTCCTGAAACAGACAGAAGAGTTCAGGCTGGTGGTTTTATTGTTTTATCACAATGTTTCAAACATTATGAAGTATAAAAATAAACCGCCGACACCGTCTGACCGTAAACGTAAAGCAGAATTATCAACACGTTATTATAAATCTCCTTATTCACAGTTTATAATCAAATCAATATATAAACATTTAATAACACACTATAGTGTAGTTATTAACAGATATAAGTGTTTATTAACGTATTAACAACTATAACTTCTCCTGTGGACATACAGTTAGATGAATAAAAATATAGCAATAGTTGTAATAATATAAAATATGTCTTCACAGGGGAGATTATATTCAACAAATTAACATAAAATGTCCTTATATCTGCTATAAATACATCCTAGTGTGTTATAAAGGTTTATTAACTCTTTATATAGTGATTATAAATAGAGGAACTATTTAAATCCTGGTAATATTCTGGCGGAGGGTTAATAAAGTGATCAGTGGGTGAATAAGACCGTAGATGACGGAGATCAATAACTTACAGTAGAATCTAATCTTGGATGCGTGTCAGGATATTATGTATGATCTTATATAACTAATCGCGTTAGGTTTTATATTTACATTACTTTTTTTTTTTTTTAATATTTACGAATCTAACGCACACATTAGCGTAGAACTAACACGATATAACAATCATAAATATCTGACTTTGTTTTCACTGGTTTATTAAGAAGACTTCTGGTGTTATGAGTGATTTATGTTCCTCTTGTTCTGAAGCTGGTTGGATCTTATTTTAATGCAGATTCACGACTGTTGACTCACACAAAGATCTGAATACACAGTGTTTAAAGTCTGTTAAATATCTGCTGTTGAGGTTTTTCTCAAGTTGAATGATTGGATGAATGAATGGACGGATGGATGGATGGTTGGGGAACCTTCCTGGTAGAAACTCATAAATAAAAACAAACAGGAAAACAATAAAAACAAGGATCTGTAGAGGTGTGACTGGATCATTTAAGGGATGTTTTTGTATCAAATTCTTTGGTCTAATAAGAGTTTAAAAAAAAAAAATGAAACAGTGTTTTTGTGATATTTCATGATTTTAGATTAGACGACGTGGAAAAACATGGTGATGAACTTTTTTAATGCATTTTTAAAAAAAACAAAAAAACATGAGGAATTGTTTCTCTTTAGGATGAATTTATATGGTGGTTAAAAAAAGAGATTTAAAGGATCCACTCAACTAATGAACCTCTGAAACCTGAACATGTGCAATTTGTTTTGGTGTAATAAAGAACATGGCCTTTTGGTAAAAAGCGTCTGTCTGGTTATTTCTATAAATGTTTTGTGTCTGATGGTGGAAGTATAGAAACAAAAAGAGGGACTCTGGCAATAAAAAGACTGTAACGTTGAAAGATATCTACTGGATTTGACTCATTTGGACGCTGAAGCTTCATATTAGCTTCAGATAAACTTTTAAACACCTGTTGTTGTCCCATAATTACAAACTGCTCCTTAACTAACAGCATGCAGATCATTACTCCTGAAAGTATTAATAGAAATGAAAACTACTCATTATGTAACCTGACTACTTTCAAATATTATATATTGTTATTATTCACCTGTGTTTTCTATTTTTGGGACATTATCACTGATGTTTCTGTGTTTAAGCAGCGTTTTAATGTTGCTGGTAGTAATTTCAGCTATTTAATATTCAGTCTGTTCCTCAGTGGAGTGGAAGCTAAAACAGCAGAAAATAGAAATATTAAAATAGAGATACTTCAAAATTCAAAAACACTTTCCACTCGTTTAAAGGACAGTTCACCATTTTTCAAAATGATCCTGCTGGTGATTTAGCCTGCTAGCTAACAAGTTTGTTGTTAGCTCACTAGCTAACGAGTTTGTCGTTAGCTAGTTAGATAGCCTGCTAGCTAACGAATGTGTTGTTAGCTAGCAGGCTAATTTAACTGAGCTGAAGAAAGAAACAAACCTTCCATATGTACAAGAAAGGAATATGATGGTGTTATTAAAGGAGGTTCACAGTGTTTCTAGTCTGTGTTAAACCAGCAGTCAGGTGTTTATATGAGCAGTGAAAGAGGTGTTTTCATTCCTCCTGTTCATACTGGATATTAAAAGATCTCCTTCATCCACAGTGTGTCCAGATAGACATTTAAAGTGTGTGTGAAGCTTCTGTTCAGCTTCATCAGTCTGAGTTAGTCATATAAAATGGATATCTGACACATTTACAGTCTTTTTAGCATCAAATTCTCCTCTTTGTGTTTCCCTGTTGAGCTGCAGGTGGAAGTATAGAAACAAAAAGAGGGACTTTGCCACTAAAAAGACTGTAACGCTGAAAGATATCTACTGGATTTGACTCATTTGGACGCTGAAGCTTCATATTAGCTTCACATAAACTTTTAAATACATTTTTTTTTTGCACAGAAGGAGGACTGTGGATTAAATCCTCCATCACTTCCATTGTAAGGTCATTATAAAGGGATCTACTAATGATTACAGCAAGAAAAACAGGTTTCATGTTCATTTGGACGCCTTTTCCAAATGTAAACCTGAAAATAAGACTTTAAAACGAGCCATTTACTGGTCTGACTGTTTCACTCTTCTTATCTTGAACAGTTTTCTTCTTCCTTTTTTAAATACAGCGACTTTTTTCTTAATTCTTTAAACATTTTGATTGAAATAATGATTAAACTCAGCATGTGAGTCTCACTCTGACCGTGTGGTTTGTGCTTTGTGATAAAACTGGAAGGTCTCCAGTAGTTCAGCCTCTAATGATGGATTTCTTTTTGCTTGGCAGAAACTTTTTCTTCACATGTTTTTAGCTGAAAAATCACAAATTCACCCTTTAAGCACAGTGATGGATACTGATACACACTGGTATCAATTTATATCACTGCAACTCTAAAATATATAAAGTAAAATGTACTTTCCCCCATTATGAAACTGACCTGAATGTGTTTTTTTTAATGTAAACAGACATGGAGTTAAATATTTAGTTTATGAGGGTCATTTCAAAAGGTCTCCGTTCTGCAGTAAAGTCTAAACTTTTCTAAAAGCTCCGTCTAATGAAGTGGAGATACTACATATCTGGCACAAACACTACACACAAACTGTAGTGGCTCTGCAAAAAAAACAAAAAAAAATTGCACACATCAACCGGTACAGTGTTCATTGCTAATGTGGATTAATGTGTCCTGTCTGGTAGCGGCTCCCGCAGACACCGGCTCTTATAGACAAAAGTAATTAAGATGAATAATCGGGGCTTTAAAGAGCCTTTGTTTGCATTATTGCTAAATTCCAGGATAAAGGACACAGTTTCTCTTTGGTTTACACGAGTGTATGAGGCAATTTGCTGCGTGAATGTTATTGTTCAAGGCTAACTAGCTAGTAAAACAATAGGCGTGATGTGTCATAGCGGTAAGTGCTGCTCCGAAGAGCTAAACTCCCCGCCGCTAATGAATTCATTAATCTCTCTATTTATTCCTGACAAGCAATTATCTCCTCTCACAGAATGAGGGTCAGGAGGCAGGGTTGAGAGCTCTCACATATCTGCTGAGGAGGAAACATTAAACGCTGCTTTATTCGCACACCTGGGATCACTTACTGTGTGGGGTTTTTTTTTTTTCTGTTTGTTTGTGTTATAATGCTGCATCTAATCGTTCCTGTTTCTGACTTTAACCTTCGTCTAAATGTCACGTTTTGTCAGGACAGAAGCAGCTGCGCCTTTAAACCTGCAGAAACTGGTGAACACAGTTGATTTATTGAACTTTTTTTTTTTAGCAAACAGCTGCTTTTATTTCCACATCCAGCAGTTATGCAGCAACGTTATCATTCATTTGGTGAATGTAAGTCCAATATTTTCTCTCTTTTAGCTTCTGTTTCAATCAGGTTGTTGGTAAAAACATGAACGTTTATCCAGCAATAAAAGTTCAACCAAACTTTTAAAGCGTATTTTTGCTTTTTTAATTTGATGGTTTAAAGTGAGACAGCCAGTTATGACATGACAGATGTTTTGTGGTCACGTCTTAAACAACAGGCCACTGTAAACTTTTACTGTCACTTCCTGGTATGACATCACCGTCCACCAGTCTCATGGTGTGTTCGAGAAATATCTGAGCCCCTTAAACCTTTAAGCACTTTCTTGTTGTTTATTGTGTTTCATTTAGACATCATGAATGTCTACTTCCTGTTGTTTCTTACTTTAAAGGTGCAGTGTGTAGAATTTAGTGGCGTCTAGCAGCACGGACTTTGCAGAAATGGAGTACAATATTAATAAGTATGTTTTAATTAGTGTTTAATCACCTGGAAATAAGAATCATTGTGTTTTTGTTGCCTTAGAATGAGCTTTTATATCTACTGAGGGGGCGGGTCCTCTTCCACAGAGCCGCCATGTTTCTACGGTAGCCCAGAACGGACAAAACAATCTGCAACCTCTTTGCTAGATGCTCCTAAATCCTACAGACTGGTCCTTTAATAATTATCAGAAAAGCCCTTCTGTCTGTCGCTCTCTCTCATTGGTCAGCTGGAGTTCAGGAGTCGTCAGGAATGGTGCAGCCGAGGCTAACGCTAACGCTAGCTGTTGGACGGTCAGTAAATCTGTTTCCTGTCTGCTTGTCAAACCACAAACGTCTCATTTCCGTCATTTAATGTCTTACTGTTGCTGCTGAGTGATGAGTGAAGTTACTTTTAGAAGGAGTAATGTGCAATCAGTTATTAATTACACTTTTCAAGTAACTTGTCCAACACTGCTGAGGTCAGAGGTCATGTTTCTCGTTACCTAACAGTTTATTTTAATCCTCATTTGGCTTAAAATGACTCATGTGTGAATAAACTGATGATCTGTGTTGCATTTGGAGAAGAGAGACGTACTTTATCTCGTTGAACTTTTCCACAGTTTCAGTCGTTTTCATGTGGAGTTATCTGTGAGACAGAAGATGCTGATTTCTGTACAGATTTTAACACACACTGAAACAAATGTCTGATTTTTAGCTTTATAAATAAAAATGGATTTGACTGCAGCGGAAATATAGAAACACAAAGCAGGAATCTGTTTTATAAAGACTGTAAGTTAAAGTTTGTGTTTGACTCAGAATAAAGAACTAAACAAGTAATTTATGCACAAAACAGCGACTATAGATTTATTTTACCTCCATCACAGAAATGACAGAGAAACAATTACAGTGAACAATAATCTGTTGGAAACACTTTATTTTACAGATCCTTTAATTTTATTCTTATTTCCTGGAAATGTTCAGAGTAATTTTCAGGTATTTTTTAGGAGGTTGGTGCAGTTTATAAGAACCTGCTCATTAAATCTGAGTTCATACAGGAGTGTCCTCATTATAAGAAACAAGCTAATATGCTGATATGATAAACTACACACTGAAAACTACAAATTTTCTGTCAGTTAATTAATTGTTAAGAATGTAATTTATTAATTTTGTTTTTTTGCAAATTAACAACTAAACCAACTGAACACGTTTCCCGTTTATTTCTAATAATTTGCACCAAGTTGCAGCGCTCTCTCTGTACGTTAATATCTGCAAATTACGTCCAGGAAATTACCATAAAATGAAGTCATCATTTCTTTAAATGCACAAACAGACAGATCAGTGTTTCAGCTGTAATTAGACGTCTTAACATGAACAGCAGCAGTTTATTAAATCAACAAACAAACCTGGATTTAAACCATCAAAAAGCATTTTCAGGTGTAAAATTCTCACACTTTGTTTGTCCTCTTGCAAAGAGAATCCGACCAGATTTAACAGAAACACACTGATTTACATTTTTACAGCCTCATTTTTATAAAAACCAGCAGCAGCAGCAGCAGCCGAACCCTCCCGACACCTCGTGTGTGTGTAAAACTTCCTCCGTCCTCCTCTGCTGCTGCTGCTGCTGCTGCTCGCTGGAACTCATAAAGTTTGACCTTCCTCTCACTTACGTGTTTTTCACACATAGCAGGGCACAAAACCTATAAAAGGAGCGCAGTAATCGCTGAGGACAGGCCGAATGCGATGAAATAGGTCTTAGCGGGGGGGGAGAACCACAGTGCTCCATCTCCAGCTCGTCTCTGAGGGATGACCGTCTAAACTGGAATAAAACCCCGTTAAACGGTGTCACAACATGAATCACTGCCCCCAGAGACATCCATCACTGCTTAAAAGGTGACCACAAATGATCTGTGAACCACTAGATATTGATTACTCATGTGCTGCAGGTGTCAGGTTTAATGTTGCGGCGGCTTGATAGTGTCGCCTCTGACAGCCGCTGCCCTAACTCTCCTCTGATAGATTTTAATGGTGAAATATTGATTTCTTTCTGGCCAAGGTCTGCCAGCGAGGGCCAGATCATTTGTTGGGGTAATGCAGGACACTCTGGTGCCCCTGGTCCCAATCAATCATTTTGACAGGGAGCACCAAAGAGAAAAGGGAAGAGAAAGGGAGGAGGAGGAGAAAAAGCTACAGCAGATACATCCACAATCAGGACTCGCAGGCCCTGAAAGGAAAGAGAGAGAGAGAGAGAGGAGATATCTCCAACACCGGCTCCGGTTAATATGAATACTAATGATGTGTTTATTGAGTGGGAATGCTCAGCAAATCACAGCTGACGGGATAACAGTCGGGAGTGCCTTGAGCGAGCGGAGGAGGGAGGATGAGGAGGAGGGGGGGGGGAATGAGGATCTCGGAGAGAGGGTCTATATTTTATTTAAGCGTCTCTCTGCTGGGGCTGCAGAGAAAGAGAGAGAGAGAGAAAGAGAGAGAGAGAGAGAGACTCAGGTAATGTGTTGTGTTACAACTCAGTGGTCGTTCCCCCAGCCGGAGCGATAACAGACTTGCTAATGGGAAGCCATCAATCACAATCAGCCTCCTATTCCACCGGTGTGTGTGTGTGTGTGTGTGTGTCTGCACTCTCCCTCTGTATACGATGGAGCTGCAGCAATAGAGGAGGTAATAATGGAGTTTTGTGGCTTAGTTCCTCTCAGCAGCAGCAGGAGGAGGAGGAGCAGGAGCAGGAGGAGGAGAAGCAGTGTGTCTCAGAGTCATATTTCCAAGCCGAGGCAATAGATGCTCTGCCATGTCAGCACGTCTTTTAATAAAGGAGAGAGAGAAGCCACAAAACGGCCATGAGAAGCTGTTAAAGCCTGCTGGACGGAGGCCTTGGAGGCCGCCGCCGCCGCCGCCACCGCCACTGCTGCTGCTGGAGAGAGAGAGAGAGAGAGAGAGAGAGAGAGAGAGAGAGGAGGATTAATGCCAAGCAGGGTCTCAGGTGGGATGAGAGTGTGTGTTGGGTGTTTTGGTGCCAAAAGCAGCTAATTGGTTTTTCATTACACTCTCTGTTCAGTCTACTGTTACATCCACAGAGCACAGGCTGCAGACAAAAAGGACCCGCCGCTGAATGAAGGAGGGATAAATGAGTGAGCGGGAAGACGAGGGGAGGGCGGGAGGGAGGAGGGGGGGGCTTTATGTGTGTGTTTTTATATGTTTAGTGGCTATTTAAAGTGTGTTTCTATCGTTCTAGAGGGGCTTTCCTATGTGAGCCAGAAAAAGAGTCATTTGTAGGTTTGTCTCCTCTCAGACAGTTTCAACTCTCGACGGAGCGCCGCGAGCTGCCAGCTGGATGGAAAACCAGTCAAATTGTTCACAGCAAAGACACATTATCTTCATCTTTATCCTTTATTTAAGCTTTTTCAACGCTACAAACAAGTGAACGCGACACACAGTTTAACTGTATCAACACTGACCAAGACAGCTATATCCACAACCCTTTAATATTGACTTAAACCCCCCGACGGTCATCAGCTGTGACGGCTTCAGGAGGAAGCAGCAGCTCTGTTTTAACTCTGTCATCTGTAGAGCATCACGAGAGCAGCCATGTTGATTCTGGTCTCTACACGGATAAGCAGCAACCAGAGATCTGGATATAAAAACCAAGCAGAAGCACAGCGGTGAACTTCTTCTGCTCTGGTTCCTTCATAAAGAGCAGATCACTGACGGCCAATCACAGTGAAGAGCTGCATTAAAGCTGTTAATCAACCTGATGAGCTTTTTATTCCTTCATCATGTTTTAGTTTGAACTTATTGTGACTGAAACACTGCAAACATTTAAAAATCAAACGTCTGATGACAAACAGGAAGATGCCAACGATCCTATTTTCAACTTTATTGAAGACAAAAGTTCAAACAGGCGTCTTTAGGACATCATTACAATACAGCTGAAAACATGATGGCCACAAATAAAGAAGTGAAATAAATTACATTTTAGTAAAATTATATATAAAACAAAACAACACAAGTTAACGTGTGGTGAGAGGCGATAACGTCAAATACAACCTCTACGGAGTCAAGTAGATTTTTACTATAAATGTAACTGAGTTTTAAAAGAACGGCCAGTTTTCTTTTTTTAAATGCTTCAAAAACATTTGTGTTAGTCGTATTTTTCCATCAGAATCACCTTGTTTACAACATTTTAAACCTTTTGTCCTTTATAAAGATTGTCTGGGTGATGTTACTGGACTGGAAAGATGTGATTATTGCAAAAAAAAAGCTGAAAACCTTCATAAAAAAAGATGTTTCAGTGATTCAATATCAGCAAATATTACATTCAGTGTTTGATGGGAGAATTCATACAAGGATATATTTTGTTAATTGTTTTAAAATGCACTGTTTTGCTTTCGGGCAAATAGGAAAAGTGAAATATTTGGTTCTAATTTGAACAATATTATTTTCAGAGAGCTGCAACAGAGTCGTTCCTCTAACAGGACCAGAGAGAGAAGCTCTAATGATCTTTTTATTACATCTTCTGTCATCGAGGTTGTAATTACAGATGAAAACATCTCTTCAGACAAAATGAAACTTTTATCAGATAAAGGAGACGGAATAGTTTTAAAGGACGAGTTTATAATATTTCTAATGTGTCTTAAACCAACAGTCAGGAGCTTAAATGAACATTAAACCTGTTTCTCTTGTTGTAATCATTCCTCCTGTTCATTCTGACCATCAGTAGATCCTTCATGAAGCTAATATGAAGCTTCAGCATCCAAATGAGTCAAATCCAGTAGATATCTTTCAACGTTACAGTCTATTTAGTGCCAAAGTCCCTCTTTTTGTTTCTATACTTCCACCTGCAGCTCAACAGGGAAACACAAAGAGGAGAATTTGATGCTAAAAAGACTGTAAATGTGTCAGATATCCACTTGATATGACTAACTCAGACTGATGAAGCTGAACAGAAGCTTCACACACACTTTAAATGTCTATCTGGACACACTGTGGATGAAGGAGATCTTTTAATATCCAGTATGAACATGAGGAATGATCACAGCCAGGAAAACACCTGACTGCTGGTTTAACACAGACTAGAAACACTGTGAACCTCCTTTAATAACACCATCATATTCCTTTCTTGTACATATGGAAGGTTTGTTTCTTTAACTTGAGAAAAAGCAGCTCAGTTAAATTAGCCTGCTAGCTAACAACAAACTCGTTAGCTAGCAGGCTAGCTAGCGAGCTAACAACAAACAACAAACTTGTTAGCTAGCAGGTTAACTGAGCAAAGACACTAACACTAGTTTCTAATCACAAGACATGCAAGGATGCAGTTATTCTGTATTTTTTACTGTCATCCAAGAGATCGAAAACCAACATGTTAATCTATCTCTCTTCTTCACATTTTATCTGTTACTTAGCGTTTGCTAGGTGCCAAAAACCAAATAACTGTAAAAACGACTGTCATACATTCACAGTTACTGCTTTCAGTTTTCTTCTTCTGAACTTCAGATTCATTCTCATGTTGAGATTTAAGTGTTGTTGCCTAAAAGTTGAGGACGTCCAGCATGGCGACCGCAGTGTGACATGTTGGACATTACGGCTGATAACAGTTTATCAGCCGTAATGTTATAAATCGGTTTAGATAAAAGTGCTACAGACATGAAGACCTGCTCTTCACTCAGCTGTTATTCTGATAATTCACTCTGACCTTCAATAGTTGGACTGATAATGTCTCTATATTTTAGTGATATATTGATATTTGGGACATGTTGTGGTTTTAATTGAGTATAAATGTGTTTATTTGTCAGTTACAGTTTGTGCTGAACTGTTCAAGCCTCACACATATTTAATGCTTACACACATTTCACAGTTTATTATTGTGCAGATGAACATTAGCTATAAACTAACTGTGGTACATGTTTAACACTGAACATGGTCCCAATAAATATTTAGTCATATTTAGTCTCTAAAAGAAACTTCTGAACCACAAATTTACTTTTCATCCATAAATACCTCATCAGTTATTGATTAACAGGTGATCAATCCTGAATGAAGTTTGCAGACAGACTTTATTCTTTCTATATTATTATGATCCAATGTGCCTTCATGATTTCAGTTAATGTTACTGAATGTGAAGAACGTTTTTTAATAAATATGGATCGTTTTTATACCAGAAGACTATCAGCTGCACAACAACAGCAACAAAAAATAAATATTTCCACTTTTCAAGCTGAAATAATAAATGTGTTCAGGCTGTTATTACAAATATAGAAGCAGGTCAGATTTGTAATGTCATGCTGTATATTGTGAATACAAACATCATAAAGTGTATGTTATACTTAAAATGTAAAATTCAGGGTGAAAATGAAGCTTCATGTGCAGCAAACAGTCTACAGATATAATAGATATGATCATATAATTCATGTTTCTGGGTGTAAATCAGATTCAGACTGAAATGAAGCAGCTGATGATCCTTTAGGTTTCATTAATATTTATATTTAGATTGTCTGTATGTAGAAAACAACATAAACACCATAAATAAAAAAGACACAATATGATATGATGAAAGAAGAAACTGGCAGATCAATTACTGAATTAATTTGTTTCTAATTTAATCAAAGAACATCAGTGTTTATAATAAAACTACAGACTGAAAAATGAATAAAAACATGTTGTTTTTGTTGCTGCTGCAGGTTTATAATCATTTCTAAGAGTCTTCAGTTACGACACGTTTAGGAAACACATCTTAAACGGAGAAAGTTTGATTCTTCTCAGCTTTAAGTTGCTTTTTTAGGGGAAACGAGGCCTCGCTGACATTATATGAACACAGAAACACAGAGCATGGAACGGCCAGAAGGGGGCGCAACACTACACATCACAGCCTCCACCAGCCTCCTCTGAACACACAACAACCTGCCTGCAACGGATGAAGAGCTTCTGACCAGCGTGCAGAGATACGAGGCTGGTCATGTGATCAGCAGATAAAACATTTAAATTATTATAAAGAGGAAGTTCTGCTCTGGATGTAAATATAATGCTGTTAAATCTGTTTTCAGAAGCAGTTATTCACTTTTTTTAGGAGCTTCTGTGTCTAATAAAACGCTCTTTAACATTGCTGGTGTTTGATTGGTAGCTGGCCAACACACACACACACACACACACACACACACACACTCTCACAGCTTCCCTAGAGGGATCAAGTGGAGGTTAAAGACTTGTAACCGGACTAATGGCCGACTTCCGTCTCGCATTGTTCAGTCGTCTTCAGGCTGTCTGCGTGGAACATGTATGTCAATCAAAGACAGGGTGGCTGCATGTGGCACCACGTTCCCATGGCAACCTGGTAACCGCAGAGCAAATGCGACTAGACGGGTCGGGAGGTGGGGGGGGGGGGGGGGGGGGGGGACACCCGGAAACCCCCCCCCCCGGAAGCACCCAAAGGGGGGCGGCGGGGGGTCCCAAAGAGGTGTGGAGGATTTAATATGCAGCTACTGAGGATGCACAGCAACAAAAACAAAAAGCAGCCACGAAAGAAAACATGTTTTAATTTTACTAAACAAGCAAAAAAAGAAAAAAAAAAGACAAACTGCACATCAGCAACTTCTATTTCAGAGTCACACACACATCAAAGTGAGGACTGTGTGTGAAGGGGAACAATAGTCTGGTCACACATGAAGGCCTGTGTTTTTGTGGCCCTGAATCTCCAAGCCCGGCGGGGATCCGGCAGGCCGCCGCGGCGCCGCTGCCACTGCAAAGAGTCGGGTCAAGACCAATGTCAACACTTAAAAAAAAAGGCGTCTGCAGCAGTCACCTCTGCTGGATTTGAGAAGTTCTCTGATTAAAATAAAGAAAAACAAACCCGGCGCCACCTGGACAGAAGACAGACAGCTCTGAATCACTTCTCAACAATTTCCAAAGATGCGTCAGGGGAGCAGTAAAGGTCTTTTTCATCAAGACGCTCGTCGCCACAGACATGAAGAACGCCGCGAGCACACAAAAGGAGGACTTGTGAGTTTTTGTGATCTAATCACATATGGCGTTGTCATCATGCAGTGATTTCCTGCCCTGACACAAACTCCACAGCCACTCGGTCATGGAGGTCAAACCGAATTTTCTCAGAGAGGGTCTGAAGATTCAAAGGCACTGTCACGGTCCCTTGGTGATTTCAAACCACCCCCCCCTTCTCTTCCTCCTTCCTCCTCCTCCTCCTCCTCCTCCTCCCCCTCCCTCTGCTGGGAAGGTACAAAGCTAAATGATCAAGTGAAGATAAAGTTCGTCACTGTCGGGATGTGTGTGGCGGCGGCGGCGGTGGCGGTTTAAGGGGAGGAAAGGTCAGGATTTTGAGGATTGGGAGACGTGGTTTACGTGGTTGTTTTTTTGGGTTTTTTTTTTTTTACATGAGACGTTCACTTCTTCTCTGATTCTGTTTGACGTTTCTCTGACGTACATTAAAACACTTCAGACGACAAGTTCAGTGTTTTTATCTCCCAGTGGTGGAAAGTAACTGAGTACATTTACTTTACGAACAATTTAGAGTGTTTTCATTTCATGCGACTTAACACTTCTACTATTATACTTTTTACTCCACTACATTTACTTCAGCTACTATTCAGATTAAACTTTTACTTGAAATAAGATGAAAATCTTATAAATTACACTTCACTGTTAAGAGAATTCAACCTTTTACACATCACAACGATTCACTGAAATACTGTCACTGAAATGTTAATGTTTCACTTTTGTTTTCAAACATTTTAGCCACTAATGAGTCATGACTTTGGTACTTTTTCTGGGGTTTGGGAACCTGGAGACGGTTGAATTACACAATTAAGAACCCTAAAAACAAACTCATAGTGAGGTTTATTACTGAAAGCAACAGTTTAAGCGTTTAAACAAGCTGTCAAAGTAGAAAATAAAGAAGAGAACAACACTCTCATGAAGCCGTCCGCCATTATTATTGTTGTTTTTCTTCTTCTTCCTCTTCCGGTCACGACGACGGTGTGGTGCGGACGTGATCTAAGACGCACAATGTGTGACGTCACAACTAGTCTGGAGCCAATCAGGGTCCAATATTCAACTTTTACACGAGTGTGATCAGAAGACTTGAAGCCAGCAGTGAACAAACAGAGACTTTAACAGTGAGGGAGGAAACATCTGGTATCCAGAAAACAACAATATTTACATTCAGAGACTTTAATGAGGGACATGGAGATGATTTTTTCATTTTTACTTGATAACTTAACATTTTGTTTGCAGAAAAACCACATCAGACACAAATGATTATTCCAGACAGTTTGTTTTTGTGTTTCTGTTGGACATAATTCAGTATTTACACCAGATTTCTACTTGTTTCAGAGTGAAGAAAGCTTTGAACCTTTATTTAAACCATGTTCAGAAAATATATCTGAACACTTCACTGGATAAAGTTGATCTAAAGTTCCTGCTGCAGTTTTAACCTCAACATCGACGTCTTTTACCTGAAAATCACCAAATAAACCTTAACGTAGCAGCAGCTCTGAGTATAAATACTTTAACTAGAACCAGTAGTGGAAAGTAAATAAGTGCATTTACTCAAGTACTGTAGTTAAACACATTTTTTGGGGGGAAATTACTTGAGTATTTATATTTATGCTTTATACATCGACTCCACATTTCAGAGGGAAATATTGTAGTTTTTAATCTGCTACTTTTATTTTGCAGCTATAGTAAATTGTAATTTATTTAAATCATTTTATAGAGGTTTTTGACATATAAATGTCTTTTTCTGTTCATTAGTGTTGAAAAATTCACATTAAATCTTAAAATAATATATAATAAATACAGTTTAACAGTGAGTGAGGCAGTTTATATGTTTATAATAAATAATTTTACTTTTGTAAACTCCGTACTAATACTTCTGTACTTTCATTTAAGTAGAAATGTGAATGCTGGACCCAGTAAAGTGAGATATTTCAGTATTTCTTCTGCTTCTGACTTGTGTTTATCATTTTAAATTGTTTTGATTTTTATACTAAAGAAAGTAGAAGTAGACAGAATCTGTCTCACGGGTCACTGAACTGTCTCAGAGCAGCAGACAGGATGACCCACTACACCAGTTTGTAATTATTCAAAATAAAGAGCAAAATTGTTGAATACTTCCTGTTTCCTGAGGACCCGCAGCACTGTGAGATGCTCCTTCATAAATATTTATCTTTATTACATTTACAGAGAATGAAAGGTCAACATCAAGTTCAAAAGATAAACATCTTTATCATGATGAGAGTCCTCGGAAACTCGGAAAATAATTATTATTATGAGCTTGATGTAGTTAAAGTATTGCAGTAAAAGTAGTGGTTTGCTCCCTCTGACTGATATATTATTATATATGACATCATTAGATTATTAATACTGAAGCATCAGTGTTAGAGCAGCATGTTACTGTTGTAGCTGCTGGAGGTGGAGCTAGTTTACACTACTTTATATACAGTTAGCTAGTTTCAGCTAGTTTCTAGTTTTGATCCACAACAACACAATGACAAAGTCACTCTGCTTATTTTAGGGAAGAGCTCATTGATGAAGACATAGTTTTACTATAAATTACATTTTATCTGCATATTTTATTCTTTATTGACATTTGGTGACTGCAGTTTGTCAGAGATCAGCTGTGCTTCTCTGGCCTCAGCTCTGAAGTCCAACCCCTCCCATCTGAGAGAGCTGGATCTGAGTGGAAACAAGCTTCAGCTTCTGATACACAAATCTGTTTTTAGTTTTTGGACTTTTTCTCTAATCTTTGATTTTTGCTGAAATGTGACGTTTCTGAAGGTCTTATCAGTCTGCAGCAGCTGCTCCTCTGAATCCTGCAGGTTGTTGTTATTCAAGATCAACCTGCTGAGATCTACCTTCTACTCACTGTTACTGTTTACAAGAGGAGAGAAGAAGAAACAACGTTCTGATATCTTTGATTTTTGCTGAAATATTGGATCATTTGAACATTTATTGAAATGAAAGCATGTGAGAAGTTTAGAGGGAAAAATCACTATTTGGTGGAGCTGTTAACAACTCATAGACATGTGAAATGTGACCCAGACTACACACTGCTTTTTGTAAGACGTCAAAAGACAAAAAGGTTGGAAACCACTGGTTTCATCTTTAACAATGTGTTGTATTTTAAAAGCTTGTTATATTATCCATTGTGTCAAATCTTCATGTGAAAAGTAACTAAAGCTGTCAAATAAATGTAGTGGAGTAGAAAGTACAATATTTCCCTCTGACATGTGGTGGAGGTGAAGTTACTTTCCATCACTGTTAATATATAACGTTAAAAGTGTTTTAACCTCCATGACGGCTGATCGGCGTCTGTTCTGCTACATCTGGTGTCAATGAAAAGCTGAAGTGGTTTCTCAGCTCTCTCTCCAGTGTTTGCTGTTGTTTATCCAGTTGCTCTCCTCTTTCACCCGTTCTCCATCCCGTCCCTGTTAGCTCGCATGCTGACAGACACATATGACATGCTAAATCACTGACGCCATTAGACATGCTTGCTGACCAAACGGATGACATGCTAGGGTCCTAATCCCTGGTTTGAATTGCTGTGCGCTCCGTGACTAAATGCTTTTGGTCAAACACAAATCATCAGTGTGTAATCCACTTAGCCGTGTGTGTGTATGTGAGAGAAAGGAGAGAGAGAGACAGACAAAGATGGTGCATGTGTGTGGTCCGAAATAGCATAACAAACTGTAACATAACAGCTCTTAAGCTGAACATGACCTGCGGGTCACGAAGGCGCAGAGCGAGCTACGCTAGCGGCTAGCAGATGTCAGATTAGCTAACGCTGAAGCTACTGTTTATGTGTCTGCTGGTTTCTGTCACCAGTCACCTTAAAAAACCATCAATTACTCCTGAGACAGTCGGGATGGGAGCCATGAAGCTAAAACCCATTAAAACACCTTCACATTTACTCATTAAGGACAATTAAGAAGCAGAATCCCTTAATTATCATTTTTTAAAATGCAAAAACCAAACATCTTTAACTGAAATCCCCTTAATTATCAATTCATTTTTTATTTTTACCCCTTAAAAAAACGGTGCAGTCTGTAGAATTTAGTGGCGTTTACAGGAACAGACTTGTCATAAATGGAATAAAATACTCATCAGTATGTTTTAATTAGTGTATAAACACCTGGAAATAAGAATCACTGTTTTCTATACGCTGGTCCTTTAATTAAAAAAAAAGAAATAAGACATTTTAAAGGTATAAATTAAGGGTTTGTTAAAGGATTCTGTTTTATAGTGCTGTTTTATTTACTTATTTCATTTTCTCATTATTATTATTGTTATAAACAAGAAGATTAAAAGCAACATTGCAGATGTTAAAATGTGTTTCTGTTCTAGAGGAACAAAGAAGAAGAAACGATATAAATAATCAGGTTTATTGTTTAGTAGCCTGATGATTAAACTGCCAACAAAGACACTTTAGTTGTTTTTTTTTTAAATGTAAAATATGTGAAATATGTGAAATATGTGAGTGTCTATATAGTTCCTCTGAGGGTTTGTATCCACATTTAAAAACAAACACATTTTTATCTGAATTTCTAGAATAGAAGTTCGTGAAGACGAACATCTGGCGGCGTTAAACGTCTCAGAAGCAACAACAAGACGACGTCAAAACTCTGAACACGACGTGAAATACAACGTTTCTGTCTCATCGTCATCATCGCTCCACACAGATCTGATGTTTTCAGCTCCTCAGTGACGTTTAAGTCACATGACTCATTTATTCAGATTCAAATAAGCTTTATTGGCAGATCAGACACAAAATTATAAACATAATTATACAACATGTAAATAAAATAATAAAACAATAATAACAGTAAACAATAATATTAAATACAACATAATAAAATAAATAATTTTTACAGATTTAATGACACAGAAACTTTTACTGCAGAGCTCATTTCTCTCAGATTAAAATAAGATTTAAGATTTATTCGCTCAGTCTTTGTTATATTTTATTTTTTAAATACACAAATTGAAAATGTGAATAATAAAAAAAAAGACGTGGATGCAACTACAGAACATTTATTTCAACTACACGTAGACAGAAGTGTTTAATATTCTTACTGTAAGACGTGTTTGATGTCAGAGTTTGACCTTTGTGTTGAAATCAGAGGATCAGCAGGTGAATGTTTGACCTCAGGATGTCTGCAGGTTTAGAAAAACCAGAATAAAAACTAATTAAAGTTATTTTTTTACGTTGATAAAAATACAGCTCCAATAACATGAATACTGGGAGCAGCTGACAGGATCGTTACCAGCCGAGGTGTTTGCAACTTTAAGCGTCACGTTTCCGTTTTGTTTACTCGGCGTGCGTCGTGTTCGCAGCTTCCTCTTCCTGCTCTGTGACTCTCAGCTTTTCCAATGAATCTCGAGGTATTCAGGAGCTCTTAAAAAAAAAAAAAAGGAAAAGGAGGGTTTAACACTGCGCTTAATCCCTGCTGCTACAAGTCCCCAGAAAAAACAATTTAGCTGCCATAAAAGCTTCTCCTCTCTCTCCCAATGATGGAGATTAGGCTTATTAAGAGGGGCTTATTGTCTGTGGTGTCATGGATACCCAGTGATTACACACTCCGTGGCTGCTCCTCCTCCGTTCGCCCTCAAACCTCGCAGGGATTCGCTAGCCTCCAAAGTCAAATCAATTATTCCCCCCTCCTCCTCCCTCCCTCCCTCCCTCCTCCTCCCTCCCATCCCTCCACATTCACCTCTGATATCATGCCAGACAGGCTGCGCACTTCATTGTCAACAAGCAGCGACGGCGAAGGCAGGGGAGTGTTTGAAAGGAGGCTGTGATTGTGATTGCAGAGTGTAAATATTCCTCCCTGCTGCTGAGGATTCATCCCCATCCAGAGAAAAATATGAAGACAAATAACAATGTTGTTGTTGTTGTTGTTGTTGTTTTTGTTTTATACACAGCAGGACGACATCATCTATCAGAGAAATAAACGTGTTTTATAACGACGACACTCGCTGCTCATACGTTGAATTTAATAAACGGTTATCACTGTAAACTGGATGTTAAGTTTTAATCTTTCTGTTGTTAAATTTATGAATGAAGTGAATTCGTAGCTTTTATTTTATTCTGTTTGACAGAAAACCTGGATTCAGACACACACGATCGTCCCTAAAAGAATAAACTTATCAGAGATTCATTTATATTGATCAACACACACGTCTTCATCAAACAGCTGATTGATCAGAACATGTAACTGATGATATAACTTTATACATACACACTTTAAAAAATGCAGATGTTTGGTATATTTTGACCAGACAGTTATTTTTTCACTTTGTCATATTATATCATCATATTGGACCCAAAAAAAAAACACACAAAATACATAAAATCTGATGGAAAAATTGTATTATTTTCACTCTAAGAAACAAACATGTTCAAAGCATTTTAATGGTTGTAAATGTGAACACACGTCTTCCTGCTGCTTTTAGTTTTATTTCTATAAAAACAGCTGATTGATCAGAACATATAAACTGATGATTTAACCGACCGGACGCTTCATTTATATGAACGTCAGCAGAGTTTGGATCTTTAAAACAGAACTCCATCGACATTTGACATTTTTAAATATTAAAACACATTAATTCTTCAGTCTGTATCTTTAAAATCATCATAGCAGCCATATAATAATAATAATAATAATAATAATAATAATAATAATAAAAAAATGTAGCTTCAACTTTAATTTATTGTATTGTATTTGATCAACAAATTATTCTTTATTACACATAAATGTCTCTAAACTGCTGGAAGATTTATTGATTGATTGACTGTTTAGTGAGTTATTTTATAGCTGACACGTTGATGCGTCGATACAAAGAGCGGCAGCACCTGACGTGGTTTCTGTGTGTGTATATATGTATGATGCGTCGCTATGGTTACGGTCTGGTTGGGTTTAGGGGACGATCGTGGTCACTGGCGGCTGGAAACGTGACCTGGACGCTCTTTAATAAACGTCACCTGACTTCCTCCTGTCGCCGTTATTACGGCTGCCGGAGGGCGCTGTCACTTTAAGAGCACTTCCTGTCTCAAACACACACTTGACAAAAGATTTTAAAAAGTAATAATGTTTATTTTTATTATATTAAAATGTCTTTAAAGTGTATTTTTAACTGGATCTCTCTCTGTAAGTCGTTTTCTCGCTGCTGCTGCTTCTTCTTCTTCTTCTGCTGCTCATGAATGAAAACTCCTGCCGTGGAAGTGATTTCACCTCTTGACCCGGCACTTACCGCGGCGGTTATGAGACAATGATTTGTGCTATTCAGGGACCCCCTGCTGCTGCTGTGTGCTCACAGCCTGGATGTTAAACCCCGGGGGAGCCTGAGGGCCTACACGGCGCCCCGGCGGACCCGGCCTAAAGAGGGCTGAGAGGGGTGACTGGTTTAAATGTTCCCCTGCTGCTGCGCCACTTGACCCCAGCTGCCCCCCCCCCTCCTCCTTTGAAACCCTTGTTCGAGGAGGCTTTTTGTGGAGCAGTAAGCCCGGATTGACTCGACCTGTTCCTCTACTTCAGCTCACAAATCACCAAAACGGCTGCGGCGGGTGAAAATAGCCGCTCTGTGTGGCTGCTTGATCGTGTTCCCTAAATCCCAGAGGCCGCTTCCAGACAGGATTAGCAACACAGGAGGGAGCAGAGGAGTGAAATATTCACAATATCCATATTTAATTCATAGTTACGGATGGTTTTAACCATGAGGGAAATGCCAGGATACGATCTGAAGAGCCAGAAGCCTCCTCAGGGGGGCGCCGGAGAGATGAAGTAAAGATACTGAGTGAAGTGAAGAAGAGTCGACTGTATCCATCACCGATAAACCAAAGAGCTGCCTGAGAGTCCTCACAGTTTAAGGTTTTCTTCAGTATCACAGTAATCAGTGATGGTTGCCTGTAAACTGCAAACAGGACACGTGACTCTTAATGGCTCAAATCTAACAATGTAAACAGATATGATCTTAAATAAGACGTCTGGAGGAGAGCAGCAGCACGTCTGATCAGCTTTTATGGGGTTTTTCTCTCCTGATGGTTTTGTTTTGTTGTCTATTGGCCGACATGTTGGTGTCATTACCATACACTGTATAAAAATATGGACGCCGTTACCGTGACGTCACCAGTTCGTTTCTGAAGCTCTAAATTAGCCGCTCCAGCCGTCGCCATCTTGGCAGTGCGTGATGTGACGGTCAAAGGATAAAAGGCTAACTCGCACCATACACTTCATTATCCACACACCCACACTTACACGACTGATGTTACTGACTAACACACTCCGTTCGTTTTCTGTAGTTTAATTTATTACAATAAATACTTTTTCTTTATTGTCCTTTCCACATATGTCATGGCCTAGGAGCTGCGTTATGACAGTGACGCTACATAACTCCCAGCCAATCAAAAAACGGGTAAAGCAGCGGGCTGAGTGGCTGAAACAAGCCACCTAAACTCAAAACAGCCTTATGCAGAACTTTATGGTGTAATAAAATTTAAACGGGCGAGTTATAAAAAAAAAAAAAAAATTCACCCCCCGTACAGTCGTCATGAACGGGTAATTAGCTTCAGAGACCAAAACTGTTTTCTGTACCAGGCTGTAAACATGTTTATTTCTGCTGTAAACATGTTTATTTCTGCTGTAAAGTCGGACATTTTAACGTGGAGGTCTGTGAGGGAACGACTCGCTTGTGGAGCCTCTAGTGGCCGTTAGAGGAACTGCAGTTTTTGGCTCTTCCGCATTGGTTTCATTGTTCAACCCCGGAGGTTGCCGCTTGGTCATCACGCAAAAAAAGTAACATATTATTTTACGTAATTACTCCCTCTGAAAGGTAATTAATGACACTGCTGTAGATGCGTTGTGGAGTTAATCTGCAGACCTCCACTGCTCTGCTGTTCTTCCACTTTTCTCCCAAACATGTCGGGAGTCTCGTCAAAGGTCAAAGTGAACATTAAAAGCACCTTTGAGTATCTTTTTTATAACTTCTGTAACGCAAGTAACGGTAGAGTTTTTTGATTAGTAACGCCGATGTGTGGATGTGTGTTTCCGTCTGTTAGAAAAGATTTTTATAGCAGAAGGAAACAAGGACATCGCTCCAGACTTGGACAAAAAACAAACCAACCAAACCAGCAGAAAACCAGGACTTAAATACACAGACAGACCTGACGAGGGAACGGGGAACAGGTGAGGAGACAGGTGGAAACACTTCAGGGTAATCAGACACATGAGGAAGGACAAGTGACCTGAAACGAAGGGAATAACTTTTCAAAATAAAACAGGAAATAACGAGACAAAACATGGAGACAGGATAAATTGACAGCTGTGATTGACAGTTGGCTCACCTGCTGCTCTCCATGTTTTCAGTTTAAAACATTTCAAACTGTTTTGTTCCAGTTTCAGAATAATCTCCATCCAAACTAACATGTTGGATTAACCGCTGTTAGTCAAGGATGATGTCATTTGTTTGTTTTTTCCAGAGAGGGCGTCATTGTTGACGTCCGTCTAGACTTAAACACAATCCTGGAATTTTCAAAGTAAAAGTCTCTGTTTTAAGGGTTTGAAAACGTCGGAGTAGTGCGAACGCCGGACGTAAACACGGCATGTGTTTTAAAACAAAGACGTATTAATGTGGAAGCAGACTGAGTCCGTCACGTGATAGGGGCGTGACGAAAACACGATCCTGGAATTTTCAAAATAAAAGTCTCTGTTTTAGAGGTTCGAAAAGCCGTAAACGCAGGAAAAGTTATATGTTTTAAAACAAAAACGTATTAGTGCGGAAGCAGACTGAGTCGGACTACAGTAAGCTCTTTTATTTTGAAGGTCGTGACTCTAAACCGACGATAAACTGCATCTCTGGTCTGCTAACGGGCTCCGACGGTTCGGCGTCGCGCCTCGCTGCGTCCGTCTTCATGCACGGCGTACGGTCGGCTGCAGCTGTGCGGTCTTAGAAGCATCATTGCTGTTCCCAGTAAGTCAGACGTCTGCTCCCAGTCAAGAGTCTCAGATCCCCAGCGGGCGCCATCACGTCGGCCGTAAGAGTGTCGAAACGTCTCCGGAGAGTTTCCTGACCTTGAACTGTGAACTGTGCCAACTGGAAAGAAAAAAAAAAAAAAAACCTGCCTCTTTGAAACCGCTTCCAGGCAAGGAAATGAGACGTGATGAATAAAAAAAAAGGGATAAACAGAAGAGGAAGCAGGTGAAGAAGACGGAGAGGAGGAGATAGACGAGGTTAAAAACAGAATGTATAATTGAGCTTGTGCATGAACGGGTTATCTCTCGTCAATAGACCCCGAACACAAAGGTTTTGGCTTTATATGTGAGGGAACAGAGGGAGGCTTGGCCCATGTGGGACCAACAGGAGATTGTGTGTGTGTGTGTGTGTGTGTGTGTGTGTGTGTGTGTGTGACCAGACAGCAGAAAGGTCTGGAGCACCAGGAGACCCCGGCCACTGATAGGCACTCACGAAGCCTCTTCAGCAGGTTAGCGGCGACATAATTAAAAAGATAAACCTTATGAGCAGGGCACAGAGATAAGGGGGTGTAATGAGAGCGAGGAGGGAGATCATCCAATGAGAGGAGAACAAGGAGGGGGGGGGTTAGGAGGCGGTCTCAGGGGAAATAAACCCCGACCTGTCAATCATCTGCCACAGATAAGTGCGGATATGGAGCCCCGGAGCAGATCTAGCAAGGAGCATGATCTGTAGCTTAATGTAGTCTCTCCTTCAAATGAGGGTTTGTACATCGAAGGAGGATCAAACGGCCGACATCAAACCCCGAACCTGATGACACCGTCGGTAATCACAGGGGTCGGCTCGCAGCGTGAGACTCTAATTTATGTTCGGGACTTTTTGTGGATATGTGAGACATCCGGACCATCCTGAACTCCTCGGGATGCGTTCAATGACACCGACCGATGTCAGAAATACAGTCTGATCAGCTCCTCATTGAAACTTTTATTGAATATTAAACTAAAGATACAGACAGGTCAGAGAGAAACACACTAATGATTAGAAACAAACCTAACCCTAACCTTAACATCTATCCGTTTCATAGAGTTGATTTTATGATGTGATGACTAGTTTTACTTTCTCTCTCTCTGTACATATATTTATAGATGTTATTTAAACCAACAGTAAAGACAGTAGAGGGCAGATTTATCTTATTATGAACCAAAACAACCTGAATATAAATATGTGTGAGTTCCTTTTAATCCTGTTTTTAAGGAGATGGAGAAATATTTATATATATTTTCTTCTAACTCAGTCAACCTTTGATTAAAGTGTCTTTAACGTTATTTCATGTCATTCATGCGACCTGAAGGTTGTCGGTTCAGAGGAGGAAGGTGGACCCGTCCCCGTGACCTTTAACCCCGTGATTATTATTGTAGCCATGACGACGAAGAAGGCCCAACTCTCATTTTTAAACCCAAACCATCATCTCTAAACCCAACCAGACCTGAACCACAGCGGCACCAGATTAGAAAACGCTGCTATGTGTCGTTCTAGAGTCACATGATCAAACTATATCTGGTCATTTTTTATAACTGTTAACAGTATGATTAACGTTTGCTCTGGAAAACAATCTGGAGATTCAGCAGCTGAGGAAATATTTAGATTACAGTTTAATAAAACAACAAAACTATATGGATGTAATCCCTAAAGACACATGACATGAAAAAATATATTCTCCAAGTCGAGAGGGAGCTAGTAAAGCTTTAGAAGTGTCTGCACATGCTCAGTAGCGTCTGCTGTACACAGAACTGCTCTCCGGAGACTGAAAACATGATGCTGTTATTCGTCTGTGGAGCCGTTTCCAAACAAAATAACGTGACCAATTTAATAGTTTCTGCAGAACAACGGAGGGAATAAGACGTATCAGAGCTTTGATACAAACACAGTGTTTGTTAGTAGATCAGTTTATTGTTGGTTTGGATCCAAACATGAAGAAAAATATGGAAAATATGGAGTTAAATCCTTTAAAATCTGGACTACTTGATGCAGGATTATTAATGGATTCCCGCCATCAGTAAACTAACAGAGAGATTAAACTGTTCTTTGTGTTTCTGCACATTCAGCACCGACGCAAATGTGACGTAAACTCCAGTCAGCAGCTTCTTCTTCTTCTCTTCTTTCTTTCTTTATTTTTAAATCCCTCCTCGTCGTCGCTTCTCTGTTTCCCCGCAACGCTGCACACTTCTTATTGAGACTGCAGTGAACTCGGGGGTCCGTGCCCGGCTTTAAAAAGGGGGTCACCACCACCACCGCCATCCAGCCACAGCTGCAGTGATCCTCCTCGGCGGGAGCGGCGTGGATGTGTGTGTGTGTGTGTGTGTGTGTGTGTGTGTTATGGCCCAGAAAGATTCAGCGCCTTCAGGCCCTCACAGCTGCGTAAATAACAGATATGTATTCGTATAGCGGATAATTCCCACCCTTCAAAACACACATATAACAATCTGTTCCAGTTGCAGACGTAGCTGCTCCCTCTCTCTCTCTCTCTCTCTCTCTCTCTCTCTCTCTCTCTCTCTCTATCCCACTCGGGTGTGTAAATGATCTGGGAGCACATTGTCTTTTCCTTCGCCAGCCTACCATGTGAGCCCTGCACAGGCGGGTGCCTCGTGATTGACAGTTAGCTCGTCTCCGCGACACTCGGCTGCTCATATGTAGAGTTTAGAGCCGTGAACGCAGGTGTCTCCTGTGAAACGCTCCCGCTATCTCCCCTCCCTCCTCCCCCCCTCCTCTCCTCTCTGTCTCTCTCCCTCTTCTGTCTTTGACACCCCCGATTAGAAGGGAAACCTGCGTGGAGAGAATGCATCTCTAACAGGAGCAATGTGTGGTGCTGTGAGGTGGAAAGTGAGCTCTCTTGTTACAGGGCCCGCAGTAGAGGTTGTTTACATGAGCACCTGAGGAGGAACAGGGTGTACAGCCTGACAGCCGGCGCTGCTTCATCTCCAAGGCCTCCCCCCTCCCACCTCCTCCACCACCTCCACCCTCCCTCTGTATAAAAAAAAAAGAATAAAATAAAAAATAAAATGCCAGAAGAGGCGGCCATGATGCCTCCGTGCCCTACCTGGAGGAGGAGGAGGAGGAGGAGGAGGAGGAGGAATCTCCCTGCACGTGTTTGACAAGGAAACCTGGCGTCCAATTTAGAGGTGACATGAAAGAGAAATTATAATTGTTGCAGCGATGATACTCTGGGATGTAAAAAAAAAACAACAACCCAAAAAACAAAACAACAAAAATGGCCGCCTGTCAAGGTGACTGGCTCTGGTCTAATTATCTTCACCTTAAAGTCAGTCAGCTTCAGTCATGTGACTCAGAGCATGTGGGAGGGTTTATGAATCTGATCCGACAGACGTGATTGGCTCGTTCAGAGTGGGTGTGTCTCAGCTGATCAGACCTCAAACACATTATGATTATTTAGAGATGTAAACAGACACCTCCTGCAGGATAAATCCAGTTAACTGTCTCGGTGTTACGTGATTCTCGGTTCTCGCTTTTCTACAGTTAATGACTGGTTAGAAAATATCTGGTTCTTTGATAAAAAGCTGAAGGTATGATGCAGGACATGTATTTATATTCTGGGGCTCTACTGGAATATCTTTACATGATTTCCAGTTTTAAACTCCTTGTTTATCTTCTACTGGTCCTTCATAACACTGACAGATTTTATATTAAGTGTGAAGTTCAGGGAATTTAGTTTTAAAGAAAGAGAGAGAGACAGGAAACGGTGGTGATAAAGAAGGATGTGAAACACGACAGCTGTGGTTTGTGTGTTAACCAGAAAGCTGCTGGAGCACTAAAATATGAGGGACATTAAAAGCTGAACTGTAAAAATGAGCAACAATTCAGCGCTGATCAACAAAAACTGAGCTGAATAATAAAAAATCAGAAGGTCAGAAATCCCAGTATGGAACCTTGTGGGACTCCAAATGTGTAATCTGCTATTTTATTTAGTTTATAAAGTAAATTAATACATGATAAAAACCTGCAGAGTGACATATTAAAGCTCTATATTTATATTCTGGTTCTCTACTGGAATAAAAACTGCTTATTTATCTTCTACTGGTCCTTTATGCAGCCCCTCAGTTCAGCCTCTGTCTGAAACAGGAAGTTTTAGCTCCTGTCTCTTTAAGACTTAACAGTATATAAATAACAGAAAACCATTTAAATAAAAACAGAATATGAATCCTTTTAAGTACATTTCAGCAGGAAACATCCAATCAACAAGCTTCAAATTCTTCTCGTGTGTGTCGTTAACGGCGAAGCTTTAATTTGAAAACCTGAATGATTAAAACAGGTTTAAACACAAAGTACCAGAACAGAATATAATATTCATGAATATGTTTTAATTAGTGAATAATCACCTGTTTGAATCCATTAAACTAGAACTAGAAGTTTCTCCGTTCTCTCCTCAGATCTCAGTTTAACTCGTTAACCTTAACGAGCAGGATCTGTGACATCACAGCTGGTTTGGAGCCAATCAGAGTCCAGTATTCAACTCAAAACAAGTGTGATGTGTAAACTAAAAGCCTCCAGAGTGACTTTACAGTGACGGAGGAGAAAAAACACATTAGACAACAAAGACTGTTTTTATACGACTGAAGACTCTTTTAATATAATAAAACAAATCTTAATGTAAAATCTCTCTAACAGGAGACTGAGGTGTAATCAAATCTCTTCATGTGCAGTTAAAAACCTTCCTCCTCTTTTCCCTGAACACTCTGCTATTGACGACGTAATGGAGACAATATTTATCCAACCAGGATGCTGACAGATAATTAGCATTATTCATCAACCAAAACCAGCCATGAAGATGTTTGAGAGTTGTCCTGATGAAACATGAATCCTCTGTTTAAAAAAAAACCTTCCTCAGGTGACTTAAAATAAATAAAAACCTCCAAAAAACCTGATTATAGTTTCAAAGAGGAAACACTTTGCTGTCTTCTTTTGTCAGTTTCTGACAGGGTGACATTGACGCCACATCGATCGGCGCTGATTGATTCGTCGTCGCCGGCGCTACGAGGTTATTTGACATCGCCGCCATGTTAATGAGCTTGTGTTTTTTTTAGTAGCACGCAGCATCACGGCGGCTGAAACCTCGTCTATCAGAGGAGACGTTAACCCTCCGAAAGCCTCGAAACTGGCCCGTCCTCCGGGGGGAATAAAAAGTTCATCTGTGCTGTCTGTCAGGAGTTATTTCAATCACGCTGTTTTTATTCCAAACGCTGAATTTACAGCAGACAGCCTTGTTGAATTAGTCGATTCTGGGAACTCGGAAGGATCTTTATTATTCTGTTTGTTGTGGGTTTTGGCTGCGTTTTCTTTTAAAAAAGGGGGCAACGACGGGTCACCTTTTTATTCCAGCTTAATTTTAATTCACAACTCTCGTGAGAGGAGGAGGAGGGGTGGAAAAAATAAAGAGTTAAAAGAACAATTTAAACTGTTTTCATCGCTGACAGTGAAACACTTATTAAAATGATTTATTACCGCGTGAAACTATGAGAAAACACTGTTTTTATAATATGGAATCAACCTTTTTATTCATTTTAATAACACAGAATGAGAAAATAAGACAAAGAAATAATAAAAAGATTAAAAAAAACTAGATTTTCTTTCTTTTTAAAGCTTTTTTTGGTGCTTTTACGCTGAAATACGGAGCCACAAACAAGTGAGAAGCGTTAAAATCCGGACATACTGTATTTACAGCCTTTAATATAAAACATGGAAGCTTGCAGAGATGTTGGTGATGATCCCCCCCCCTCCCCTCTCCTCCCCCCCCTCCCTTTAAGGCCTCTGTTGGTGTGAGATTTAAACCCTCCCGTCTTTAAAATGTGACACGGGGACACGTCGCTCTATTCTTGGCCTCCACTCATCACCAGGACATCGGTTACATACATATTATCCGTTCACTGGCGCCCCCCGAAATAGAGGATTTCACAGCCGGAGCCGCCGGTGAGGGGCTGAGGGGGGGGGGGGGATGACATAGCCGCTGCGCTATGCGGGCTCCTCGCCGGGCTAAAAGCACAATAGCAACTGTGGGATTTGATAATTTATCTTCTCTCTGCACTCTCTCGGCTCCTCAGCAGCAGCAGCAGCGGCGGCGGCGGCGGCAGTGGTGGCGAGGGCGGCGGCGGCGGTGCACAGTTGCTCCTCTGTGATACCAGAAACTGATGCATTATGGATCAGGACTGATGTTACTGATACTCTTCACGTCACTCAGGTGGTCAGATTTATGTTTCTGAGGATTCGGATGATTGAAGCGAAGCCTTTTAAAGGACGTGAACGTGTTTCAGCTTCATTCCAGCAGCTTCCTCTGTGTTTTAAAGTTGCATTAAAGCACTTCTGCATCTGTTGTTGTTGACACTACGAACATTTACACAGCCACACTCTTCATTTTAAACTCTACACACATTATTTCTGTGTCTATAAACCTGCGTCTGCTCCCCGCACAGCGCGGCGGTCCGACCCTCGTCTCTCTGATTATCTCATCAGCTGATCTCAGGTCTGATTCTCTGATCGGACTTTTACTGCCGAGGCCTCCGAACTCCGGGAGGCACTTCCTGTTTCGATCAGACCGCCGACATCTGCGTTACAACTTTTTATAAAACTATTTAAAAAACGTTCTTTTACAGGAAACGCTCCGGTGTGTGTGTGTTAATATTTTTATTATTTATAGCTTCAATCATCTTCTGTTTTAAATAAAGCTTGTTATTATTGTTATTATTATTGTAAACAATCAATAATCGAAGCGTACGCGTGTTTTGGTTTGTAAAAAAAAATAATCTGAGGAGCAGAAACTGGAGTTTGAAGGCTTTCTCAGACGAACTCTGGAGTGTCAGAGATGAAGAATGACGACTGTTTTGTGGGCCGACCTGTTTGTATTGAGATCCAGCCTGAGTGTGTGTGTGTGTGTGTGTGTGTGTGTGTGTGTGTGTGTGAGTGTGTGTGTGTGTGTGTGTGTGTGTGTGTGTGTGTGTGTGTGAGGCAGTCCTCCATCGCGCCACTAGAAAGTGCTCTTCAGCAGCTTATCATTCATCTTACACAACCCCCCCCCTCCTCCCTCCCTCCTCCTCCTCCCTCCATCCCTCCATCTTTCACATCCCCATCTGTCTCTCTCTTTCTGCTCCTCCGGACAAAAAAAAAAAAAGTTCTGCTTCTAATTTTCGAAGCGAGGAGGCAGAGAGAATGTGATTTAAAAAGTGTGAAGAGGACGACTACAGTCTGCAGCACCACCAGCGCCGCACACGGTCCCGGGAGTGTCTTTTCCTCCGTGTGGTCGGCGAACACACAGGAAGGGAGGAAATGTGTCCGCTGGGAGACTCGGCTCTTCACTACAAGCTTCTTCTTCCCCTGTTTCTATTCAGACGGTCTGTTTCATGAGGTTCAGACAGACAGAGAGAGGAGAGGGAGGAGAGGGAGAGGGCTCGGAGGTCAGGATGTGTCGGTATCCTGAGATATATTTGAAGCTGGTACAAGAGATCTTTCACTGCTGCTATAATTCCACCATGAGAAGTTTAAAATAGCTCAGCTGATAGTCAGAAACATCACACACACACATGAGAGAGGTTCGAGAGTCACTGAGCAACAACAAAAGCTTCCGCCGCCGTTTTTTTCTTCCCCAAAAGAGCGTCTGCTCGGCAAAGAGGCTGAATCACCGGCTGACACCTTCAGACCTCACCGCCACCACACAAAGAACGCTTCAGTCCGCCGATAAAATGGCTCCTCTGTTGTCGGCGTTACCGTCCGACGCTCCGACGACGCTTTCTGACAAATTACTTTAAGGGGTTTTTTTTTTTTTTTTTGTTACAAGTTGTTTTGGACGTTGTAGGAAAAAAAAAAAAAGTAGTTTGATGTTATAGAAATTCTGTCTGTTCTCCGCACCTTTCATCCACAGTTAATGGTCTTCCTCAGCGGAGCAGCGTGTTATAATATACAGAGTTTAAAGAGCACTGCTGCCCGAACACTACGACACACGTAACCATGGTAACCATATATATAGCAGCCTCAAAATGCTTAAAGACTAAACATTCAACAAGTTCTCCAAATTAGACGACCAGGTACGAGGTTTGGTCACGTGACTCCAGAACGACACACGGCAGTGTTTCCTGATCCGGCGCCATGACATCATCAATTTTTGATGATGTTTGACACTGTGGTTAAAGTCTGGTCGGGGTTAGAGATCATAGTTTGGCTTAAAATGATCCTTTGGTGATGTGGGTTAAAGTTAGGCCGCCTTCGTCGCCATGGCTACAGTAATAACCATGGGGGTTAAAGGTCAGCAGACTGTTGGGGGGTCAAGCAGTGAGGAAAGAACATGATGACGAGTCAAACTAAACATAAACAGCAGCTAAAACACATTTAACATATAAAGGAAGGAGAAAAAATGGACGCCAACTACATACGAATCCACGACACGGCGGCGCAGGAGCGCCACCCGACGACCACGATGACACGAAGAAACAAATAATCAATATAACAGAGAATTACTGGTTTAACTGTGCAGTGTGCAAATGTGTGAATAAACTGAAGTGTGTTGGTGTTAAAGGTACAAGGTGTGAGATGGATGAATATTACCGTGTGTGACATCACAGCGACCATCGTAGATACGTTTTCTCTTCTTTTAAAACAGGAAGTGAACAGGAAGTGGTAAAGTCTGCTGTCACGCTGAAGCTGCTACACACAAGAATCCATCCCATCAGGCTTCAAGTTAAACGTCTGTGTGCGATTTTAATTTCATACAAATGTCCTGGTAATTTATTTGAGTGATTTTCAGATGTTTATCAGGTGATTTTATCAGACTGGGACGTTCAATAAGTGCAAATTATTAAGAAATAAAAACAGGAAACTGGTTCGTTTGGTTTAGTTCAACTTGTTATATTTGGGTTCATAGTTGTTAATTTGGCCAAATGTTAAACTAATCAACAGTTTTTCTGGTAGATGACAGTTTTCAGTGTTTATTCTCACATCATCTCATAAATCCAGCTTCAGAAGGTCACACGGTGTCAGACGCTTCATCCAATCAGCTGACGACTGTTTAAAGTGCCTGATCTTCAACAAACAGACGACTTCTGTGTATCAAAACTCTCTGAATGAGGAAATCTGTCCGTTTATTTATATATATACACATACGTCATCTAACCTGCAGCGCTGCTCCGGCCGCTGGACGTCACACAAACGTAGCTACGTGTCGTTTTTTTGTGGTGCGACTGACGTTACGACCTGTTTTATTATGAATGAACTATATTTATTTATCGGGACAGTTTTTAACATTAAAGAGTTAAAAGTACGACAGCAGAGTCCCAAATCCAACAAACAAAACACACAACAGCACAACAAACAGTACAAAGCAAAAAAAACACAGAACACAACAAATAAAATATAAAATATAAGATCATAGATGAAGTTTAGACTCAGAAATGTGTTAATAATCTACAGACAGACATCCAGCAGCAGAGGAAACGCCGCCGCCGCCGCCGTCGCCGTCGTCGTCATGGCGAGGAGCGCAGGTCGGACGGCCTCATATCTCTGCTGTAGTAAATGTTAATGGAACATCACGGGGACATTATGGAGTCATGGTACAGCGAGTCTTCATTTCCAGCCACATATGAGACGAGCTAAAGGCCAACTGTTTTAGGGGCGCTGCCTGCTGACCTGTAATGGCCGATCCATTCTGATTAATTGGACCCTTTAACGAGCATCCGAGTGACAATTACACGTGCGCTCCGGAGGGAGAGGTGCAGGATGTTAGGGTGGGTCCCCTGTGGAGTGCTGCTTGAATGGCCCCAGATCCTTCCAGGGGCCCCCCTGAGAGCAGCCCCCCCCCCCCCCCTCCCCCCAGCAGGGTGAGGTTACCACAAAAGATGGCTGACGGCTGGAGCGGCGCTCTCCGGGGAGACGAGCGGCTCATTCAGATGATAAATCAGACTGAAGCAGTTTAGACTCAGAAATATGCTGTTAAATATCATCGATTAACAATCAATCTGCTAATAATAATAATAAAAATGATGAAATTAAGTCTTTTAGCAGGTTTTAAATCAGTTACAAAGAACTTTAATTAGCTAGAAAATTAGCATCAACAGTGTTTAGATGCCTTTATACTGACAGACAGCATCATATTTATTATGTTTTATTTATTTATTTCTGCTCCTTATCTTTCACTTAATGATTAAACTTTATGTTTTTACCTGAACTTTTAAATTGTTGCTAAATACTGTAATTTATTCAAAATTTTACTATTGACCAAAAGGGAAATTTTTGAAAAATATGCAACTATTTTAAAGCTCAGAAAGAATATTAATATTAAATTGTAAAGCTTGGGACAATTATAATACAGATACATTTTATATTAAGTTCAAGGAATTTAGTTTTAAAGATACAGAGAGACAGGAAACAGTGGTGATAGAGAAGGATGTGAAATGTGACATGTTACCATGGCAACGCAAAATAAAGGCAATTAAAAGCTAAACTGTAAAAATGAGCAACAGTTCAGCGCTGATCTCTGAGGCTGTTTATTAATTAGTTTTTACAGGCAGCGAAAACTAAGCTGGATAATAAATAATCAGAACATCAGAAATCCCAGTATGGAACCTTGTGGGACTCCAAATATATAATCTGCTATTTTATTTAGTTTATAAAGTAAACTAATACATGACAAAACCTGCAGAGTGACATATTAAAGCTCTATATTTATATTCTGGTTCTCTACTGGAATAAAACCTCCTTATTTATCTTCTACTGGTCCTTTATGCAGCCCCTCAGTTCAGCCTCTGTCTGAAACAGGAAGTTTTAGCTCCTGTCTCTTTAAGGCCCCGCCTCCTGATGAGCCCGCTCTGTTCTGATTGGTCAGCTTTCAGGAAGCTTCCTCCGGCTCCGGAGGCTACGTAAACAAACTATAAACAAACTATAGTAGCAGGATTTCACTTCTTTTTCTCCTTCTTTACTCACAAATGTTCAACTTCTCACATCCATCCGTACAACAACACATGGAAACACCTTAGCAACCACCTTAGCAACCACGGCTTGTGTTGCTGTTGTTGCTTGATGTTGGACTCTTGTACTTGTTGTAAAAAGCACAATAAGCTGCAGCTTCAGAAATATGTTATGTTGTTTTAAATCTATCTGTGGATTTATTTACATATTTATGAACTTATTGAAAGAAAGGTTGCAAACAAAGGTTGAAGCCCTGAGTTTTGACTTGCAGGCATTCACTACACACATTATTTAACTCTGACCATGTTTAACATAAATATCCGACATCATAACAGTATTTAAAATCACAAAAAACACACAATACATGTTCCTGAAAATGAAGGTCACTGCTGAGTCATTCTACCTCCTCTGAATATTAAGCAAAGTGAACTCAAGCTGTTTTCTGAGTTTTGAAAGTGTTCGTTTGTAACCACACTTATTGGACCACGCAGGTTATAAGTAGAGTCTCTGAGCAGAGAGAGAGAGGAGAGGAGAGGAGGAGAGAGCAGTGATGGATTCAATTACCGCTCCTTTGTCCATTCAACAAAGAACATAATTAGCACTAATGGTGATAGCAGCAGCAGCAGCAGCAGCAGCAGCCACAAACTCAGCACCTCCTCTCTCTCTGTCTCTCTCTGTCACACAGAATCGCATCGAAACGCCCGCTGACACTCTCAAACACACAATAAATTCTCAAAACTGCAGTTTAACATCCGGCAGCCGCTGAAGGAACAAAAGGGTCATTTCTTTTAGGGGAGAGAAGGGGATCAGCTTTCATCAATTCAATTTGCGAGCGTGGGCCTTGTCTTCTCGGGCCGGGGCGAGAGAGGGGTCGCCTAAACGAACGTCTGCGATTAGAATCAGCAACCTAACCGCGGCCTTTCATCGAGCCCCCGTGAATGATCCCGCGACGTTGCTTCTCTGTCCGGGCAGCGATAGCAAACTCTTTTCATTGACTGGCATAATAGTCCTCCCGAAAGCCGTTAATTACTGTGATGGTAAGATATGGATAGGGCACTATACGGATGGTAATTGAAGAGATGTGTGTAACCACCCCCGCCATTATTAATCCACATAATTTCCTCTTTCATTTCAAATTAATTGGAATAAAATGCTTGCTACATTAGCCTCATAATGAAAGGCAATAATCTACAGGAGAAATGTATAAGAGCAAGACCTTCTCTCTGCTAGGTTCAAATTAATTAAATTCCTTTTTAGCCATATTTCATTAAAGCGCTCTCATTTCAGGCCAGCCGGTAGTATCGCAGGGCGCCTTCGTCATTCACTGATGAGACAGAAAAAAAAAAAAAAAAGGTGAATTGTTGAGAGAATCCAACTGTCAGCGAATTTAAGTTCCAAATTAATTATTTCAGCCCGATAACCCTTTTCATCTCTTTTGACTCACTTTATAGAAAGAGCCAATTAATTATGTCAAACATGCTCTCTCCTTTCTGCTCCCCAGAGTGGGCAGGCAGGCTGATGGGGATGTTTACTGTAAGAGGAGGGAACGGGATGATGGCGGCGGCAGCGGCGGCGGGGCGGTGGGTGATGGGTGAGGAGGAGGAGGGGGAGGAGGAGGAAGAGGAGGGGGAGGAGGAAGAGGAGGAGGGGGGGGGTGCTGGGGAACAGCTCGCCCCCTAATCTCGACACACCTGTCAGGCAAACAGCTCGTTATCTAGGCACTGAGGGCCCAGGCTGGTTTTGTCAGGAGCCAGGCTCTAACAACAATCCAGGGGAACGTGTTGGAGCCGCATAGCTGAGCACACACACACACACACACACACACACACACACACACACACACACACACTGTCCACTGTTCAGACAATTCACTCAATTAGCCCACGGCACTCAGCCGCAGCCGTAATGAGAGCGAGGAGGAGAGGGGAGGAAGTCGGAGGGTCAGTGGATGTTTCTGCTAGAAACTTAAACATCTGAGGGTTTTTTTTTAACAGTGTGTTGTCATGATTGCGGTCTTGTTTTGGTGAATCTCAGCAGTCGTAAACAGAAGATGGAGATGAAATGTTGCTGTGATGTTGGGACGGGTTCCTGAACGGCAGCAGAGACGTTTCCTCACGCCGTCCTCTGCAGCTGCTGCAGGACGTTAATCTGCAGATACTTTCACCAAGAAATCAGATTTATCTTTTATTTTTTAAAGAGAAAATAGCAGAAAATGTGTCATATATGAAATTAAACTGAATATGTTTGGATTTTAGACTGAAGAGACAAAATAAAACTTCACCATGATGAACGACTGTAAGATGGTTTTAACAATAAACTGAGAAAATAATCAGCAGATTAATGAAACTAATCTTTGCAGCCGTAGCGTTCACACAGTTATAGGCACAGCTAAGTTATATATATATTTAACTTTTATATATATATCCTACAAAACTATATATATATATATGAAAACAATGTGAGAGGTTCCTGAACAGTCTCACTCACTGCTGTTCATGTTTCATTCTGTCCAGCGTTAATGTTACTTTACCGTCATAAAAACAACAACTTTAGTTATATTATGTGTGAATATATATATATATATATTTATGTATGTCTGTATAAATATCACAGTATGACGATGTGCTTTCTGTATTACAGATGCTATGTAAACCTCTGTGTTGTTAATACACCAAACATAGTTAAAGTGATGTTTAGTTGATACCTGAGTCTTTTTAAGAGAATATTAACTGTAAATAAAAAATGTAATATATTAAATATTTCTGCCTGCAATAATTCAGAGGAGAGGAAGATGCATATTTCAGTGAGTTGTTCCTCTCAGGCGTTAACAAGCTGCAGCAGGCAGGACAGGCTGTCTGTAGCCTGAGAGGCAAAACTCAGGGCGAAGACGTCAGTTAGTGCTCACTGCACCACTCGCTGCTCTTTAAAGTGTCTATAACCTGTATTTTCTATAATAATCATGTGTAATATGTTAGTTGTGGCTCATATTGATGAACCTACAGAGGATTATCAGTGACTCTGCAGCTTTATAGTTGAGTTTCAGCTCATTGTTTATCTGTTTAGCTGCAATTTTTACTGTTCTGCTTCACTCTCAGCGGCTCTCATAGCGGCTCTAAATAAAGCTGCTGTACACTACCTGCCTGCTCTGCAGCAAACAGACAGTTAGCTGCAGACTAGCTAGCCAGAGAAATGATGCATAATGTGTTTCATTATCTCAGTATAACATGCAGGAAGTTCTGAAGCTTGTGTCTCATGTTTTACTGAGAAACAAAGAAGCAAACGTGGTGAAGTTTGACTGCAGAGATGCACAACTGTCCCTCAACACGAGGTCAGAAACATCTTGCTAGTTTCAGTCTGAGAGAAGAGAGAGTGTGACCGGACAGACAAGATGCACTAATGTGGGATTTATATTCTGCTTTAATGGAATATTTCACTTGTAGGAGAAAAAAAAAGGCTTCAAGGATGAAGACTCTCTTCTTTTAATAGTGTCTGAGGGAAACTTCCCCCAACAGCACGAATATGAAAGTGTGCTGCATCTTTAAAAAGTTCCTCCTTTACAAAAACAGCTCAGTCAGTCAGCTGGCAAAGTTATTACACAGCAAATTATCTTCATTATTTGTTTTTATGATTTGGTTCCTGCTTTATTTTAACTGCTGGTTCATCGAGGTCACTTATAAATGTTTAGTCTTTTCTTTCTTCTTCTTCCTTCAGCTGAATGTTTCTTCTTTTTATTTCCAAATTAAACACTTTTTACTTCTGTTTTAATGCCTTTTATGCTCGATGTAAAGCACTTTTAACTGCTTTGTTGTTGAAATGTGCTGCACAAATAAACTTGCTCTAAGCATTAATTATGCTTTAAACACATTACTGTTATTAACCACCATCAATGTTTGTAAAGGAAGTCAAGTGTCTTCTAAAAACGTTAATATTTACATCGTTTAAAGTCGCCGTTCTCTCATACGTTGTTCTTCTGGTTCCTCCTTCCTTCCTGGAGGGGCTGTTAGCCGAGCTGCTGCTAACGTTTGCCCAGTTTATTTCTCTGATAACTTAAGATCCAGACGTCCAATGACTAAAATCCTTCTTGCGGCTAAAAGATCAAGTTAAAAACCAGCTAAATTTATCATGAAAATGTGGCTTCAAACTGAATAAAAGTCCATTTCTAACAAGCACAACAAAGCCCATGTATTATCTTGTATGTGTGTAAGTTACTCTTTGCTAGACGCCATTGTAGCGGACAAACACGGCGCCGACGCATGCATCTTGTGCACTATACTCTTTGGTAGAGGAGGTATGACGCCATTGACAGGCCACCAAATGAAACGGTCCGTTACTTTGATTAAAATGACAGATTTCTCTGGGTTTGAACATTAATGTAAGAACACAACTCAACAACATATAGAACATAGGTCTAGACTTGAGTGACAACAACCTGACGGTTTCAGGAGAGAAGCTTCTGTCTGGTCTAGTTGTTTTTACACATTTTAATGAGGAATCATTACAGATTAGAGCTTTAAGTGTCAGTTTAACACCTATCAGGATAATTTGTGACATCACAACCAGTCTGCAGCCAATCACAGAGCCAGAATGCGACTGGAAGCCGTCTCATCTCAATCAGAGAGAAGGAGTCGATGTCATTTCAAGATGAATTAAACCTCCAGGTTGGACAGACTGTCAGATGGAGTATTTTGTAAAGCAGAGTGTTATAAATGCCTTTAATGAGCGCCTGAAGCGTCGCCCTCTCCAGCCTGTCGTGAGGCAGCTGTGTGAGCGGCAGGTTAAGTGGCGGCCTCTCGCCTCGGCGCTGAGTGACTGACATGTGGCGTGACACCAAAATGAGAACATGACAACATGGCCGTGTCCAGGAGAGCGCTCGGGGAAGGGCGTGTCCTGCCCGAGCTTGTGGCCACAACCGTGACACCTGGAAGAATTCATTGAAATCGCTGAATCATCTGTTACGAGGAGAAAGAGGAGGAGGAGGAGGAAGAGGCCCGTGGCAACGCTGCCGGCGCTGAAGAGAAGGATCCTGAAGTCTCTGGTTTGAACATGAGGTGTGTAATTCTTGTCTTGGTGGGAATTGACACCCTCTTATCTCATCTTAGAGGCCCCGCTCACATAGCTGCAACGGCTGACTGCACTCAGTCAGTTATTGAGAAAGAAGAGGACAGTCAGGTGGTCACATGACTCACCTGCAGGGACTCAAAGGTCACATCCTGTTCCTGTCAACATTTAAATCTGAATCTGCAGCAGTGAGAGAAGTAATCAGATACTTTACTGCTGGAAAAATACCAATACAGCAACATAAAAATACTCTATTACAAGTAAAATCCTGCATGAAAAACAGTCCATCAGTATTATGAGCTTGATGTAGTTAAAGTATTGCAGTAAAAGTAGTGGTTTGGTCCCTCTGACTGATATATTATTATATATGACATCATTAGATTATTAATACTGAAGTTAGTTTGACTATAAATTACATTTTATCTGCATATTTTATTCTTAATTGACATTTGGTGACTGCAGTTTGTCAGAGATCAGCTGTGCTTCTCTGGCCTCAGCTCTGAAGTCCAACCCCTCCCATCTGAGAGAGCTGGATCTGAGTGGAAACAAGCTGCAGGATTCAGGAGTGAAGCTGCTGTGTGCATGTTACTGTTGTAGCTGCTGGAGGTGGAGCTAGTTTACACTACTTTATATACAGTTAGCTAGTTTAGTCCACTGGTTCCCAACCTAGGGGTCGGGGCCCCTCCAAAGGGTCAGCAGATAAATCTGAGGGGTCGTGAGATGATTAATGGGAGAGGAAAGAAGAAAAAACAAAGTTCTGATACACAAATCTGTTTTCAGTTTTTGGACTTTTTCTCTAATCTTTGATTTTTGCTGAAATATTGGATCATTTGAACATTTATTGAAATGAAAGCATGTGAGAAGTTTAGAGGGAAAAATCACTATTTGGTGGAGCTGTTAACAACTCATAGACATGTGAAATGTGACCCCGACTACACACTGCTTTTTGTAAGACGTCAAAAGACAAAAAAGTTGGAAACCACTGGTTTCATCTTTAACAATGTGTTGTATTTTAAAAGCTTGTTATATTATCCATTGTGTCAAACAGCACTTACAGTAGTTGAGTAAATGTACTTCGTTACTTTCCAGTGTTTTTAAATTCATGTGATTACAGTAAATCACAGTTATTCTTTCATTTGACTTTAGAACAAAAGTTTTATCTGATTAAATAATTCTTTCAATCCTTCACATGTATTTACATCTTAAAGGATAACTCAGGTGTGTTTCTGTTGTAGATCTCTGGTCACTTCTTCTTCTTTTTCTCTGCTGTCTGAAGCTCGTCCAGCTGCTGTTTTTACAGACATGTCTGATCTAGCTGCGACTCTTCCACTCAGTCATTCTCTCACCTCTTCTGTCAAACATCTGTTTAGCCCACAAACACCTAACGACTGTTGGAAACTGTGTTCGTTAACGGAAACATTGATTAAACAAAGATATTAGATCGTTTTTCAAAAATGTCCCTTCCTTTACTAAACACATGGAGCGAGTCACATGACACACTGCTGAGAAAAGCTGCTTTGGACAAACTAATGTGACCAAACTCTTCATGATGAAGTCACCCAGTGTTTTTAATAGAAAAACTGAGAATATCAGCAGTTTCATCCTTTAAAATATTATCCGAAAACATCTTTGAAATTAATATAAAACCATTAAATCCACACATTCGCATCATATTTTGCTTCTTTCTCACATCTCAACAGTTAACCTGATGTGTTCAATCTATCAATAATCAATACAGACGAGACTCGTGTTGTAATAAAGCAGCATTCTGAACGGAGGCTGGATGTATGAAAGTACAACAGCCTCCCGCCCAGCATGAGCCCGACACACACACACACACACACACACACACACACACACACACACTCCGCCATGCGTGTGTTTGAAACCTACTAACTGTGGAGCTGTGAGACGGGCTTTAATTGATTCATTCAGTTGTTTAATTGATCAGCTGCATTGATTTGTGTCCTCAGCATAAGTCCAAGGCCTGAGCTCTTCCAGATCAGTTTATCTCCACCTTTTTAAATTACTTATAAATACAACTATATAAATCACTTAATACAGCTTTATTTTTAAATTCAGGGCTCAGAACGAGCCGTATAAGAAGATACAACATGCAGTTTTCATTTGATAAGTCGACCATGAGAACAAGTCGGCGTTAACTTTTAAAGACGGAGGTTCAAATTTTGGGGAATAATCTCGTTTGCTTTCCTTCACGGAGCGAGATGAAGAGTTTCCTGCCTCCAAAAACACGTTTATTTACAGCTGCAGCAATTATTTCAAACACAGATTCATCTGCTGATTATTTTCTTCATCAATAAATTAGTTGTTTGTTCCAAAAAAAAATGTTCTTGATCCTAAAAGGCAACCTCAACCGACAGTCCAGTTCAGTTTACTGACATAAAGGACTGAAGGAAGCAGAAAATATTCATTTAAATGTGTGAAAACTGGAATTAACTGGCAGCAGAGAAGCTTTAACAAAAGAAAACCTTTAAGATAATAATTATCTACGAGCTGAAATTAAAAAGGTGCAGCTGTAAAAAATAACGAAGGACAAAAATGTCAAAACACAACTGACATAAATGTTGGATCATAAAACACGTTCAGAGGAGGCGATAATGAAGAGTGAAGCTGAATATGGTTAAATCTAAAACTGTAAAATATTATAAAACTATTATAATTGTCATAAAATATTATAATAAAAAAGATAAATCCTCTCAAGGAGGAAATGTCCAGAAAGCTCGCTGACCTTCATGAAGCCTGTTAAAGTTTTAACCCACAGAAGAAGAAGAGTTTGTTTTTATTTGGATTTTTAATTTGTGCATAAAAAATACAGAAAAAGTTGGCTGAAAAAGTTTCTGTTTTGATAAAAGTACAAAATATTAAACAGAAAACTGAAAACTGTAACTATAACTGTAACAGAAACATGTTTCCGTCACGTTGTCGCTCTTTTAACGACGTCACCTCGTTGTTTTTTCTTCTTCTGTGACGCTTTAGCGGCGCCGGCTGCTGATTTGGCGCCACCTGCTGTTTATATCAATGAATAAACTCTTTATATTCACGTCACAGCTGCGGATAAAAACGCTTCTTTTGCAGATATTCACTGATAAATCTGCACTGAAGTTGGACGTAAACCTGCCGATACTGTTTGTTTTCCTGGCAGGTAAACAAAATCGAGCGAAAACATTTTTCCTTTTAAAAAAACGAATCATTAAATCGGCCCGTTAGCGCCCGACGCTTTGTGACTCCCTAATAATAAAAACGGCTCCTGTTACCTCTGCGCCGCTCGTTTATTCGGAGGCTAAAGATCAAGAGTCGCCGCAGTTTATGACCATCAACTAAACCCTCGTCCACAGACGCCGCTTCACCCGCCAAACCTGCACCTCCGTGGTCGATTTCAGTTATAGTTCAATCCAATAAAAGCTTCCAGCTATGATAAATTATTCTGACCCTCCGATGCTAAATTGCAAACCATCCCACAAGAGCTAATTATTTTGATAGTCATGGCCAAGATGAAGGCTAATGACTCCCCCAGGGCACGGATTGGGTTACATTATCTTAAAAAAAAAAACAGTCGGAACAATCCAAAAAGGTGCTTTTAGACGAGCGAGGAGAGATTTAAAAATGAAATGAGAGCGGAAAAAAGTTATAATGTGCTTCTTCTTCTTCTTCTTTTTTTTTTCTCCACCTGAAAGAAGATCCTAAAAATCCATGAAGCTAAAAAAAAAAAAAAAAAAAAAAAATCAGTCTTGCAGCTCACGGCGTGCTTATGTTTGCCAACATGTGTGTATTGTTTGTGCATGTGTGTGTGCATGTGAGATAGCTTTTTCGGCTGAGTAGAAGTAATTCTCCTTGATTCGTTCCCAGTCACACATCCAAATGAGTTTGGATGAGAAACACAGCGGGGAGCCTGATGGCCTCCTGAAATCCAAGGCCCCCGTTTCTCTGCATGGAATCACCTCCCTCTCTCTCTCCGTCTGTTGAATGTGCGATGAATTTATGCATTGTAGATGTGGAAGTTGATATTCACAAAAAGAAAAGAAACACACACACACACACACACACTGTAAATTGGAGTCAAAACAAAAGGAAAGGGCCCGCGGGGTAATTTTTAGATTTGTCATGCTGCAGTGTCTTGAGTTTGGCGTCTCATTAGATCTGAATGAGTCTGCATCCCAAACTGGCTTCCAGGACAGTGTGATGGGATTTTCTTTCTTTTTTTTTTTTTATTGTGACCTTGAATTTTTCTTAAAAAGCCTCAGTTGAGCCTCAGAGACACGAGTGCAGCTCTTTAAAACATAAAGACACTCAGTTCATTTACATTCACATTAACAATTTGACAAAAACACCAAATTAAAGGTGATTTTCTGTGTTTTTTCTTCCATATCTGATTCATCCGTTGTTGTTCAGAAACTATTAAATGACATGATCCTTCATCATGAAGAGTTTGGACACGTTATTTTGTTTAGAAACGGCTCCAAACACTAATAACAGCATCATGTTGTCAGTCTCTAGAGAGTAGTTCTGTGTACGGTGGACTCTACTGAGCATGTGCAGGAATGTGTTTCTGATTATAAAACTTAACCAGCTTGTTTTGCTGCTTATCACAACCTTTCATGTGTTTTAAAGAATTATTATTATTATTGGATGTTTCTGCACCTGCACAGTGTCACATTTTCAGTCTCTGGACAGTAGTTCTTTGTACTGCAGACGCTACTGAGCATGTGCAGGAATGTGGTTCTGTTTGTCCACTACAATGGCGTCATACCTCCTCTACCAAAGAGTATAGTGCACAAGATGCATGCGTCGGCGCCGTGTTTGTCCGCTACAATGGCGTCTAGCAAAGAGTAACTTCCACACATACAAGATAATACATGGGCTTTGTTGTGCTTGTTCCACACAAACTGTTAGAAATGGACTTTTATTCAGTTTGAAGCCACATTTTCATGATAAATTTAGCTGGTTTTTAACTTGATCTTTTAGCCGCAAGAAGGATTTTAGTCATTGGACGTCTGGATCTTAAGTTATCAGAGAAATAAACTGGGCAAACGTTAGCAGCAGCTCGGCTAACAGCCCCTCCAGGAAGTCCGCTGCTCGCCCAACATGGTGGAGAAACACTGATTTTTTTAGCTGAAACTGCTTTATTCAGTGTTTTTACCTGTAATCAGCGGGTCTGCTTGTTCTGGAGAGGAGGAGACCTCTGAGTTTAACATTCTTGAGCTACGTATCGAGTCCTGCAGTTGTTGATATGCAGCACAACAAGCTAGCAAAGCTGTAAAAACTTCCTGTACACAGAACTACTCTCCAGAGACTGAAAACGTGATGCTGTTATTCGTCTTTGGAGCCATTTGGATTGTTTAGGACTCACGTTAATCTACAATCATTTCTAACAGTCTCCAGTTACAATCTTAAGCTAAAGAAGGTTTATAAGGTTTATTTCAGGCTGAAGATGCTTCCTGGTTCATAAGTAAACGCAGCTACATGCACTGCAAACATCTCCTCAGTATGAAAACTGTCAGTGTTGCTGCACCAACAGAGCAGCGACAGGCAGTAAACAGGAGGAGCGGGCTGCAGGTGGATGCTTTAAAGCCAGCATGTGTTGTGGCTCCGTGACCCGACCTTTGACCTTCTCCTGCTTCCCAGAGAGCTCTGATGTCCAGACTGCTGGGAAAGTCCACACACACACACACACACACACACACACACACACACACACACACACACGTTCAAAGTAAAGTTTTAGTTCTACAGTCTGAGCTGCTCTGCTGGCAGCGAACGATCTGATTGGTTGATTTGGTCACATGGAGACCAGGAAGCAGCTTACTGATGAATGGAAATGTTTATTACAGATAAAACATCTATAAGGGCAAAAGTTATGGATCAAACGGTAAAGTGTTTGTATCGTTCAGTGATTCTGTGGATCTGCAGCACATTTCACGTTTACATCTTCACTTCCTGTTTGTGTCGTTTCTGTGTGTAAAATCAGCTGCTGAGTGTCCTTAAAGTCGACTTTGTGAAGAGTTTAATAAAGTGTAATTACCACCTTAAACTCCTTCAAACAGCATCTACTCCTTCTCTATAAATATGTAAATATATTTCATTTCTAAACTTTACTTTTCCTGCGTCACTGTGAAGTTCTTCCTCAGCTGAACACTGGACCCTGATTGGCTCCAGACTAGTTGTGATGTCACAAATCCTGCTCGAAGGTTACTTGAAAATCTGGTTTTCAGCAGCTGACGGGAGGAGACTTTAAAGATCAGCAGTTTTTCACAATAAAATACGATAACTAAGAGTAAATCTGTCTAGTTGTGATGTCACAAATCCTACTCGAATACTTCATATCAGACTGGAGGAAGAAGAAGAACAGATTTTTGAGTGCAGGGAGACTTCAGACTTCAAGATCAGCAGTTGAAATGGATCTTTATTGTCAGTGGACTCTACAGTTCACAATAAAATACCATAAATAAAATTAAATCTATTGGGAACCAACATCTGCAGAGCATCATGAGAGCGGCCGAACTGGTTTTAGTTCACAGATCAGGAGGAACCAGAGATCTGAGTATAAACCAGTGAGAAAGTCTAAATAATTAAAGATGAAGCACAGCGGTCTAAAAAGCTGCTGAAACCAAAAGTTTCCTCAGAGCTGGAAAAGACGAATAAAACCACCACAGAAGAAGAAAACACAGCGAGGTGACGTCATTAAAAGACTCGAAGCTCAAACGCTGATGGAAAATATATTGGAAAATTTCTGTTGGTTTCATGTGTTGATGTGAGGAAGGTTACAGCCTCCTCATCATCATCGCTCCACACAGATCTCCTCAGTGACGTTTGAGTCACATGATCCATGACATCATTTATTCACTCAGCCTGTTTAACATTTACCAACAATATAAAAAATAAAAACATTTAAAAAAAAGCATTCGGTGAAACTTTTTCACTCCAAATCAAAAAAGGTTATGAAGCAGGAGTTAAACCGTTGTCATGACAACCAGCCAAACTGTCCTTGCCGCCGGCAGCCTGAACCGTGTTGATTTGTTTCTGGTAGAAAAAGTCGCCTTGTTTGTATTAATCATCATCATCATCACCATCTTCATCCTCTGCAGCGTCTCAGTCTTCAGCACTCTCTGTGCTCTTTGACGGACGTTACCACGGTTACGGGTGGATTTTTTTTTTTTAGGACGCTGATTAAACTCGAGCCCGAACTACGTGCACACCTGCCGGCCAATCAGAAGAGAGTATTCACCCAGATTATGGAGACGTGACGCCTTCGCTGCGTAACCAAGACCTTAACCTCGGGAATAAAAAGACGGACGGCTGCTGGAAACGTTCGTTAACGAGTTCTTAATGTTTGATTTGAAGTTTATTCTGATGTCATCAGTTTAGTTTCGTGTTTCTGGGAAAGATTGGCCGCCGTTTCACTGCACGACGCTCTCATGCTTCTCTCTGGTTTCTCCCGCCATCCTTAAACAAACCTTTCTTTAATCAGACGCTTTGCTCCCTTCTCCTCGTTCTCTTCAGGTCATTAAAAGCTGCATCTGTGTTTAAACAATCTAAACTTCCAGCGTGCGGCGATCCAGTCGTGTTCGTCGTCAGGCGCGGCGGTGCATGGCAACAGGTTGTCCACGTATCGCGGAGCAGCTTGCGCAGGTGCCTCCTCAGGAGGTCAGAAGGAAGGAGGTCAAAGGTCTGAAGCGAAGGGGCGAGCCGGGGGTCACATAGCGGGTTTTAAACGGTGCGCCCTTCCCTCCCGCTGCCACCTGTCCCGCCTGTGGGAGGTTTGCTCAGCGTCCTCGGCGAGGTCACGACGAGCGGTCAGCGGCTCGGCGGCCGCTTTTCAGGCTGGTGGGAGGATATGTGAGGAATGTCCAGACTGTGTGTGTGTTATAGAAAGCAAAGGCAGAAACTCACCCTCCTCCTCCTCCTCCTCATCTTCATCTTCATCTTCCTCCTGAATGCACCGGTGTTTGTGCAGCCTGTGTGTGTGTGTGTGTGTGATATATTTGTCAAACTGACATACCAGCAGGTTAATAATAATAATAATAACAATGATAATAAGGTTAAAGTTGATGTTGTTGTTCTTCATATTTACAGATTCTGAATTTTTACAGGATTTAAAGAATTTCTAACGAGATAATTAAACTTATTTGTGCGACGTGGAAACTTTGAGCGTCGAGTGCGAACACGCCGAGAACAGAAACGTCCTGAGATATACTGATGGATTCCAGGTAGATTCTCAGTGAAGGAGGAGACGTTTGAACAGATTTACTGTGTTTAAATGGAGATAAATACAAACCATCGTCTGCTACGGAGCATTTAGTCATTTTAATAACATTTAATGATGCGCATTTTTGTGGGAAAACATCAGATTATTATATTATTATAATAGAGCATATTTATATGTTTATATAAAACATGTATGTTGGGATCTTCTGTTAATTCTAATGTAGTTCAGACGTCCTTTTCTGTTGAATGGATCAAACAGTGAAGCAGTTTATTACAGCAGGATTAATCCTGAATGATCTGATGTTTGTTGTTTACAATGTTTTTATTGTGTCGTTGACTGTAATTTGTTTGTTTTGTGTTTTGTTTTGCTTTTTTAAAACACTGCAGATCAGTTCAGGCTGTAAATGCTGCGATGTGTTCATGCTTTTCCACACACACAGATAAACAGGACTTTGGTAATATATGTAAACTACACACACACACACACACACACACACAGTACACACAGACACATGCATGCATTCCTATGACAGGAATGTGTGTTTACTCTTTGCTGCCAGGCCACACCATCGAAACACCAGCTGGACACCTGGCCTCTGGCCTGTCTTAAATTAGGCACCCTTCTCTCTGAACTCCCCCCTCCCTTCCCCCTCCCTCCCCCCACCTCCTCCTCCACCCAAAGAAACAACAAAAAAAAGAGTTTATTTTTCTTGCTTGTCTTTTCTCCTCCTTCCTTTTCTTTGATAATCGCACTTATTTCCTTCCTCTCAGTTATTATTATTATTATTATTATTATTATGAAGCGCTGTTACTGTTTATTTGTTAGCGTGTGCAGGAATGACTCAGGCGTTCTGCTGCTTTAATCTAACAGCTCTGCTCTGCTCTGGCTCTCAGATTTCAGGCAGTTTGGCCTGGTTGAACAAATTGGCGAGCACGTCTGCGCCGGCGTCCATTTATCCGCACTCAGAATCATTTTCATCTTTTTGTTGTGTCTCCTGCTTTTCATTCCTTTCTTCTCGCACACCTGTCAACAACAACGCCAATTTCCTGGATTTGTTTCTCCACACGCGTGTGTGTGTGTGTGTGTGTGTGTGTGTGTGTGTCCGCACCGTCAAACGTGGCGATCTGACAAGTGAGGGTGATTTTCATGCACAAACAAGCCTGGACATTATTAAACGGGTCGTATCAAGATTTCAACTATTTGTAAAGAAAGCTTCAAATATAAAGTAATGAATCATTTGTAAAGGCGGGAGGTGTTGAAGAGAAGACGGTGTGAAATTAATATTTATTATTATCTTATATATAATATAAAAGGTCGTATTGTCTTGTAAACGCGGCGGCAGAATAATCATCAAGTCATCAATATGAGAGACAAGCGAGTGTAATTATTTCCAGGTTGAGACGCAGAGAAAAAGCCAAAGATAGATTCATTTCCTCTCCAAAGAGGACTGATGTGAGATGTCACTACAGAGAGGCAAAATGAAACCAGAGCTTCCGGGAACCTAAACACACCAGGACCTGAAGCGTCCCACATGCAGCACGTGTGATTATCTGAATGTTAAATGAGAGTTTGATGCGTTATGACGACCAGATGCGTGACAGACGACAGGCTCGATGTGTGAAAACCACCGGCTAGAACAACAGTTCAGCTGAAGTTCAGCAGTTCAAAGGAAAACAGTTCAGATCGTCTTATTGATCGCTGTGATCAATACAATGTCCAGATTCAGGTTTGTATCGGCACATTTTCATCACTTTTATTTGTAATATTTGTGTTTCCAGTGACAACAGATGAAAATGAGACTTTCCTGTTTAACTCTGACTCCCTGTCAAATAAAATAAATAAATACATAAAAATTTAATTAAAAATAGTCAGAATTACAGTTGAGGCTGCATGTATCAACAAATAATAATTTCAGTTATTTAATACTAAAATATCCAAAATAAATACAGACAAAGCTGAAATCCAAAGCACTCAAAAGGTTCAACACATAAGAAATAAACTGTTAAATATTCAGTTAAACTCAGATCACTAACTGCCTTAAAATGAGCCAATGGTACTTCGAAGTTAGCGGCTAACGGCTAGTTTAGCTAACGGCTAAGCTAACGGTGCTAATTTTAGACAAAACTCGCTGCTGAATGTAGACAAATGGAGTTGTACCTGAACACAGCGGGATAAATGTGGTTAAAGGACACGTTCACATTTATTTAAAGTCTGTTTTCAAACAGTCAGATGCTCATATGAGCAATGAAAGGTTTGCTAGAGATGCTAATCATTAAACTAGCGACAGCCGACGCTCAAACGATGGAAATATGTTAGTTAGTTTGATGTATTCATTTGCTGTAAGTCACATGATTCATGTCTGTTTCCAGTTTATTTTCCTGCAAACACAAATTTTTACACCTCAGACATGAAAAAACCTTCCTGCAATATTCTTACTTTTTCTTTCTTTTTAATTTACTGCAGTTTTCTAAATGGCTAAATTGAAAATGTGAATAAACACAGGTGGATGGAAACACAACATGAAACTAGATTAAAAAAAAAAACCCAAAACTAATCATTGTTTAATTTAAATCATGAAGCAGCAAGTATCTGATACTTATTTCAGATTATGGAGAGTATAAAACCTAAAATGATTTTACATCATGGTGATTTTATCGTATTTTATCCAATTTGTCGTATTTATGATTATTTTACTATTTTATTATAAATCTTTATGTGAACTGTGCGACAGAAATAAAGTTTATCATCATTATTAAAACATTTCAGGAACATTTTTCACTATTTCTGAAAGATTTACAGAAAGAACCGGAGCGGCGGCTAACGAGGAAGTGATGTCACAACTGAGAGGGGTGTTATGGGTAATCATAGAGCCAAATCTCAGCATGGAGAAGAAAACAAACATAAACATGCTACATACAAATATAAAAGACACACAAACGACGCCGCTGCAGCCTGAAGAACCATAATTCCACCTTAAGAGAGAAGAAGCTTGTGTGCCAGCTGTGTCGGGAGCATGTTAAGGTGGAAGTGAAGGGTTGGGGAGGGAGGGGGCTCTTTGGCTGGCAGACATGGCAGCAGAGGTGCGGGTCAGGAAAAAGGAGCCCGTTTCATCGCCGTCGACGCCCTGAATGAGTTACAGACCAACAGGACGTGTAAGAGGATCCAGCTGGGATTGAAGTGCCGTCAGATGCTGTTATAAGGTCACTTATAGCTTTACTTGATCCACTCAGGCAGCACTGACAGACCGGCCGCCTGCCGCTGACACCGGTGAAGACACAGAGGTGACTGAGTATATATAGATATGTATACTGTACGTGTGCGCTGCTGTCGGCGGCTGAAACATGCAAATGAAAACAACCGTTACGAGTCACACAAGGCGAGCCGCTCGCACTTAAACGCACCCTCCAACATCAAAAAAGGCGTCGGCAGGAGCACGGAGGCCCCGCCAGCGCCAACGCGTGTGATCGAAGGGAGTCGTAACGGAGAGAGAGTGAAGAATGCAGAGAAGGTCAGAGACTCAGCTGCAGCTCTCACATTCTGTAGATGTGGGTGGGCTGCAGGCCGACGACCAACCACATGACAGACTTTACTACTATCTGATTCCTCCGCTGTCGTCGAGAAACTATGAAAAAACACGTCAGTGAGTCACAGCGCTGCCCTGGGTCACATGATCCTTCATCAGGAAGAGTTTGGTTTAGGAACGGCTCCAAAGACAAATAACAGCATCATGTTTTCAGTCTCTGGAGAGTAGTTCTGTGTAAGACGCTACTGAGCATGTGCAGGATGTGTGTGGTTCTGTTTACAGCTTTGCTAGCTTGTTGTTGCAACATATCAACAACTGATATGTAGCACAAGAATGTTAAACTCAGAGGTCTCCTCCTCTCCAGAACAAACGGACCCACTGATTACAGGTAAAAACACTGAATAAAGCAGTTTCAGCTGAAAGATCAGTGTTTCTCCACCATGTTGGGCGAGCAGCGGACTTCCTGGAGGGGCTGTTAGCCGAGCTGCTGCTAACGTTTGCCCAGTTTATTTCTCTGATAACTTAAGATCCAGACGTCCAATGACTAAAATCCTTCTTGCGGCTAAAAGATCAAGTTAAAAACCAGCTAAATTTATCATGAAAATGTGGCTTCAAACTGAATAAAAGTCCATTTCTAACAGTTTGTGTGGAACAAGCACAACAAAGCCCATGTATTATCTTGTATGTGTGTAAGTTACTCTTTGCTAGACGCCATTGTAGCGGACAAACACGGCGCCGATGCATGCATCTTGTGCACTATACTCTTTGGTAGAGGAGGTATGACGCCATTGACAGGCCACCAAATGAAACGGTCCGTTACTTTGATTAAAATGACAGATTTCTCTGGGTTTGAACATTAATGTAAGAACACAACTCAACAACATATAGAACATAGGTCTAGACCTGAGTGACAACAACCTGAAGGTTTCAGGAGAGAAGCTTCTGTCTGGTCTAATTGTTTTTACACATTTTAATGAGGAATTATTACAGATTAGAGCTTTAAAGGCAAAGAAACAAACGTGGACTCCACATTTGTCTCTGAGGTTCATTTTTATGTCTTCCTGCGTGTTCATACTGGGTGACCCCACAGTTTCCAGTCCAGCTGCACTGTCTAGACAGAGGAGGAACTCATATTGCCCCTAGATTATCTTCACTCATTGGGGGTGTTGAAAACCGCCTCAGTGCTGCAGCCACTACAAATAGACCTGTTCAGTTTTCCCTCTGTCACCTCAGCAACCTCCCTGCTCGGTGCATATCATCCCTCCTGCCGCCGCCGTGTGACCGGCGGTATTTAAGGTGACAACAGCACAGTGAAACAGTTTTGTTATCACTGAGGCCAAACGGAGGCTCTGCAGTCACACCGAGGTTCTGATACTAACACATGAATCTAAACAACTGATATAAAACCTGTGGAGGGATGTTGTAGATGCAGGTAGCAACATTAATGAAGGTTATTGACTCAAATATTTAAGCTGTAGTTCTACTTTTTTAACTGGTGGCTTTGGCGATTCATATTTTACATGATTAACTTATAGAAATGATAATATTGTTACAGATTAAACTGGCCAACAGTAGTTAATATTAGCTCCACCCTCACCAGCTGTAACAGAAAGTTATGTCTATATAATGCAGCTCACATTAGAAAATATCTGGTTCTTTATTAAAAAGTCAAAGGTGCAAGACTGTAACTACGACTCCCAAGGTGCATTTCAGCATGAAACAGCCAATCAACAATCTTAAAATTCGGTCATGTGCACCGCTAACGGAGAACAGAAGCTAAAAAATACGATGTTGAAAAAATCTGCAGTGAATCAGTTTTAATTTCTGAATCATTTGTGAGTGAATTCAGAAACTTTGGCGTCACATTCAACAGTGAAGTGTTTTTAGCTCATCACCGCTTTGATTCATGCTCACCAAATTACTGGCAAGTGTCAGTGGAGTGGTGCAAAGTGAAAGTTAAACCATTCTCTTCACTTTCCTAATAATCTAACAAAAAACACAAAGAGGAATCACTTCAGTGTAAATAAAGGCCTGGACATGTTTGACTGAAAGGTAATAATAATAATCAATAACTTTCTTTAATCCATGAAAATATTCAGCTATCTAACTTAAACTAACCTCCCCGGTAATAACACATTTTTTAGTTTTCAAAATGTGAATTTCTTCAACTGAAGATGTAAAACGTAAAAATGTGTTCCAGCGTTCGGCCACAGAGATGTAACACTGAATATTTACTATAAATGTCACAGTTTCAGTCAGTTATAATGGATTTCAGTCATCGCTGTAATTACACTGATGTGAGAAAACATTTGCTTTTATACAAGAGGGGGCTCAGTGGATGAAGTGGGGGGGGCCCGACCTCCTGTTGCCCCCTCGTGAAGCCGACTCCAAGTTCAGGTGTGGCCCGTTAGGTTGAGTCCAGCCTACCTACATCTGGGCAGGAAGGAGGATTTTCTACCTGTATTCACAGAATATTAACTTCTCATCACAATCAGGGTGAAGAAGAAGAAGAAGAAGGTGAGATATAGTGTGAAAGTTTATATAAGACGTCTGTAAACAGAAACCTGTAGACGTCGTCATTGTGTTTGTTTTACTTCCAGAGGACAAAAGTTTCAGTTCGGCTGCAGATTCTCGTTATTATCAGCTGTTGTTTTTGTCAATGAACAGACCTGCTGAAATAAACACTGTGTTACAAGCCATGAATGCAAAGAGATAACTGATTAACACTCCTCATAAATAACTTATTAATTTGCTTTCAGGCAAATTCCTTTCAATACCCCAACAATTTATAAGAAGTGTCTCTTAAATATTTATAAGCCGGGGTAAGTGGGCAATTTGCGCCTGACTAATGACAAGAGCATTCCCTCTAATTACACCAGTTGAAATGGGATTAGACAGTTTTTATTTCTTAAAGGCCGTTGACTGGCATAACCACCAGCGTCAGCCAGTCACCGCTGACAGGAGTGGAAGCCGCCATTACACGCCGCGCTAATAAAAGTGTGTCGTTTAATTAAGGCTAACGTTTCCCCTCTCATAATAAAGCAGCTCTGGGTTTTTTTTTTTTGAAGACCGCGCCTGACGTATCAAGAGATTTGTACTTACACCCCCGCACGTAATTAATAAGACAACAATATCGCACAGCGGCCCCCGTCGGTTCCTGCATTCGAACGGCGGCGGCGTCGGCGGCGGGCAAACACGCACAAAGCTGCTAATAAACAATATGGAAATGGGGGGATTCCCTGATGACCTCCGGAGGGGGTTTATTTAGAGGAGCACAATCCTGGGCGATGAATACAAGAGCGCTTCAACCTTGTGAAGAAAAAAAAAAAACCCTTGATGACGGTTCAACATTTATTTCAGTCCCCCAGCAGTGGGGATATGGCTCCGAATCAGACAGAGGCTACAGTAGCTCCCCCCTCCCTCCCCCCTCCTCCTCGATCCTCCCCATACAACTGAGACAGAAGGTTATTGCTGATATGGCGAGGCTTTGAGGGCCATTATCAGACAGCACAAACAATTAAGGGTGTCAATAATGAGAGAATAAGAGTGGTCTTTTGTGGGAGCGCCTTTTGTGGCGGAGGCCCCTCTGGCATGAAAAGAGACCGAGACACACTGTTGGACCTCCCCCTCGCTGGTGTGCCGATGTAGTCATTAGCTAGCGATAAGCCCAGGGATACGAGCGCAGGATCCAATTTGGGGAAAGGAAAAAAAAAAGCCGTGAAGCTAACGGCGGGTACGTCGCTCTTACACCGAAGAAAGATTTCTAATCAAGATCGAACCGGGATCGCCCTGAACGCACAATATCACCAGATAAATATTCAGCCGACTTGTCATCATCGGGGTCATTTTTCCCCTCCGTTGTCCTCTCCCGCCATGATTGACACCTGCATCCTGCATCCGCCAGGCCTTGGAGAGCAGCCAAGCCGTTCTCTTGTGTCGCGGCTCTGCATGGTCGATCACGGGGGTCCCGCCCCTCGGACCCTGGCTGCCGGGGGCCCTCGGCTAGGGGATGGATGGCAGGGAGGTGGGGGGGGATCGCTCAGCTCCCCCGACGACACGTTTAGGAAGTAGCGCTGGCTGGTAATTGTCCTGTGCCAGCGGGGAAGGTGGAGGGACACAGGGACGGGACAAAAGGAGGAGAGGATGAGCGTGAGGGACGAGGCCTCTGAGCCTTTCATGGGAAGAGGAGCCGTCTAGACATCAATGCTTCACAGGAGAGCCTGAGCCTCTTTTAATATGACTTTGAGAAACTCTTGTTCTCCTCTTTAGTTGAGTTTGGGGTGGGAAAAAAAGAGAGGGCTGGTTGGTGTTTCAGGGGGGGAGGAGGAGGGAGGAGGGGGAGGTGGGGGAGGTCAGATCCAGTGATCCAAGGCAGAGCTTGACCTTGCTGATACAACTTGATGACAACAGTCGGTATCAGAGTTTACATGTCACAGCAGCCACTCACCTCTTTTCAAATCTTTATCGGCTTGATGCTGCCGATAGTTGACATTTAAGGTAGTAAGTATATATATAGTAATGTGGCCTTTAAAATCTCGTTTACCCAAAGAAGAAAGCATGTTTATAGTTTTTTAAAGTCGTCCTCCACCCTGTCTTCTTGCTCCTTCAGCTGGATGTTTCTCAGTTTAACACATGAACCTACGAGCAGGATCTGATTGGAGGATCGGAGCCAATCGCAGCTTCCACAGGTGTGATGAGGAAACGGTGAAGTTTTGTGTCCATCAGTAAAACTTCTAAAGTAAAAAGATGTTTGCACAGAATTCACAGATTCTGCATTTTATAAGATATTAAGAATTTCTAATGAGGTTATTAAACTTTTTTGTGGAAAAAAAACATGTCAGACTCAATTATTATTCAAAGCGACTGGAATAATTTACCTGTAAGTATTTGTTTCTGTTGTTTGGCTTATTTAAAGTAGATCTCATGTTTTCAGTAATGCCGTCACTGACTCTCTTTAGACAGTGTCCAGTCTAAAGTTGTTGCTCTTCTGCTTTGTCTTGTGTCTTGACTTGTTTTTATCTTGTTGTGTGAGTATCTTGTCACAGAAACATTTGTATAGTATGTCTTGAATGTTTCTATCATCACAACCTCGCTGGTTTATTGTTTATTCTCTACGTTGCTAATGCTAATGCTAGTATTTAATGTGTGCAACGACGACATAATCTAATTTAATCTGGAGTAAACTAGTGTTAAACTGAGGGGCAACATCTCCTGACATAATAAACACAGTAATGTGATGAACAGATGGATCATATTCATACATGACACGTGTTCACATTTAATAAACAGTAAATCAATAGAAAATTAAAAAGAATATCAGGAGATCAACATCATCCTGTTATGAACTCTGCTTTGTTTAATATGCAGTGGTTGCTCATGTTTGCTGGTTGTCATAGTAACGCAACACGCTTTCTGGCTTTTTCAGGAGGTCAGAGGTCAGAGTAACAGTAAGCAGCCCGTACATGCAGGAAGACGTAGCGAGGTGTGATGTCACCTGCTGGTTTTATTACAGCTGGTTTGAAGCCCAGATTTGCAGTTGATGGTCGGCGCCATCTTTCCCGTTTGGAGCCAGGACCTTCCCAGTAAGGAGTGCGGGGTGTGGCCTCTCACGCTCTGGAAACACGTCTCGCTACCCCAGACCCAAGCTAACGTTAGCACCTTTAGCTAAACTGTGCTTCATAATCAGGTAACATTAATCTTAATGAAATATTGTGACAACAGTCAGTGTGAGTCTCAGAGCCGACTGTCAATCACAGCTGTCAATAAACATCCACACAGTAAACATCAAAGCTGCTGTAAGTCTTCAGATCTTATTAATGGAGCAATAATTTAAAATAATGAGCAGCAGCTTATTAGAGAGCCTGAATTTAGAAATGAAGATCAGAATGACTCACTGAGAACAACAAATGACTGTATCTCTCGACTGAACACGACTCAGCTAACAGACAGGTTTGTTTTAGCTGCTCATGGAAGACAAATATCACCATAATCCAACATACAGTATATGTGTGACGTGAATCTTTCATCACTGGTACAAATAAAAGTCTGGAGTCTGACCTGCTGGTTGTTTGTTTTTGTGCACTTTTAAATTCAAACTCATTTTTAAGTAATTTAACATTTTAGCCTGTTTAATTACATTCAATGTTTATTTCAGTTTAAATATTTATCTGAAAATCTGCACAGATTATTTCAGCTTTTATTCTTAGTGACTGAAAATATTAATAAATATGAATCTAAAACCGATCAGCATCTGTGGGGGTGTTGGGTGGTTTCGGGTGATAAAACTCTTATTTTGAAGGGACTCAAACCTCATGAATCCCACGAGAAAAAAGCATTATATGTGTGTAAAATAATACGACTATACAACCCACATCTGTGATTCATGATGACTGAATCCATGTCATTAAAGGTGGAGAAGCTGCAGCGTGCTCATCCACCATTTCCTGAACAGGTGCAATGTGTGTGTGTGTGTGTGTGTGTGTGTGTGTGTGCAGAGCAGGTGGGGGGTGGGGAGAGAGGGTAATGGGTCAGGGCTCTATTTTGAACAAGTACTTACTGGTTCTTTAATAAACCTTTGACCCCCCCCATGGGGTCATATATCCCTAAACAACTGTGCTGCTCTGCCACCCACAGTGATTCACTGCTGGGGGGGTTTTTTCTCTAAAGACGCAGCACTGGACCCGTTTACCCTTCAAACACACCTCTGTGTGGCTCGCTCTGCTCTTCTAACACCGTCGACTGTTTCCTTTATTCACTGACTAATCCAATTATTCTTATTTTTAGAACATGAAGTCCCTGGTGGAGTCCCACAGGGCTCAATCTTTGGCTCATTATTATTCCGTACACAATTACTCGATGGTGATGTCTTTTTAAGAGGGTTTCTTTTTTTTTTTTCAGGAGCTGTGGGTGTCACTGCTGTTTCATTAATGTGTTATTCTGCTGATGCACAAATGTATTTCCACTCATCCATAGTGTTACATCATAACATCTACTCTGCAGAGCTTTGACGCCATCACTTCAACCGTACGAGAATATGAGATGAAACGGATATTATGTTCATATGTGACTGAAGTACAACAGAAATTATGTTGTTGTGTTGTATTTATTGGGACAATGTGCAGTTTTAAACATAAATGTTAACATTTGATGCTCTGCTTTAAAGCTAATTTAAACGTACGACATGTAATTTCAGCCGCTCGGCGTCTCTAAATATAAACAATAACAACAGACGGAGTGTGATGACGGTGTGAAGCAGCAAGGGATGATGGGAGTTGTTGTCTTGGTTGTTAAACCAGCAGCTTCAGTGGGATAGGATTACTCCAGTGTTGATGGTTCAGGATGTTTTTACCCGCAGAGGTCTCCTCCTCTCCAGAACAAACAGACCCGCTGATTACAGGTAAAAACACTGAATAAAGCAGTTTCAGCTAAAAAATCAGTGTTTCTCCACCATGTTGGGCGAGCAGCGGACTTCCTGGAGGGGCTGTTAGCCGAGCTGCTGCTAACGTTTGCCCAGTTTATTTCTCTGATAACTTAAGATCCAGACGTCCAATGACTAAAATCCTTCTTGCGGCTAAAAGATCAAGTTAAAAACCAGCTAAATTTATCATGAAAATGTGGCTTCAAACTGAATAAAAGTCCATTTCTAACAGTTTGTGTGGAACAAGCACAACAAAGCCCATGTATTATCTTGTATGTGTGTAAGTTACTCTTTGCTAGACGCCATTGTAGCGGACAAACACGGCGCCGACGCATGCATCTTGTTTGTTGAATCTGGGGTTGGGAGGGGTTGGACTTCAGAGTTGAGGCCAGAGAAGATTAGAGCTTTAAGTAACTCACATTTAAAGTATATAAAGCTTATCTCTGAACATAGGGAGAAAATGTTGTTAATTAACATATTTATAGTTGTAAACATGTTGATCTTGAACGTATGAGTATTGTGTACGTGTGTGTGGGTGTTGGTGTTGTGGGTGGAGGGGTGGCTGAGGACCAGAAGCAGCAGACGGGGCGCTCCTCCTCATTTGAATGTGAAAGTATTCTGTAGGTCTTGAGGTAGCCTATCTTCCCCCGCCGCAGCGTGTTTTCAATCTGTCCTGCTTGGCTCTGTGACCCCTCAGATGCGGGCCGGGGTCAGGGGTTCAGCCCGCGACAACGCCCCCTATCACTTCTGGTGTCACTCAGATGCTGTCACATCACCCTACAAACCCCCCCAACACACACACACACACACACACACACACACACACACACAGCCACGAGGGCAACAGCACCCTTAACAATAATCTAATTAGGTATCAATGAGCTCCGTAGCCCTGGATGTAATTGGCTTTTTATGGGCGGGTGAGAGGGGTGGGGGGTAGTGGGGGGGTGTACAGCTGGTGGCAGTAAATGAGACAGGATACATCCTCATAAATGTTTAGCATGTGCTGCAGACACACACACATACACACACACACACACACACACACACACGACATGCAGACACACTTGCAAACACTCACAAATTGTGGATGAGGTCCAATCACAACTGTTTTAACGGCCGTCATAAAGTTTTTTAACCGCGTAAACTCTGAACGGCGACTTCTCTGCACACACACGGATATGCTGCTGTCACCGGCGAGCTAAGCTAAAGCTAAAGGCTAACACCACCGTCGCAAGATTGAACTCAGTAAAGTGTATCTGAAAACTAAACCTGTGATTTTATGATTATGTATATATGATGTATATTGTGTCTATATTAACCCCGCGTATGTATATAATATCTAGATTAACATCCTGTGTATATGTATGTTTATTATGTCTTGATGAACATCCTATGGGGTCCCCAGGGGAAGAGTGTCGCTGGGTCTTTATTGACCCCCAGTATACATGATAATACTCAAGAGCTGAGCAGGAAACTAACTGCTGACACTTGATAACTGATTTTTAAAGCCAAAAGTGTCAAAACATTCACTGGTAGCAGCTTCTCAAATGTGAATATGTTCACTTGGGCTTCAGGGAATAATAATCAGCTTTTTTCACTATTTTCTGACATTTTATAAACTGAACAATCAACAGATTATTTAGGCAGTACACAACCTGTCCTTTGGTTTTATGTTGAGTTGGATAAAACAGATGAGCTCAAAATAAACTATTAAAGTCTTCAAACTAGATTTTTGACACAGAGTTCTTGGTCAAGACCAGAACAACAACGTGGTGGCTGGAGGATCTGTTGACAGTGAACTTCAGTGCTGCAAATTTATTTCTAATTAATTGATGTGGAGTAACGCTGGGTTTTAGGGAGGTCACTGTGCAGCTGGAGTCCAGGAGCTTAAAGAGACTCTTATGTTCAGACTGATGAATGTATAAATATCCTGTCTGCTAACTGTTGTGGATTTTCGGGGGTTGATATACTGGCAGTTTTCAGGGTGAAGAAGAGACGACCAAAAGAGGAATTTGTTGAAAGTTTCTGGAAACGCTTTAATGACAAAAACCTTGCAAAGGAGACAATTAGAGAGACTCGTCTTTGTCGTACGATGCCTAAACTCGTCTGACCCTGACAGTCTGAAAACCTTTAAGCAAAACAGAGAAACTAGTTCATCAGTCCTGAATCATAAATCTATGACCTCAGTTTGTATCTTTGGGTTTGCCTGCGTTCTGGCCTGTGAGGCTCCTGGTTCATCAAACAACACATGTTATCTTCTGTCTGAGAGAACAGGAGAGTACAGCTTGGCATTATGCTGTCCTGATCAGTTATGGATTATCCATAACACTAATAACTTATTCATGATATATGACAGCATCAATCACTCCAGTAGAGGCGTTAAAACCCGGCTGTCACTGTGCTGTTTGTCTAATAAACTGACCAGAAGTCACGTTTTAATGTGTGGATTGTAACTCAACACAACTCTTTATCCTGTTCAGTTGGACAGAAATGTGCGTTAATGCAACAACAGCCAACTATAAATGAAGCTGCTGCTGTTTATCGTGTGTCTCTAGTCTCCAACTGCAACACAGAACATGCAGCATATTCATGTGTGAGTGTTATAAAATGTTATAACATCAATTATTAAATGAATTAAATGTATTAAACAGAACATACAGGCCTTTTGCTGTTGATATAAAGGTTGTTTTCTGGTTTGTCTGCTTCATATAACACACTGAACAACATCTAAAATCCCTCTGAGTTGCACTTTGGAGAGAGTTTTAAAGAAAAAAGTATTTGAAGAAGCTAAAACAGAAAAAAGATGCATTTCCAGATCTATCTGGATGAGTTTGGACACAGTTACTCAACACACTGTTATCATGGAAGTGTATGAAAGTCAATTAGCGTCCAGACAGGTCACTATCATCTCTCCCTCTCTCTCTCTCTCTTGTCCACTTCCTCTTTGCCGTCACCTCCCTCTCTCCTCGGGGAGCCCACGCCGCCGCTCTTCCCCCTGAGCGGCCCACGCCAGCCGCGGCGCCGACGCGCTACATTAGCTCAACACCAAAGAGCAGGGGGGCGCGCTAATGAGACACGGGCGTGGGGCTCTGTAGCTCGTTCATCATCCTGCTCCCTCCAATTCCAACGCCCTTTTATCAGGCCCCGGCCGGGCCCCGTGTCATCTCCTCCGACATTAATCAGCTGTCCGGCAAGGCGGGGGCCCCGATAATGCCCTATTAGCCGCCGAGCTCCGGAATCATTACAGGCCAGTGAAAAGGCCAAGGATTACACTCCCCCCCCCGCTCACCTCCTCCACCTCCACCTCCATCCCTCCAGCCGCTCACTCAGAGAGAGAGAGTCTCCTGGAATCAACAACGCCTGACCAGGAGGCGGAAATTAGCAAGCTGGCACAGCGGCTAAGCCTCAGGAAGAGGTTGGTTTGGCTTGTTTACCCCCCCCCCCCTCCCTCCCTCCCTGCTAGATGAATACATTTCTGCTATTCTACAGGCTTTTTGTTTCCAGGATGAAGGCTTATCGTCCTCTAAAAAGCAGGAATCTGAGCCAATATTGACCTCCAGTTGACGTTTTGTCTCTTAACTTGTGGTTTCTGTTGCTGGCTGACTGTAAATACACGTCAATAGTGATCAGTTCACTCTGCCTGCTGTTCCTCAGAGCTCCCAGACTCCATTTATCTGAGGTCATACACACATATACATATATATACAGTCGATTAGATGCAGACTATTAAATTAATCTGCTTCTTAAATGTGAATATTTTCCAGTTTTTTAGTCTTCTGTGAGAGAAAACTGACTATTTTTGAGCTGTGGACAAAATAAGACATTTGAGGTTTTGGGAAACAGTGATGGACATTTTTCATTGTTTTATAGACCAAACATTATATTGGATTATGAGATTATTGTTGATTATCTGCTGACCAATCACTGCTCTGCATCCAGCGCTTTCTGTTGTCATTTATATCTTTATATCATCTTCAGACCCGTCTCTCTCCTTTCTTTAAGACATGTCTGCTCACACCCGACTGTTTTTATGATTTTTATCTGATTTTTATCCTCATAATTATATCTGTTTATGAATATACTCTTTAAATGAACTGACTTGACTTGACAGTCTCAAGAGCTCTGACACTAACATATTACTATGATGATGCAGGTTATTACTTAATTTAATATAAGTTATTAACATTATTTGCATTATTATTTGTGTTCTTGGAATCTGATTGATCGACATAAAAGAAAACATCCTCTCACCCAAAACAACAGATATTTTATTGATAATAAATTGGAATAATTAGTTTATTTCACAATAAAAGCCTTTAATTTGTATGTTAATGAGTCCATCATGCTCTCTGTTATTGTGGATAAAGAGATGTTATATTAACACCAGTGTTAAGCAGCAGTTACTTTTTACAGTAACAGTAGTTTATAATTTGAAATTCAGTAATTATATCAGCATCATTAATCCCAGTAAAGCTCCGTTATGTTTACACTTGTGTGCTCGTTGTCTTACTGGGATTAATGGAGGTTGATGTCAGTGTGGTCTCTGTGATCAGCTGACGTGTTGTTGTGTTTTCTTAGCCGGCTTGCTAACGTTAGCCGCAGGTACGCCTACATCCAGGAGTCACATGACGCTGGAGTTCAGAGTTCAGAGGTGTGAATCATGCAGCTAACGCTAACGCTAGCTGCTGGATGCTCAGTAAATCTGTTTCCTGCCTGCTTGTTAAACCACAAACGTCTCAGTTTTTGTTTCTACATGTGTTAAATACAAAAGATGCAGCGTGTGTGTGTGTGGAGGATTCTCAGTTGTTTAAAGGCAACTTCAAACTCAGCTGACGGCTGAATAACATAGTAAATAACAAGTCATGTAAAGAGTTAATTACTTTTAACGTGAGTGATGTTTGCTCAGTAATTAATTACAAGTTTTATTTTAAAGTAGGTTTGCTCAGGAGTCTTTTACTTGGTGTTTTGCAGCCAAGCACCAGTTACACTGATTAACATGTTTTAAATGTCTTCTGTTGTGATGTCATATTGTTATAAACACATAATAAAACACAGACGCAGTGTGAGCGGTCACATGAGCAGCCGTCTGCCCTTCAAACTAAAACTCAGGTTCCAGCTGATCCCAGGGCGGCCGATGTCAGTGAACGCAACGTGACATTTCCTGTTTGGAGAGGAAGTTAAAAGACAGAACGACAGAGTTGGAACATTTCCTTCTCGCTCAAACGCAGACGGTCAGTAGATTACACAAGAAGCGCCGTCTGCTGCGTGTCTGTTGGTTCACAGCAGCGCCATGAAGACGATCCTTTTTAAAGGGGGGGGGGGGCGGGGGCTGCGCTCCCAAAAAAACAGCCTCCAGTTCAGTTTAACCTATATATCCTCCCATCTCCACATCCAGTCGGACGCCTCTCATCCGTCTTTCAGCCTCCTTCTCCATAACTCATTCATTATCACCTCCGGGATCTCCGCAGTGATCAATGATTATGAATGTCATCCACAGAGCGAGAGAGTTGCAGAGTGTGCCCTAAACCCCCCCTCCTACCTCCCCCACCTCCCCCTCCTCGCTAGTAATTCGTCGGTATGGATCATAATCGTAATTATGAGATATGCTTTCACTTCCCGTTCTGATTATCTGTCTGCATGCACGAGCGAGCTGGCATTAGAGGTAGCAAAACATCCATCATGTGCAGCAGACACAGGCAGATTAGTAGGGCTAGCCTGGTGATAGATAGCCGCTGAAAGGGTAATGATTAGCTCCTGTAGTGTCCGTGGAGCCGAGGCCCCTGCCGGTGTCACACACTGCCCTCCGCCAGCCATGCAAAGTGGAGCAGATGAGGGACCCATTTGTATTCATTAGAGCATGGAGTTAGCTCCTAACAAAAAAAAAAAAGAAAAGAGGAAAGAAAAGGTGCTCCTCTGTCTCTCTCTGTCTGTCTGTCTCACACCAGCCTTTCCATTCTCAATCAAAACATTTGTACAAGGTGACGCCGAACACGGAGCGACAACTCGAGCTCTTTCTCTGCTACGCTTCCCATCAGCTGACCCCGAACCGAAGAGGATCAAGATTTAAACGCACAATATGTAATTTGGGGCGAGCAGCGGACTTCCTGGAGGGGCTGTTAGCCGAGCTGCTGCTAACGTTTGCCCAGTTTATTTCTCTGATAACTTAAGATCCAGACGTCCAATGACTAAAATCCTTCTTGCGGCTAAAAGATCAAGTTAAAAACCAGCTAAATTTATCATGAAAATGTGGCTTCAAACTGAATAAAAGTCCATTTCTAACAATTTGTGTGGAACAAGCACAACAAAGCCCATGTATTATCTTGTATGTGTGTAAGTTACTCTTTGCTAGACGCCATTGTAGCGGACAAACACGGCACCGACCTTAAAGTGGTGAATTCTCTGCTGCCAACTGAAAACTAATAATCAGATCCAGCTCTCTCAGATGGGAGGGGTTGGACTTCAGAGCTGAGGCCAGAGAAGCACAGCTGATCTCTGACAAACTGCAGTTAATCAATCTGAATAAAGAATAAATGATGTAGATTAAAATCCTTTATATCCTATATATGTCAATGAATTTTTCTCTAAAATGAGCAGAGTGACTTTGTCATTGTGGCTCTTTGGTAGAGGAGGTATGACGCCATTGACAGGCCACCAAATGAAACGGTCCGTTACTTTGATTAAAATGACAGATTTCTCTGGGTTTGAAAACTGTTGGAAACATTTGGGATAATGTAAGAACACAACTCAACAACATATAGAACATAGGTCTAGTTGTTTTTACACATTTTAATGAGGAATTATTACAGATTAGAGCTTTAAGTGTCAACATGGTGAATAAATGATGAAGAATGCGGCTTGAACGTCACTCAAGCTTCAACTGAATGAATAAATGAAACAAGCAGGACTGTAAACACACATGTATGTTGTTAATTACCATGTTTTCCTATTAATTTGATGTTTGTGTGGTTTTTTTTTTCTTCTTCTACATGTTGCTTCAGTCTCAGTTGTCGAGGTGAGACGAGACGACGTGTCGGCCAATTAAAGAAAGCAACATGACGGAGGTTAGACGACACCTATGATGTTCTAATTAGTCCAACAGGGTATTTTTACAAGATGTTGGTTCCATACAGTCACACTCTGACGGCAGACAAGCACCACAAACAACAAAAGCAGCAGTTTAAAGCAGCAGCTCAACATTTTACTGCACTGACAGTCGATGTTTGCAGACATTAAACTCAGATTTAAAGGAAAAGTTTAACAGTTTAAGCAAAGAAAAGTGTTAAATTTTCATGCAGTAGTTATGATTATTAAGATTAGTTAATAAAACAGTTTATTCATATTTCAGACAACATAATTCAATAAGTGCAACTGTTGAGTCCCAGAATAAAAGTACAGACCTGGAAATGTGTAGAATTTATATTTAGCATTTATAAGCAGTTAATAAATGGCTCTAATGTTTATAAGCAGCTGTAAGGACTTTACTCTTTATTAATGTGCAGTATTTGTCATTAACTGTAACGTTTACTGTGAAAACACATTTTATATTATTACTACTGTGTTTTATCAGGTTTGTTTTTGGCTGAGTTGCGATTTAGAAGAGAAACACAACAGAAATATTAATGCACTTTAAGATGCAGATTGTACAGAACAAGCTGTAAACACAACAACTCAACAACATATAGAACATAGGTCTAGACCTGAGTGACAACAACCTGAGGGTTTCAGGAGAGAAGCTTCTGTCTGGTCTAGTTGTTTTAAGCATTTTAATGAGGAATTATTACAGATTAGAGCTTTAAATCAACTTTGCAAGCTGTACATATTTCATAAAACCACTTAAATACATTCTTTCAGTAGCTGACACATTTGAAATGTATAATACATCAAATGGTTTATTCCACTGTAAATGTTTTTTGATTTATTGGGAACATTTGAAAAAGCAGCGGTGACTGGAAACAAGGTGAATTGAGTGTAGGCTGTAAACTAGAAGATGCTAAAAAGGTTTAATACACTGAACACACTAACACGCTAAGATATGAATCAAATCAGTCATGTGACTTCTGTTTTTATCAACAGGCTTCCAGTAAGGACGTCTCTGGAAGAGCCTTTTTTTTTTGATGTCTTCCCTCCTTTTAGCTGCTCTTCTTGGGGTCAAACATAAAGACAAAAGTGTAAAGTAACTGCTGCCGTCTTCTGCAGCTGACGTCTGTCGAATGTGTGTTTTCTTCCTTTTCTGAACGGTTGACAACATGCGACTGTGAACGCGTCTGTTAAAGCTCAACAAGGAGAAAAATAAAAGCAGCCTGAAGGTATTGTTGCAGCCTGCCTGCCTGCCACTGCCGGGCCTCTGGTATTGACACACTGATGATACTGTCATTGTAAATCAAGCCTGGTTGCAAGTGTATCAGATAAGTGGCGCACTGCTACATGAAGCCGGAAGGCTGTAATGAATCAACAGGAGCAGAGAGAGAGAGAGAGAGAGAGAGAGAGAGAGACCTCTTTAAATAAATACTCAGTTCACAGTGCAGATAAGAAAAGATCAGAGGAGCAACGTACTGATGCAGCTGACTGGACAGCGTCTGTTACATACATATATTATATTGGCAGTGGCATTATAATGCAATAAATTAGGATGACAGTCACGCCTATTATTCCATCACTCGCTGTCTCCCGTGTTGAACGGGTGTGTCTAATTGTGAGCCTCTGCCATAAACCGGGGGTCATCATGTGCAGTTAGTGTCACGTCATCACCTGTACAGAAGTGCGGCTCGCTGATAGAATCAGCGTCCTGTCACAGCTGATCTTCGCCCAAGTGATTTATGGGAAACAGAGGATGTGGCGTCGCCTGCCTGCAGACAGCAACAGGCGTCTGCTGCCGCGGCTGTCTGGACGGAAAGAGGAGGACACACAACAGAGCCCCCGCTGTGAGCGTCCGGCGTCCCGGCCTTTAATACTCCCGCCCTTCATCTATCTGATAAGCTGGCTAGGTGTGTCCCTCAGGCTGAAGATGCTCCACACCTCATGCTTTTATCTGCCTCTGCTGTTGAGGATATGGAGCCCTGCTTCACAGATGTATGCCTTGATATGAGGTCCTTTCATATATATTTCTTTTATTATTATTTGTATGTCTTATATTTTCAGGACTGATAGACAAACCCTTCAACAGACGGGCTCATTCCTCCGAAGCCCTGCGATATCATTACTGCGTCTCATTTTTAAAAGTCCACTGATGCTAAAAATATGCTGTCATCCTACACTGTTTCCATCATGACCTTTTCCTATTTCCATAAATTAAAAAGCACAATCTGAGTCTGCTGGAAGTAAATCAGATTGGCTTTCTGTTTGAGCAGCTAGCCGAGGCTCAACTCGAGCTAACTGGAAATGCTAATATGCTAATGTTTAGCTGGTGTAATGTGTGTATTAGTTAGCATGCTAAAGTTGAAGCAGCTAATGTCGTTTTATTGTAATATTAAATTACTCAAGCGGGAGGAAATAGTGCGTTTGTTTCAGCTGTGGATGAATCTACGTGTTTTTGGCAGCGGGACAGTGTGTGTGTGTGTGTGTGTGTGTGTGTGTGTGCAGTTTGGTCGGCACCTCCTGGACCCGAGGCTGCGGCTGGACATCCAGGAGATCCAGGACAGGATAGGAGGCGTCAGGGAACAGTACAAAGCCAGTGATGATAGTAGTAATTAGTCACTTATGAACATTTTCATATTCAAATAACGAGTGCTGACAACTGTCATTATATTCTGATGGAAAACAGCAGCTCAGCCAGCGATCTGCTTCTCAGATGAACCTCAGACTCTTGGCTGCTTCGTCACGTCGAGGAGAGACAACAGTTCATTCATAACCTCAGCAGCCTATCGACAGACGAATATCACACAACCGCATCGTCAGTGGTTTCATTCCTGCCGCAGAGCTTTGTTGCATGACTCCTTCTCCTCTAAATTACATTTATATACGACTACACAGTTTCCCCAGTTATGTTGCACTGGCAGACGTAATCACCGCCTCCGTTATGTTCACAGGAAAACGTCTTTTTGAGCAGATAAAGTGCAACATTTACTGTATTTGTGTTTTTCTGTCAGTGTCTGAACAACCAGCAGATGATTTACTGCAACAGCAGCTGTTCTGGTACCAAGAAAAACATTTGATATGTTCATTATCAACATTTTAGCAACTTGTAAACAACATGTCCTCATTATATTGACAGAAAATGTAAATCAGCCAGAATTATGTTTCCTGAAAAACATAATTGATGTTGCAATAGTCAAATAAATGTCATTAGTAGGAGAGTGTTGGTGTGTTGTTCTCCTCTCTACCTGCCAAAGAAAAGCAACATTATACAAAACATCTGTAAGAAAACAGAAAAAATGGAAATCACCTCTATTATAAGACATCAACAGGAATCTACAGAATGTGATTATATGTGTAGAGCATGTAAATAATAATAATAATAATAATTTAATAGAGGTTATGTGACTGTAACAAACAGCTGCCAGCCAATCAGAAACAAGTGTTTTCCACTGACATGTGGCTCCTTCCTTCACCTGTAACCTTCACCAACATTGGACTTAAGGGTGATGAAGCTTTAATTTAGTTGATTAGTCGACTGTTTTAGTTTTTTTTAAAGGAAAAATATTAAATATTTGCTGCTTTTGTGTCTCAAAGATGATAGAAAACTGAATATCTTTGGACTGTAGATCAGATTAAACAAGACATTTGAAGATGTAACTATTGACTAATTTTCATTAAATTCCAGATGAAACGACATGTTGAGAGTTTTTAACCTCCGTATGGTGACGTATTTATGAGTGAAACAGGACAGACATACATTGTACATTTTAATGAATCTGAATTGATTGATTGATTGATTGATTGGTGGATGTCATGATATTATTGGTTGAAACTGGTTGGGTCAAGCCTACGTAAGTACACGTCACACTTTTTGTTTTACAGGAAGAAAACATGATTGGATTTTGATATAAAAATACAAAGAAATTGATTTATTTGGTATTTTTTTGATCATATATTGCACAATATGACCAGCAACATGATATAAAACAGTTTAAAATGTTTAATTTCTACTTCTGTGCAGCAAAGATGGACAATAAAGTTGTTTTGATTTGATTAACTGAGAAGAATAATCTGATAAAGCTTCCTCCCTCAGAGGTCAGAGGTCGGTGTCAGCGTCTTGCTCACGGACACTCCAGCAGGCAGATATCTGCTGCTGCTGACGCTCATACGGTAGCTGAACATCCACCTGCGTGGCTCCGAGCCAGTCTGCAGGAAGGAAGGTGTTCGTCCTGACCTTTGCAGCACAGCTCTGGAAGGTCTTTCTTTAATTAAGCGTGTCATTTTTTTGGCCGCTGCTTTTGCAATAATCCATTTGAAGCCATCGCGCGACCCCCAAAGCCCGTCCTCATAAAGTTTTGGAGTTTCATATTCCGGTTGCTTTATGGCCTCCTCTCTTGCCTGCACAGTGTCAAGGCGGCTGATGGAGGGAATTAGTCCTGACCTTTAAGGAGGAGGAGTGGAAGGCCTGTCATTAGTAAGGTACCAGGAAGACATTACCCCGCCTCGCTGACCTACACAGATACTGTTCAGATAAGAGATGAAGAATCACCGCTCTGTCCCTGGAAGCCCCACAAGGAAAAAGAATGTCTTCTCTGACCTGCTGCAATTTTCTACTCAGGTTTTTTTTTTTTAAACCAAGAATCCTTCTGGGAGCTTTTATTTCCTCATGAAGCAGCTTCAGATATGTTTGTTGTATCTTCTGTTGTGTGCAGGTGCATCTACGGTGTCTTGTTTCAGTGTACTGGAGATAATGTGTACACGGACTTTATTTTTAAAAAAGGTAGATTTTTTATATTTTTCTTATTGTTAACAAATCATTTCTTATTGATTGATCAGTTTCTATCTGCAGTCTGATTGGTTTTGAGATACTGAAGTTCAGAGTTTTGACGTCCTAGTTAGAAAAACTGACATATTTCTCTTTATTTGTCAAGATAACACACACCCTTACTGTACTCCAAATATATAATATCTGTATAAATGGGGTTTACATGATCAGGTGGATTTCAGATAGAAACTTAATTATGACTTTGTTTTGAGACACAAAATTTTACATGAACTACTGAAATGACTTATATTTTTCTAAATGTTGATTGTTGACAGATCTGAACTGATCATTCAGTTCACAAAGTTTTACCAACAACAAAGTTAAAGATGATTAAAAAAACTCGTTTTTTCTGCTTTGTTTTGTTGTTGTTTTTTTGCTGTTGCTCTTCATGTCAGAACCTTTCTCGTCTTTATCTGATCCTAAATTTACTTCTTTTTAACTCTGTTTTATTCTTTTTGACAAACTGTCAGTGTGAGAGCTCTGAATGTTTCTCTGTCATCACTGCTTCTGCTGCAGGACTCAAGTTTACTGTTAAACTCACACAAACCCAGTTAGCAGCAGCTAGCGTTAGCATCAGCAGCTAGCGTTAGCATCAGCAGCTAGCGTTAGCATCAGCAGCTAGCAGCCTGAATATATCTCATATTTTTACATATTAACGTTCTGTCTTTCACTTCTATAATTTGTTAAGTAAACGGATAACATTAATTATAGCTAACTGGTAGTTAGCTACCAGTTAGCTAACTTAGCTAACGGTAAAAATCTGCTTCTCACCGAGTTCAAACAAGATAAAAACTGACTTTAACTCAGTTGGTGTTTGTATCAGAATCATTTAGCAGTGAGGTCACATGGTAAAGAGGTGGAGTCTGATTGGTTCTTTGCAGACGGAAACAAGTTTGAGATTTATTTTTGAGATCTTAGGGCCAATAATACAGAAAACAAACTATAAACATATGCAAACTGTTAATAACTTGTCAAATAATAGATTAAGTTCATGTGCATGCTTTTTCCTGGTCAGAATCCTGGCGCTTACATTACCCACAATGCAAATTCAGCCCTCTGGAGCTGCTGACCACGCTGCTCTCTGACTCCACTCCTCCATCACTTCAGGCAGTTTATCAGATTTCATACAAAAGACTTTATATGACTTTTTACAAAGAGAACAACTGGAAACACATCAGTGGAGTTCCTGGTTAATAAATATCTCAGCCTACATTCACTCTACATGCTGAAGTGGCCAAAATCTGATTTTTTTTTTGGCCTCTAAGTGACTCAGATCTGATTTTTTCATATCAGATCTCTGCATACGTGTTCCTAGCTCCAGTTGTTGTTAATATACACATGCCGCCTTCTCATCCTTAACAATTAATGATCCTGGACGTGTATGCTGACAGAACCATGTCATCTATGTTCAGGGTTTGACTGTTGCACAAATTATGTTATTCTTTTTATTCAATCTGTTAAAGTTTAAGCGATATTTGTCTTTAAGTGTTACCTGATTAACTGTGCGCCGTTTCTTAACGAGCTGAACGCACTCGAGCCTTCCATCAGTGGCTGAAACACCGAGTGATTCGCTCTCAGCGGCGACAGATGTACGCGACGCACCGGGGAAGTGAAGCAAGACAACCAGGCCAACATGGAGAACACAGCACACTGTAATCATACCATCCAGTGGCTCCTGACGCCGCCATGTGAGTGCCTCCTCTCTCTGGCTGGCTAGTGCGCCGTGAGCAGCCAGGCGGCGGCGCCTGATTCACGCCCAGGGAGGAGACAGACACCCACCGTCTGCCTCTTCTCTATGTCTGAATGCTCCGTCGCCCGTCCTGTCCCCCCACCTCGATCCTGATGAGGCTTCCTGAGGATAATTAGTCATTAGTCAGGTGAGAGAGGGAGAGAGAGAAGGGGAGAAATTAGCAAGCTCAGATGTCTGTAGTCTTACCTGAAGAGGTTTGACAACAGCGCCACTTCATCTATGTGTCGGTCAGTGGAAGATTTCTACAGCGTGAGATGTTGTTATGTACAGAACTCCTAAAAAAATCTATCTACTTTTTGCCATTATGAGCTTGATGTAGTTAAAATATTGCAGGTTTGGTCCCTCTGACTGATATATTATTATATATGACATCATTAGATTATTAATAGTGAAGCATCAGTGTTAGAGCAGCATGTTACTGTTGTAGCTGCTGGAGGTGGAGCTAGTTTACACTACTTTATATACAGTTAGCTAGTTTCAGCTAGTTTCTAGTTTTGATCCACAACAACACAATGACAAAATCACGCTGCTCATTTTAGGGAAAAGCTCATTGATGAAGACATGGTGTAACTATAAATTACATTTTATCTGCATAATTTATTCTTTATTGACATTTGGTGACTGCAGTTTGTCAGAGATCAGCTGTGCTTCTCTGGCCTCAACTCTGAAGTCCAACCCCTCCCATCTGAGAGAGCTGGATCTGAGTGGAAACAAGCTGCAGGATTCAGGAGTGAAGCTGCTGTGTGCAATTTACTGTTGTAGCTGCTGGAGGTAGAGCTAGTTTACACTACTTTATATACAGTTAGCTAGTTTAGTCCACTGGTTCCCAACCTAGGGGTCGGGCCCCTCCAAAGGGTCAGCAGATAAATCTGAGGGGTTGTGAGATGATTAATGGGAGAGGAAAGAAGAAAAAACAAAGTTCTGATACACAAATCTGTTTTCAGTTTCTGGACTTTTTCTCTAATCTTTGATTTTTGCTGAAATATTGGATCATTTGAACATTTATTGAAATGAAAGCATGTGAGAAGTTTAGAGGGAAAAATCACTATTTGGTGGAGCTGTTAACAACTCATAGACATGTGAAATGTGACCCCGACTACACACTGCTTTTTGTAAGACGTCAAAAGACAAAAAGGTTGGAAACCACTGGTTTCATCTTTAACAATGTGTTGTATTTTAAAAGCTTGTTATATTATCCATTGTGTCAAATCTTCATGTGAAAAGTAACTAAAGCTGTTAAATAAATGTAGTGGAGTAGAAAGTACAATATTTCCCTTTGAAATGTAGAAAGTAGCATCACATGGAAATAAAAAAGTTAAGTAAAGAAGCTCTAAACTGAACTTAACTACAGTATTTGAATAAATGTATTTAACTGTAGCTGTTCAGTTGTGTTTTTAGAGAGAACAGTGTTGAACATGCTAATAGTGAAGTTTTACAGAACAGTTTTAAGGTTATAATTCCTCTATTTTGATCACTGGCACCATTCTTAGTGAGTTAGTGTATTTAAAACAATCCAGTTATTGATCCATGATTACCTTCTTTATGACTCATTCCTTCTCATAGCAACAGGAAAGACAACTGACTGAAAGTAACGTTAACTTAATAACGTAACTTTAGCTTAGCTGTTTATAAACGTGTTACTGAATGAAGATGCTTCTTCTTAACAGCAGTAAGCGATCAAACAGAACTCCTTCAATAAAGTTTATTCATATATAGCAAGTTTCTAGATAAAATATCACAAGGTGCTTCACAATAAGAGATAAAAGATAAAGCAATAAAAAATAATAAATAGAGATAGAAATAGATAAAAAAGAACAACAGCAATAACTAATTAGTTCATTTGTCCGTCTTTGTTTTTATTCGTAAAAGACTTTGTCATCATTTTTATTTAGTTTTAGTCTTCAGTGAATATTTTTGTCATAGTTTTTGCTGATGAGATGAACCCTGGAGAGAAATGCTGGAAAAGCTGTTAGTGTGTTAAAAGTGTTTGAGTGGAGTTTCTCCTGTAATGAAGCAGGACGTTTGTGTGTTTACATCCTACACTTCTGTAACTTCTAAACGTTTCCCTCCTCTCTTTCTCTCTTTCTCTTGGGAACCTCGCATAAGTGGGAAATTGAACATGACTACTTCGACCTCTGCGTGTTCTACCTCACACACCTTCTCTCGACCCACCACTGAATGCTAAATTCAATCAAAGGCAACGCCACTGTGATCAAGGGGCTGGTTTCACAGTTGCTTTTGGCTCAGACTCCGCGTGCTTTGAACCGAAAACCACTGAAGGACATCGGGAGCTAGACTAAATACACACACTCACAGTCCCTAAAGGCTGAGCTGGCAAGCCTTTTTTTCTCGTTGTTTTTCATATATTTTCTCTCTGCATGAGCCGGAGGGGGGGCACGGGAATCCTATGCCAGAGCGTTTATTGATCCTGAGCACGGTCCTCTGGAGCCCCTGCCTCTCTTAACATTGAGCACATATGAACTAACACAGGCCGCTGCAGTTTTTCATTATGTGAAATGTAGATGTGATTGAGAAATTCTGCTGCTATGAGCCCTGATTCTAGGGGGCTGAAGAAAAGGAGCCTGAAAACCACACTTTGAAAAGCATTTCTGAAGCACTCGCAGAACAGCCGAGCAGGAATTAAATTGGTGACAGACCCTCCGCAGATCGGAGATAAACACTATAATATATTTGACTTGTCATCACCTCCACACCCTACGGTGACATTACCTTTTATACTGATGTACTTTTTGTTCAGCTGAGTGTCTCCCTTCTCCTTCTATTTGTTAACATGCAATTGATTTGTGCGGCTATCGGATTACAGATATATTCAAGATTTTTGAGCTCGAGTCAGGAGCTGAAAAATGCGTTGACCTCAGACCATTGGCACCACCCAGACCCCAACATACTCCTGTCCAAACCAAAATTGTGCCTGGGAGATATTGTGTGTGTTTTTGAACCCACATTTTTGAGCTAGAAATTGCAAATAATGCACTGATAACATGAACTACGCCCCCCGTTTTCTTCTTTCTTTCCTCCCAACTGCCCGCTTTTAGCGAGGCACCAGTCAGGTCAGAGTAAAGTCACGTCTACTCAGATCCACTCACCCGTATCAAACATTTTAATACCAGTTTATGAAACCTACTGAATCCTTAGCGGGGCCTCACAAGGCTCTGTGTTTGTCTCATTACCATTTTTTGTGGTATGTAAAGCGTGTGGAGTGTGACAGAGAGAGCTGTGATGGTGTTTGTGTTCTGAAAGGAGGATGTAAGATCATTTAAAGATGATTCTTTTAAGGGGGCCATATTGTGCTATTTGTGGTTTTCTGTTATTCATATCCTGTTATGTTATGCATAGTATAAAAGTTACCAAACTTGACAAATGTAGAAATGCTCCCTGCAAGTCAAAAACCAGGGGTTCAACCTGCTTTAAATGATTCCTGTGTGATGTTTTTTTTTATACCTTGGTGATCGTGTGTGTCCATAAACAGCCGTCTGTTCTGACGCCTTTGTTGCTATCAGGGATGTCTGTTCAGTTAATTACCTTTTCTTTCAATAGACCAATACTCGTTAACTGATAACAAACGTGTTCATTTTGAAGAAAAGTCCAGCAGTCGGTGGTCAAAGCTAACGTTAGCTAACGTTTAGCTCGTCCTTCTTCTCCTCAAAGTGTTTTTCGATGCGTTTAGTCACAGCAGCTCTAAATGGGATAAAGCACAGAGGCTTAAAGTATGAATATAAATAATAATAGGAATATTGACCCTCTTGCCTCCATGTTGGACAATCGAAAGGCTTGATGAGACGAATAAATCAGTTTTGGATTGATCTCTCTACGACATTCCTACGGGCTGTGGTAGCCATATTAGTTACATAGGTGGCGCTAGTGAGCACATTTTGGCACTTTTGAGGGTTAATTTTTACATTTAACCAATTTTTTCAGCGGACCTGATGGGTGTGCCCAATTTGGTGAGTTTTTGAGCATTTTTAAGGGGTTAAATTCAGGGTTTAAGTGGGTTCAGGCTCTAATAGGGCGACCCTGATTATAAGATGACCCCCCCTTTTTCCATCGGCTACGTTGTGATTGGCTGTTTCTCGCTAAAATATCCCAACTTTTTATGTCCACAGTCGACTAACTAAAGAAGGCTTTTGCACTGCTGATTTAACTGGGAGTATCAGTTTCAGCTGTAGAAGTGCTGAAATGCGGAATAATTAACAAGGTTTTTACTCCCAGAACCAAATAAATGTTTTGGTCGTCGTAGATTGTGACGAGACATCGCTGTGATTATTTAAGTACTGAAAGGAGATCAGCTGTAAACGTCCTCTGATAGTGTAGTGATAGTAAGGATATTTAAGAATGAATCTTTTAAGGGGACATATTGTGCTTTTTATGGTTTTCTGTTGTTTATATCCTGTTCTGATGTTGGATGTTAAACATGGTCAAAGTTCGCCAGTCTAAGCTGCAGAAATGCTCAAACTAAGAATATCTATGAGAGGAATAAAAGGATTTTTACTCCCAGAACCAGGTGTGCCTGAAAAAAGCTGCTCCAACTTTACAATAAGTCAGCAGAGATTCAAGAAAACAGATGCATGAAGAACAGATGCAGAAACATTTAAACAACATGAGCTAAAAAGATTCAGTCCACATCAACGTTATACTTCCTGTTTACAGTCATTATGGGAACCCAAACTCACTTCCTGTTTCTTGTCTATAAGTTATTCTTCCTAGAGGTGTTTAGTCTTTTTTTTTATGACTCACAAGAAAACAACAAAACCTCTTTGTCCCTGAAAATGTGAGATTGAAAATCAAATTGATGTTATCAGATCAGAAGTAATTTCACAAATCTAACAGCTTCAGCGCTCCAGTCTCAGTGAACTGGAAACGTGCCTGTTTAACATCCGCTCTGCAGTATAAATCAGGATATCAGTTCTCTCAGCCTCCATAAAGACAGTAAAGCTTTAGATAGAAAGCAGAGATGACCTGAGCCGGGTTCAGTCTCATGCCAGTGAACCTATAATGTGGTTACAGAGCCGAGGATTACATATGAAAACCTTGGAAAAGACTCCGAGTCTCAATAAAAAAATATCTGAAATGGCTGCAATCTTTTTTCATTCATCTCTTGACAGGCCAAAAACAGTCAACTCCAGTGATGGATTAGTTTGTCAATGAGCTCTGAGCATCCAAAAAAAAAAAAAAGGCTGTGTAACTCTGACACAGCATTAGTCAAAAAAATGCGTTGTGGTACCATATGTTGGTACCCGAGCCTCTGTGTAGTACATGACAAGCATGATGGTGCCAAATAACTTTGAACAGCCTCTATGAGAACCAGCCAGCCGGAGGAATTCAGGCCTCTGCTGAAACGTCTGAAAAGGGAAATGTGTGCCGCTCAATTGTTCCAAAACGCTTATTAATTCCACAGTCCTGATACCGCAGAGCTCGGTCCCATACACAGACCCGTTGATGCACACATACAGCGTAACACCACACGAGTAAACATTTGCATCTTCCAAACAGCAACTCTGTTCTTTATCAGACGCAGCAGAGCTCAGCTGTGGAATGAGGACCAGCTTTGATAAAAAACTCTTCTTTAGATTTGTTTTTTCCCTTTTCTATTTTCTGGTGAGACGACTTTTTTAGGCTTTAAGTTGTAGGTTTTCATGCATTAAAGGTTTATTTGTCTTGTTATGTGTGCAAATAATTGGACAATATTAAGTAACACAGACACACTCAGGAGCCCCAAAAGCCTGATTAACCCAAAATGAGTTATAAATACTCTGACAGGTCCTCCATCCTCCATCCTCTGCTTCTGGATTTGAAGAGGAACTTTAATATTTGTAGTTTATATTGAGCTCATCTGTTGTAAAGTTGTGTTTTTATCCATCTGCACACAGAAAACTGTACCAGCAGTGCTGTATTATTGTCTTTAATCATCCATCGCTTGTCAGAAAAAGTCAGAAAATGGCGAAAATGTTGATAATTGTTCCCTGAAAGCCATGTGAACATATTCAGATGACTTGTTTTGTTGAGAAGATGTTGACTTTACTATCATGGAAAACTGGAAAAATATCAAATATTCACATCTGAGAAGCTGCTACCACAGAATTTTTGGCATATTTGCTTTAAAAAAAAAAAAAGAAAAGATGAAAAAGTTATCAAACCACCACCAGCAGCGTCTAGACTGCGGGGAGATCCTGTCCTGTCTCCTTTCTTCATAACAGCCTTCACTTTTTATGAAGATGCTTTAATCTAGTCGTCAAAAAGCTTTCTGTCATTCTAAACGTCAGTAAATATTGTTTCTACACTTCCAGCTGATCTCTCATTATCGAACCGTCTTGAAAAACTTCTGACGCAGAGACTTTAAAAATCACTAAAGTGAAGTGTGTTTACATACAGATGACAAATGGTGCCTCATTTCACTAATGATCGCGAGCCCCACAGCAAGTATGTCGTTTCTTTTGATCAGTTAAACGTGTCAAAAACTAGATGAAATGATCTTGATGTTGGAAGTCGGAGCCGGCGTTGTTGACCTGAAGATTCCTGTGTAAGTTACACTGTGATATCTGTTCCAGGCGGCCAGTTTCTGTCAGACTCAGAGAGAACAGGTGAAATCATTCACGTCGCGTATCGGGATTATTTAGAAAGCCGCGGGAGGCTCGGCGTGAGTCCTCGTTTTCCCTGCGACAGAGCAAAGTTAGCGTGACCCCGCAGGAGCCGCGCCGGCCACATCTATGGGAAATACTGCACTGCTAAGTTGAAATAAACTGAAATGTTCCTTTAATGTCCCTCTTTTTCACAATGTCAGATAAACTAAATTAACCACAGCGGCATGTGAACTCCGTTCTCCAGTGTCAGGCTCTGCTTTGTACTCCCGCCCGTTCAATATATTAGGACATTCTTATGGTCCTTTTTTTTTCTCCCTCTCTCCTTTGATATGTCTTTTTTCCCTCCTCAGAAAAACTGTGCATTTGATTTTGGAGAAAATGGAACACAGCTTCTGAGATTGAGCAATGAGGTGTGGTATGCCGGGCTGACTGGCAGATCACAGTAACGCAGGAACTCGAGATTTTTTTAACGCTCAGATGTTTAAAGATAATCTTGCATTGCACTGGAGGTCTGCGGGAGGGGGGGAGGAGCGGGACTTGCTCTATGAGGTTATCATGATACTGAAGTATGAACAAATACTGAAATTAACACACAAGTCTAAATGGATAAAATATTTATCATACATTGTAAAAATGATGCCTCATTCATACACATCTTTTTTAGATGCTGTTTGGGTCTGTTGGGACATTGTTTTAGTTTCTTCAGCTGTTTAATAATGGAAGGGGGGCATCTGTATGACCATGAGATGTGTTATTCATTTATTTGATTTCAATCTCATGAAACTGAGAGTCAGTTAAAACAAACATTGAGGCATTGATGTTTTCTGGCTGATAGCTTTCAGAGTGATATCATATATTTAAGGAGGAATTGCAGATGAAACGGGAAAAACACACCTCGAACAATTACTTCAAGGTTTTTATTTTTATTTTTTTGGGGTGTCTCCAGTCCAGTGAAGTTTTCTAAGTTGTAATTAACGTTTTAATGTAAGAAACAGACAGAATCAGTTGTTTCAGTGTCTCAGAGTGACGTTGATGTTTTCTTCCTCCAGTTTCAATCTGTTTTCTCTATATGCCAAATATATGTCAAAAAATTAGTATTTTAACATCACACTCCGTTTTTTCTCCTCCTGTTAGACGCTTTCTAATGTTTGATGACTCATCTTGTGTGCTAAAGTGCTAAAGCTAACCGCACCCATCACATCAAACCATCTGCGAGTCGCCAGATTCACTTTTGAAACGTCGCGAAAAGGAAAATGCAAGTTAGCTGCGTTTCCATCGACTGGTTTGAATGAATGAACTACACTACGCAGTGCATAGTTTCATCAGAAGATGAAACAAACAGTCATATTTTGCCTTGACAAGAGAAAAACAGAGAAGTCTTCAGGAGTTTGTTTTAACTAGTCAAGTTGTCGGCCGTGCTTCACGCTACCACGAGACACAGAGAAACAGCTGATCAGTCACGCATCAGTCACGCAATATAAAAATGAAGGTTAATGGAAACACAGCTCCCCAAAAGGGAAGCCAACATGTTCGCAAACGGGACATGAGCCAAATTAAAAAATCAAGTTCACATCAAATACATTTTTCCCAAAGATGGTTTCTGTCATTTAAGGTCGCTGATGTTTATCCAAGTGCTCATTTTTCTGATAAGTTCGTTTTTAATTGGTTATTTGACGATATAAAAAAGGAGATGTGACGTCATGATTGACAGCCGTGCTGAAGACTCCAAATGACGTCACATAAGCAAGATGGCCGCTCCCTGAAAGGACATATTTTGGCTTCACTTTTGCACAGCGGCAGGAAGTGGAGACTCATCGTCCATGTTTATAAACAGTCTAAGGTCGCAGTGGCTAACAGAGAATATGTAATAAGGAGGGAGACAGGAAGGGTCTGATCTCAAAACCCCGCCCACTTCTTTTTTAGCAGTCCAATCAAATGTGAAGGATTTAATTTAAACCTGTACACAGTTCAAATATTCTGTTTCACTGGGAAACACGTCAGAGTACAGAAGCTAAAGACGCTCTAACTCTTCTTCATGGAGCCTTTTAAGATCACAGTTTTTTAACCTTTAACCTTTATCAACCTTTAAAACTGCATTTACTGATTATTGATCGTCTTGGGGAGCAGCAGGAACAAGTTGTTAAAACAATACTAACATATCATCAGATTTTAAGTTAGCTTAAGTTGAAGTTACAGAGCAACATCATCGTTCATGTGGAGTCGTGTTTCAGTCCAATCTTCTCTCTCTTTTAGCTTCTCTTTCTGCTCTCCACCAACGTCCTGAGGGAAATATCTGGCTCTTTAGCTGCTAAATGCTACCAGCTAGTCTACAGCTAACTGTGTCTGTTAGCTGTTTGGTGTCGACGCTATGAGAGCCGCTGAGAGTGAACCAGAACAGCCGGACAGATAAACAATGAGCTGAAACTCAACTATAAAGCTGCAGAGTCTCTGATAATCCTCTGTAGGTTCATCACTACGAGACAATAACACATCACACACTGACAGATCATAGCGGTAGAAAATATTGATTATAGACGCTTCGATGCTGTCACATCATTAAATGTGTTTATTGGAAGGAGCAGAAACATGAAAACACTTCTAGAAGTTCATCAATCAGTCACATATTTTGTCATTTAATGTGTTGGATCTGCTGCAGCAAACACTGAAGAGTCTGTTCAACATGTTAGATTATTATATAATATTAAAATCAGTCGTGTATGAACAGCTGTGTGGACTGAACTCATTGGCTGCTGCAGTTGTGTAACGTGGTGGAGCTCAGTTTCACCTCTAAATGATCTTGTTCCCTCGTCTCCATGATTCAGCTGGTACGAACACTGTCACTGAAAATAAAACCCAAACTGTAATAAACCAGAATTATCCTTAAAATATGTGTTTGGTGCTGAAGAGGAAAAGACTGAAGCGACTGACCCTGAAGACTAAAACCTGGACTGTATCTCAATTTCAATATTCATCTCAAGTTTATACAATAAGAACACGTAATATCAGCTGTACGTGGATATAAAATAAATGCAGGAGAAGCAGGAAGCTGATACAAATAATAATAACAAGGGAAGGTATCAACCTGTGTTTTCATCTCCAGTCTCTACTATGACAAGAGCAGAAACATCACATCAATTCTCAGACGATTACGGAGGCCAAAAACGGCCACGGAGAAAAAAAAAACAACCAAAAAAAAAAAATGTATTTGTGCTGCCAAAGTTTGAAGAAAGCAATATTTCCCCTTTAACGTCAACAGAATGACTTGTTGATGTGCTGATTACGGACGTATTGATGTGTGTTGAATGAAGAGGGAAGATTTTTGGAGCAACAAAGCTTTTAGAGTTTTTATGAACTGGATGAAACCAGCAGGAGAGTTTTTTTAAAAGTCTGATATGTTGTAGAATAACGTCTACAGAATCTCAGAAATAACACAGTGACGCGCTCATGAGCCAAAACCTGAAGTATATTCACAGCATATCACTCCAAAGATCAAAATAATATCTGAGAAAGTCTTAATGAGGGTGAAATCTGTTAGCGAAAAATAAAAAATGACTAAATCGAGAGCACAAATGTTTAAATCCAGAGTATGAGTGATTGAATTGAGATCACATAAGACTAAATCAAGAGCACAAATTCCTAAATTGTGAAGCAGGAATGAGTTTTTTTTTTTTTTTTTTTTTCTGCTTGGCCCTCTCGACACTCCGTAGCTTATTGTATTAAAACCAGTGAATCAATTTTATAACGCAGCTGCTCGTCTATAAATCACACCGCGGCGCACAAAACATACACGTTAGGATCTAATTCTGTAGCACAAACATCTACAACTCAACTGAAGAAAGAAAAAAAACTACAAATGCAGCTTTTACAGACAAAACAAAAGATCTGCTTCCTTCACAAGAAAAAAAAAAGAAGCAGTTGGGACGCTTCCAGATGCGATGTAAACACAAACACACACACACACTCGGGCCTTCAGTCACTGTCAGAGCCGGCGTCTGGCCCCAGAAGACAGACGGGTTGGATGCGAGCGAGCGGCTCTTCATCTCTCCGCCACATTAGAGGGACACATGGAGACGACGGCTCCCCGGGTGTTTGTGGTGGCAGTAGCCCGGTGAACTCTGGCTGAACTTCAGCCTCTGACGGCCTCCAACGGATCTGGCCTGAGCTGGAGCGGATGGACTCACACACACACACACACACACACACACACACTGTCCACCCTTATTTTATTATTATTTTATGACTGTCACAGAGAGAAAAGAAGGGGGGTATAATTAATTCCCGTATTAAATATCCGGCACTTTCAGAAACGTTGGCTACCATTTTTTTTTTTTTTAAACATTCCTGGCGTGAAAGATCATCGCTGACTGTTTACTGGAGCTTCTGCAGCTTCTCGCCGGGTTCCTCCTGTCAAAAACGTTTTAAATATTATCACCGTTTTCATATCAGAGATGGAATTTATTCACTGTGGAAAGTTTTACACAAGATTCTGCAGGAAACGCCACCTCCTCCTCCACTTTCTTTATTTTTGAGTTTATTAATAACACAGGAACAAAAGTGACCAGAGTCTGACATGCAGAGAGGATAAAATACACAATAATTATATTAAACACTGAGTTATAATCAAATATGTTGATACAGAAGAACTAAAAACATCAAATATTAATAATAAGATGAATTAAAGACATAGTATGTAACTTTTCTGTATTAAAATGTTGTTGTGTTCTTATATTATCTCAAATGTTTCCAACAGTTTTCCATCTGTCGTTTTAATAAAAACGGCTCCTGTCAATCATCTGTGCTTCCTCTACTTGTTATAACTTGTTGACGTAGCTAACGTTAGCTAGCCGCTGTATTATATTATTGTTTGTATTGTTTGTGATGGAGCTCGATTATTCACCGCTGTGTTTCTGTCTCTGTGAAGCACCAACGTGCAGCTGAGCCAGATTCTGGGACAAGAAGAGAGCAGACGAGCGATGGAGGACGCTTTGAGACAAGCTGATGTGTCTCAGTTCGGACACTTCCTGTAGGACGGTATATGTTCTTACCTGCGTGGACAGCAGTGATGTCTCACATCTGACTTACCAGGATCACAACATGCGGCTGCTTCTTCTTCTCTTCTTTTAAATGTGTTATATAACAGGTAACGTGCAGCGAGCGGGTCGTTGCTGTGAAATAAACACTGACAGCTCATAGAAAGGCTTTTGTGGCTGTTACGGAAATCTTCAGCTTCAGAGGTTATTTATTGACAGTCTGATCTATTGAGGAGACACAGGTTGTTTCCTGACAGCAAGCCTGCTGCTGCTCTCAGTCTGCCTGCTTTAAGAACAACACATATATATATATATATATATAAAGACTGTGGAGACTGTGGAGAGGTGAACCTGTGCTGCAGTTCACCTGCATCTTCTGCACCTGCATCACTGAAGCTCATGTTGCTTCTGCGTCCTGATCAGCAGGTTTGAGAACATCAGAGGTGAGACCAGGTTCTCTCTGCAAGACTCTGATTTTAGAGTCCGTCACAATCACCTCTTGAGAATCATAAATGAAAGACGTTCCTGAGCCCTGATCCCTCGTCCCGTCCTGGACACACCTGTCTGCACCCTGCGGTCCTCCTGCAGCCTTCCTCCTCCTCTTCTTCTGTTATTCCAAATGCTGCTCTGCTTCCTCCTCCCTCTACCTGCTGCTCTGCTTGTTCCTCCTGCTGCTCTGCTCGTTCCTGCTCCAACACCCCCTCTTCCTCTTCCTCTTCCTCACCTCCTGCTCTTCCCTCTGATGGGTCTGGCTCTCTGCTATGGGAGGGGTGGAGGAGCTGTGTGTGTCTCCATCGAGCAGAGAGGACGTGAGCAGCTGACAGCAGGTTAGATGTTAGCTTTACTGATTGTAGTGACTTAAAAGTTTTGCAGTGTAGTTTTTGTTCAGTTACACAAGCTCTATGTAGAAATGTCACATAATTAAACTGATTATATTACTGTGCAGAGACCTAATTTATTGATCTATAGTGACGTTAGCTACACTGTGCTGTGCTGTCATGTGGATCATAGCAGCCAGCAGGCTAATACGTACGCTAACGTTACCTAATATCTGACATAACGTGAATATGAATTACTTATTTTACTGCTTCATATCTGCTCTGTGTGGAGTCCTGGTGGTGTTTCGTGCTTCCTTCTGGCAGAGTAAACGTGTATTTCTCAGTCCGGTCATCTTTAATCTTGATTCGTATTGGCTAGTTTTGAACAAAGCATTTTACTTTACCTACCGCAGCTCCCTCATTCGGTCCCACGCTGCTTCACCACGTCGGCAGGTTACATTTAATGTGTTTAACAAAAAGTTTAAACTGTTTTAAATGATTCTGAACACACATTTCTTATTATTGATGAATCTAATAGACTTGATATGATTTACTAATTTAACAATAAATAATTCAATAGATGAGAAAAGTAAGATTTAGAACATTTGGACTCTTTTAAGCCAAACAACAGTTTCACTGATCTCAAACCGTTTTATCTCCAGGTCATGTGAACGGTGAGATCTCAGAGATCTGCAGAGTTTAATGCTTCTATGATAAAGAGAGAAGAATCTGAAAAGCTGCAAACATCACAGAATTAAAAACAACTTCACTGAACTAAACTGATTATCATCATTTAATATGTCAGTTCAGGTGTTGAAGCTCATTTCTGTTTGTTGTTTCATTAAAAAAAAACTTTTATTACTGTCGGTGAAAATTCCTCCTGAAAACAAAGTTTGATTCCTTTTTAAAGAAGAAGCAGCTGAGTTTAGTTCATAAGATTCAGTGTTCAACCCAGACATGAATCTTTGAGATAAGTGGGAGAAATGTTTACTATTTAATGTCGTTTGTCTCCTTTTATTACAGATGTGTCAACACATGGATATAATTTATAAGATAAATCAGGAACAGTTTGGTTTCATCCTGTCAGCAGCAGCACAGACACACAAACACACGAGACGAATGAAATAAAGAACAAACACAACATTTTTTAGATGATTTAAAGATTGAAGAAGTTTCAGTTTTAAATCTACAAACTGTGAAAGAAGCTTTAAAAGCTTACAGAGCAGCACGTGACCTGCAGCTGTGATCTGTGATACGTTCATTTTAAATATTAACGTTGGTCTCAGATTTATTGTTAAATATTCTATCGACAAAATAAAATGCAAAGTTATGAGTCAGCGAATGTATGTTCAGTAAAAACAAACATTTTGCAGTCACATAAAGAGCCTGAGAGACCAACAGAAGTCGCTTCCAGAGTTACAAACCAAACGCTGGCCTTCGCTGGAGCGGCGGTACGTCGGCGCCCGACGCCGTCTGCTGCTTCTAATCCGTCCACGCTTAAAGGCTGTGACTCAGCGTACAGCAGCAATCAGCAGACAAACAGCAGAGCAACCAAACCCGTCCAACACAAACACGCTGCGTAAAGAAAGCTGGCTGGTTTTTAATTTTTCCCACATCTGACATAAGAAAAGACAAAGAGAGATATGTTTTCAGATGTTATCTCTGTAAACAGTTCTTACTCATCTGTTACTGCCTGGCCGTCGCCTCGAGCGTCCACTGCTGCGCGATCAATTATCAGACGGCTGAGGAGCTTCTGTGATGCGTTTTGTCAAAGAGACAGAAAGAGAGAGAGAGAGAGAGAGAGAGATTGAGACATACAAGGCGCTGAGGTCCTGCCCGGCTCTGACTGATGGCGCAGGAATGTTCAATCCCCTTCAGGTGAAAAGTCAGAGCTGGAGCTCGGCAGCTGGAGGTTGAGGTGGCGGCGGCTGCAGCAGCGCGGTTAGCTAGCGTGTCGGTGCTTGCTGCGTGGAGATATGTGTGCGGGGAAGTTCTTCGACTTCACAGTATTTGTTTTTCTATGTATTGTTTGCATGTTGATGCATGTTGTGAATGTGAGCGGGGAAGACAGTATCGTACGTCTGAGGATCCGTCTGTGTGTCCACTTACGGTTATCTTCCAGATTTTTGCTGATTTTTTTAGGAGCAGAGTTGATTTAAAGCAACTTTCACCTGGATTTTATATTTTTAAATAAAACTGGCAGTGATGGAAAGTATCTGTTTGCAGGCGTATGAGCTTCTTGTACTTTACTTGAGTATTTCCATGTGATGCTACTTTCTACATTTCAGAGGGAAATATTGTACTTTCTACTCCACTACATTTATTTGACAGCTTTAGTTACTTTTCACATGAAGATTTGACACAATGGATAATATAACAAGCTTTTAAAATACAACACATTGTTAAAGATGAAACCAGTGGTTTCCAACCTTTTTGTCTTTTGACGTCTTACAAAAAGCAGTGTGTAGTCGGGGTCACATTTCACATGTCTATGAGTTGTTAACAGCTCCACCAAATAGTGATTTTTCCCTCTAAACTTCTCACATGCTTTCATTTCAATAAATGTTCAAATGATCCAATATTTCAGCAAAAATCAAAGATATCAGAACGTTGTTTCTTCTTCTTTCCTCTTGTAAACAGTAACAGTGAGTAGAAGGTAGATCTCAGCAGCTGAATAACAACAACCTGCAGGATTCAGAGGAGCAGCTGCTGCTGACTGATAAGACCTTCAGCAAAAATCAAAGATTAGAGAAAAAGTCCAGAAACTGAAAACAGATTTGTGTATCAGAACTTTATCTGCTGACCCTTTGGATGGCCCCGACCCCTAGGTTGGGAACCAGCGGACTAAACTAGCTAACTAGCTTCTACTCCTCTACATCTCAGAGGGAAATATTGTACTTTCTACTCCACTACATTTATTTGACAGCTTTAGTTACTTTTCAGATGAAGATTTGACACAATGGATAATATAACAAGCTTTTAAAATACAACACATTGTTAAAGATGAAACCGTCTTACAGACAGCAGTGTGTAGTCGGGTCACATTTCAGATGACGCCTTCACCTTTCTGAACAAAAACTGGAAATGTAAAAGTGGAATTTAAGGCAGAGCTGTTGGATTATATTAGATTAGACTGTACAGCTGTTACTAATAAAGTTATTATTCAGTTAATCTGCTGATTATTTTCTTGATGAATCATTTTTGAATGTAAAATGTCAGAAAATAAGAATCCAAGGTGACGTCTTTAAATGTCCAAAATCCAAACACGTTCAGTTTATTATCATTTATGATGCAGAAAAGCTTTTGCTTTATGATTTTTTAATTATTATTTCCTGCTGATCAGCTGATCATTGCAGCTCGAGTATATTTTTGTCACGTGCCAGAGGTGTGGAGGAACCGGTGGACCCAAATGCAGAGAGCCGAAACAGGCAAAATCTGATGCAGACCGTTTATTCTAACAAATAACATTCAAAACACAAGGACTATGCACAACACCAGGGAAAACAACAGACGACTCGACAAGGACTGAACTGAAAAACAGGACTATAAACACACAGGCAGTGATTACAAATGAAACACAGGTGAGGAGAACAAGACACAGGTGAGACACATGAACTAACGAAACACAGGAAGTAAAGTGACCAGACACAAGGTAGCAGGGAATTTCAAACTAAAACAGGAAAACAGAGGAACACAGGGGAAACAAAACCCAAAACAAAGCACACATCAGACAGGGCAGGTAAAACAAAAAGACAAAAGTCCTGATAGACCATGACAATTTTATACACACATACATGAGAGAGCTCGGCATCTTATTTTGGTGAATACTTGAGAGTTGTATCAGTAGCAGAGTGATTAATATGGATGTTATTTATTATGATGATGATTTCAGTTTGTGTGTAGATGATTGAATAATGTCAACAAAATGTTTGTAAAAGTAGATTCATATTTAATTATTACATATGTTAACTGTGTTTATTACAATTACAGGTGTGTATATTCATGAATGTGTGTGTGTGTGTGTCAGGTTCTTATATGGGAATAAACATATTCTCTGTTTGCTTTTGTGCGTTCGTGTGCATGTTTGTGTCAGTGTGTGTGTGTGTGTGTGTGTGTGTGTGCGCTGTTCAAGGTGAGGAAGAGGAGGAAGGCGTCTCATCTTCTGTCTGCAGGCTGCAGCGTGCCGGCGGCGGCGGCGGCGGCGGAGCGGCGTGGGCAGACAGGTAAAGGCCATTACACCTCTGGCTTGAACCATATTAGACACGGTGAGACGTGCCCTGATTCTAAAGCCTAAAACTCATCCGGCGTCTGCGTGACCTTTGCCACTATCACAACGCAACAGAAGGTTAAGGTCGATTGTTAAGGTTGAGGTGTAGAATAAACCCTCCCCTCCCCTCCCCCGCCGCCGCCGCCGCCTCCACCTGGACGCTCACAGCACGGCGTTGTTGTTGTTGTCGGGTAGCAGGAAGTGGAAGCGAACATGGGCGTGATGATGAGGAGGCTCAGAGGAGACGGAGGATCAGGGGTTTACCTGTGGGAGCTGAGAGCAGGTAGCAGGTTGTAACAGCAGCTCTGCCGCTAACAGCACGGCGCCACATATGGCCCGCTGCGTTTCCTGGCAGATACCAGACGGCCAATAAAGCATACAGCAACTGGCAGGGTGATAAACATCCGTCTGCAGAGAATTAAAAATACTTTTTTTTTTTTTTTACATCACCTTTTTTCCTGCTGGAGGAAAAATTTCATGTCAGATTCTCATTTTATATTATTAATATTAATAACATCTACAGATTACTTCACATATATAAAGTTCTTATATTGTTACAGCCCACTAGTGAGGTATTGTAATATTTATAATGTATATAATGTTCAGTATATAGATTTTTTGCTTTGTACTGTTTGTTTTTAAGCTGTTAATAAGTTTGAATTGTAAATTAGTCCCAATAAATATATAAATACTAAACATATGTATATGTATGATGTGTGGGAGGACTTTAGTACTGTATGTATTTATATATGTAGGTAACAGCACAGCATATTTAATGTATTATGTATTCATTACTTCACCTATATAATATATATTCATATAACTATACCTGTATCTATATAGGTCCTGTATATAGCCTGTTGTAATGTGTATCAATCAATCAATCAATCAAATTTTATGAAGGACAAAACTCATGAGGAGTCCATAGCACAATAAGATAAACATACAAAATGTGAAGTATAAAACAAATCTATCAAACAATCTCAAAAATCAAAAACAAAAGACATTCTACAATCAGCAGGCAGTTTTAAGCTGTAACACCAGTGTTTCCAGTCCAGATGTAAACCTGACGTTAGCGGCATCAGATACACATACGTCTATATATGAGATTTCATATACAGCAGTAAACAGACTTTATTTAGTTTGTTTCCTGTCCTGCTGTCACATTAAAGGTCCGTCAGGTTTCTTTAGAAGTCTGCAGACGAGCAGCAGAGACGCTGCAGGAAGTGTTTATCAGCGAGCTCTTCACTGTGTTCTGCTGTGGAGTCGTGGTGGTGGTGGTGGTGCATTTTACTTTACCTACCGCAGCTCCCTCACTCACCCACAGAGAGCTGAATGATAACAGGTGGAGGTGATGTGAGGATGATGAGGACTGAATGATGAAGGCAGATCAGCTAAACATCTCTGCTTATTCCAGCAGATCTGACGGTGTGTCACCAGTTAAACTGATAAACATGAAGGCCATCGTAGCGTCCTACAAACTAACAACAAAACAGCAAAGTGTTTATATCAGAAATCTGCTGATCATTACCTTAATATATTTATATATTTATATATTATAAAAAGTCAGATGTGTTTCTGAGAGGAGTTTTCGCTCTCACAGAGAAAATGTGAGGTATTTTTAGTTTGTGTTTCTGTGAGAAGTGTCTCATCCGATCCAGATGTAAGGTGCTGGAAAGAGACCACACAGAGGCTCATCGTGACCTCTGCGGGGTCAACGCTGCCCGTCCTCCTCTTCCTCCTCCTCCTCCTCCTCCTCCTCCTCGCCTGCAGGATGATGAAAACCCTCCAGGAATAGGTGCACATTCAGAAAAGAAAAGAAAAGCAGCAGCTCTCATTTGGTGAAGCGGTTTCTGTGTTTACACGCAAACACGTGATTGACCTCTCCCTCCATTCTCTCTCTCGCTCTCTCTCTCGCCTCCACGCCAAAAGGGGAGCTGAAAGCAAATCTGTTTCTTGCAACTGTGTAATGGTTTCCATATGCCGCTCCTCGGCTCCAAGTCTACCACTAAGAAGGAGTCCATAAACCTTTGAGGTGCACATGCAGAGCGGTTTGTGCTAAAGTTCAGCTCTGGGAACAAGTGGGGGGATCGTGGGACGATGATAGAGCTTTTATGGGCTGCTTCTAACCAGCTTCTTGGAAGATTACGATTTGGCAAAGCGAGGGGAGAAGGACATGGGTGGCTGGGATTAGGAGGTGCTATCAAATATGAACTCGAACACACACACACACATCAGAAACACACCGGATTAATTATCCAGCTAAACAGCTTTATGACATTCCCACTTATCAAATTCCATATCTGTTGCAGACAATGTGCTCCTGCATACATCAACATAAACTCAGTGGTTTAACACTTCTTCTTCTCTCTCTCTCTCTCTCTCTTTTTTTTAAGAGGCTCTCAGACACGCCGGTGATGAAGAGCAACTGCTGCTGAGTCGGACTCGGCTCGCGCAGGCTGGCAAATGCACCTGCAGTAAGTTAATCAGTCAGTGTCTCAGGCAGCTTATACAGACCAGCTGTGCACTTCTGCACGCTGGAGGGTCCCCTGGAAAAGCAGCACATTTCCCCCCCTCGCGCTGGAATCGGGGCAGATGATAAATTAGGATCCAACAAAGGCGGCCATTCAGCCTCGCTAAAAAGCATATAACCAATTGCTTGTGGATGAGCGATGAGCGAGAATTATGCTCCTATAATCTTATGTGTTCCTCGCTCTCTCCGCCTCCCGCAGGAATCGCCCACGTAGCAGCAGCAGCGGCGGCAGCAGCAGCAGCAGCAGCAGCGGCGGCAGCAGCAGGAAGTGAATCCCGGCTCGTCTGAACCTGGATTTCTGCAGCATCTCCTCTTAATAAATATGCAGTTTTTTGAGCAGAAGTGCAGACTCATGCATCAAGGTCGTCCCGTCTCATTCTGCTCGTTAACTGCGGCGTGTCCTGTCGCTAATTGCCGCCTCTGTGACGAGTTGTAACAGCAGCTACAGGTAATTAATTAGACGCTTTTTCCCCTCTTTTTTTTTTTTTTATTTCTGGACACCGCCCTCAGCTGATTACACACACTGCCCAGTTAATTAAGGCAGCGCTGCCTCAGTTATACATCACAGCACAGCCGGCGTCTTCCTCTTAAAGGACGATACACCAGTTTTTCTGACATTATCCAGTTTATTTATTTACAGAAAACATTTTAAAACAATAAAAAGTCTGAAATAAAACAAATAACTAAACAAACTGGTTTATTAAAGGGTCATTCCACCAGTTTTACCCCCATGATTATTGATTATTGATTAGCTGTTGTGAGCTGTGTGTGTGTGAACGACGAAGGACCTGATGATGTCACAGTGATGTCATCGGGGTCATTATGTCGGCCGGGTCACAGAAAGGCAGAGAGGACGTGTCACAGACTTTGTGTGTGTTTGGGGTTTCATAGATGTAGCAGATACAGGCAGCGAGGCTGAAATGCAATGCATTGTGGGAAATGTAGTGTTTATTTTGAATATTAGAGACATCTGGGTGACTTTTTCCCAACGTTTGGGTCGAGAATCTGCTTCGTTTCACCAGATATATGCACAGAGTCACAAGAAAACCACAAAATATATTTATTATTATTATTATCAGGCTTTTTATTAAAGAGTCAGGACAACAAAGAGCTGCAGCCTGAATCAAACTGCCGTCGCGGTCATGTGATCGGCGTCTCAACCAGTCGGTTAAATGACTTTCCTAAATGTCTCCAGTGAGTCTCAAACCGACGTTCAGGAGCTCAGACGAACATTAAACCTGTTTCTCTGCCGTTCTTCACGACGACCTTCACAGAACGACAGTGAGAAACGCGACATAATCAATAAAATATGAATCATTTTAATGCTTCACTTTTAACGAGAAAGAGAAAAACCTTCCTCGACCACACACACACACACACACACACACACACACACACACACACTCTTCACGCCTGCCAGTGTACATCCAGAAATACAGCCGATGACATCATGGCGTCCACATGACCAGCAGCGCTCTACGCTGTCGACTCAGCAGCGTCTGAACTGTAAGAATCTATAAACTATAAACCACGTAGGAGCCGATCCGTTCGTAACGGGACCGGCGTTCCGTACCGGAAGTGTTCCGGGTTTTTTTTTTTTCCCGACCAATCACGTTTGAGCGTGCTCGGCTCTGCGTGTGCAGGTGAACGGAGACGGTTTAGCTTTTTATTAGCTTATTTTTGTTTATTTTAGCCGACATGACTGTAAACTCAGAGGAAGTCTCGGCTCAGACGTCCGTTAGCTGAGCGCTCGACTTTATGCTAACGTTAAATGTAACTTCTGATCTGCAGGTACAGATCCGCACACACACATGCACTCCCTTCCCTCTCTCTCTCTCTCTCTCCCTCTCTCTCTCTCTCTCTCTCTGTCTTGTCTTTTACTGAACACACATCCAGGATTCCTCAGGGACCACACATGACGCTGGCTGGTGTTAAAGCTGTTAGCCACGGTCTGTGCTAAGCTCCATTCCCAAAATGCCTCCCAGTTGTAACCTGAACTCTTTGAGGAACACATGGGGATGAGCACAGCCTCTCCACCTCCCTCTCTCTCTCTCTCTCTCTCTCTCTCTCTGTGTCAGTCTGTCTTTCTGCATTAAAAAAAACTGCACTATCATTTCAAACATCAACACCTAACACACCATAAACTTTCCCCCCTCGATCTATTGATCCCCAAACCTGCAGCCGCCTCGGGCCCAGGACAGGTTGGAGCAGTAGATCCCTCCACCTTCCCCGGGATGATCCTGCAGAGCGAGGCAGAGCAGGAAGTGGCGTGTTTACAGCCGAGAGTGGAAGTCTGACTTTCACAGCGGCCGTCTGTAATTGAGCTAATGGCTTCTGGACGGCCGGCTGATGACCATGACGCTTCTTCTTCTTCTGCGGAGTCGTAACTCAACGTCAGAACGTGGACACACAGACATGAAACACATACTGATATCATCCAGTGTGACTTACACTTCCCGAGGATATCATCATCTCCAATAAACCTCCATAAATCCACAAAGAAGAAGAAAAAAAAAAGAGAAGAAGAAGAAGAAGAAGAAGTGAGAAATCGTCACATTTTTAAGATTTCTGCAGGATGACGGCGGATCTCGAGGAGGAGCCGCTAACAGCTGATTCAACAGAGAGAGAGAGAGAGAGAGAGAGACACGTGTTGAGCTTTCAGGATGCTTTTTATTTATTTATTTATTTATTATGAATGTTATTGATCAGATCATCAGAACAACAAACGGCATCGCTGCGGTTTATAACAGGATAGAAAGGGACAGGAAGAGGAGCAACGAGTTCACTCGGCTGCAATTATCAGCAGGGTGGAGGTGACTCACCTCCTCTACACACACATACACACACACACACACACACACACACACAGCTACTAAACAGGAAAACAACAGCTCGGCCTTTAAAACGACCACGAACGCGCTGGTTAGTGGCGTCAGATCATAACTCAGCTTTATAAATCAGTTTCTAGATGTTTGTATTCAGATGTCTGGTTTAAAGCTGCAGAAGCGACTGACTGTCATTAAGAGGCGACTTCAGCAGCAGCAGCAGATATTCTGGGGGGTTTTTTTTTAGGGAACAAGCTGTGAACAACAACATTAACATATTTTAACGCTGATGTGGTGAAAAAGCGTTTTGGAGTCGTGTTTCTGTCCAACTGCTGGATGTTTAGTCCCGTATTTACTCCTGCTGAGTCCTGGAGGAGGAAACTGTGCTCGCTGCGTGTTCGCTGCTCAGCAGGCACCAAACTTTATTAGTATTATTATTATTGTTTAACAGTCGTGAGCGCTGAAACCAAAAGAGGAGCTGAAAGGTGCTAAAAAAGTGCAGCAGAGTCTGATTATTGATGAATTAATGACTTTATATTTACATCCTCCACAGAACTGTGTTTATTATTCACTGTTTTCACTATCGATGTGTCTGTCTGGTGTTTTCAGATCAGCTGTTCAGTCTGTAAAGTGTCAATAAAAGCTGATAAATGTTTCCTCTTTATAAAGTTAAACGTCCACAACTGAAAAATATTCAGTTTATTATCATAAAAGACAAAAGAAAACAGGAAATATTCACATTTAAGAAGCTGAAACAGAGAATTTTTGCATTTTTTTTTTACAAATAAAATATAAAAAAAAGACAATTATTGGATTCTTTAAATAGTTTCTGATTAATAAAAACACCTGAAAGTAAATAAAAATAAATTCAGACACGTTTTATTTTGTTTTATTCCACAAACATCTAAAAATAAAGAAGAAGAAACACAAACACGTCTGCTGTTTGTCATATTTATACAGAAACTATCGTCCACACTGAGTATTAATATCTTTCATTTCATTACTCTGCGTGTGTGTGTGTGTGTGTGTGTGTGTGTGTGTGTGTGTGTGCTCAGTAATAAGAGCAGAGCTACTGTCCGTCTCTCTGCACTGTAAACACCGTGTAGCCTTTTATCAGGCGAGGATCGGATCAGACTGGAGACGAGGACGGCGCTGTGAGTCTGTTATTGCCCAGAGGAGCTGCAGAGGAGAAGCCCTCGCCTCCATTATCTGTCTCTGACACCTCTATAAATGTCTGCTCTGCTGCTGCGGCGGCGGCGGCGGCGGCGACGGGAAAAACCTCCTCCCAGTCACTCATACATATTTATGATTCAGCAAAGCACAAACAGAAACGATCTGTGTGAAGACAAATATAATCATTAAAGGCTCATAAAGGCTGCAGCAGCAGCAGAGACAGTTTGTTCATGATTGAACTCACTATCATGCAGTTATTAGTGATTATTAATGTGTTTCTGCTGCTGCTGCATGAAGGTCAGAATATTAAATATTAGAATTAATTTAAAAAAAACGTCCTTTTATCTGCTTCTGGCTGCGTCTCAGTTTGTTAGAAACTGTTTTAATGATTGTTTCCATCACAGTTTTTAATGATTTAAAGCAAACTGTGACACGTTTACATCGTTTTCACACACAAATCATTTCATATTTAATTTAATATTTAATAACTGCAGCCGTCAGAGCGTCTGTGTGAGTCTGAGGAGCTTCAGCAGCTTCAGCAGCTTCATGTGTTCATGTGTCGGAGCTGTAGCGTCGCTCTGCTGCTGCTGCACAAAGTTACTGTTCACGTTCCTGTTTGTTTGTTTGTTTGTTTGTTTGTTTGTGTTTGTGCTGCAGAGAATAATAAATGTGAAAAAACAACAGAACAAAATAATCACACGCTGTCAGATCAGAACCACACTGATGTATTTATATGTATTTCTATATAAATATACATTTACATTCACACAGAGCAGCTGTCAGAAGTAGAAACACTGTAAATATATTTATTAATTACAGACAATAAAAAACATTTTATTGAATATAAAACATCTTCATGTGTCTCTGCTGATAATCAATAATAAAACAACATTAATCGATCAGTCACAGATTAAATATTCACACTCAGAGTGAATCAAACTGATCGATAATCAGAGTATTGGCTCAGTGAATCCATTGATCGACTGACCGCTGAAGTTTATTAAATGTTTGTTTGTTTATTCACACTTGCAGACGTTTGTTTTGTCTTTTTGACGCCATAAAAACGACTTTTCAGGCAGAAAAACGTTTGAAATTCTTTCATGTTTTCTGCCTCGTTCCAGCAGAATAATAATAATAATAATAATAAACCAATAAATAAACGTATTGATCGATTTATTCCAGACAGAAACAACCGTCACTTCTTCCTCTCTTTATTACACTTCATTGTGTTTCAAAGCTCGAACTCGCAGCGTATTGTTCTGGAGCAGGAACCATTTTCCTTTTCCCGCCACACACACACACACACACACACACACACACACACACACACACACACACACACACACACACTGCTGCCATTTTGTTTGACAATCTTTTTTGGTGAGAGGCGATTGCAAACAGATGATGATTTGGGGAAATGCCAGCGCTGTCACTTTTATTACTTCTTTAACCTTTCACACTGGACGCCTGCAGGAGGAGCGAGGAGACGCTTTTACGGCGCCGCGCGGAAAACAAATATATAAAAAAAAAACAGAAAAGAAAAGAAAAAAGGGCGCTGGTGTGTTTGGGTATTCTGCGTGGCTGCTGGTTGGATGTTGGGATTAAAGATGGTGGTAAGACTCCAGCCGCCACACGTCTCTAAATGATGCTCTGACCACACAAACGCAACCTTTACATGACATCACAGCAGCTCAGGTTCAACTCACAAGGGTGTGTGTGTGTGTGTGTGTGTGTGTGTGTGTGCTGCTCACCTACCTACCGGCTGTCTGGAATCAAAATGGCGTCGCCTCAGCGGGGTGGAGAGGGGTGCAAGGAGAGGAGGGGTGCAGGGGGGGGGTCATTGAAGAGCGAAGAGCGGAATCAAACACGCTTTTTTTTTAATATGTGTGTGTGTGTGTGTGTGTGTGTGTGTGTGTGTGTGTGTGTGTGTGTGTGTGTGTGAGGATGAGCTAATCCTGTTTGCATGGTTCGTCTGGGAGGAAACGCGGGCTGAGAGGAGGAGGTGGAGGAGGTGGAGGAGGTGGAGGAGATGGAGGGCAGAGGGGAGCTTTAACACCCCCCCACCTCCTCCCTAAATAATAATAATAATAATGAAGCAGCAGTTTGACTTTTTACCCAGAAACTCACTTTTTAAACGTCCATTTGCACCAAAACTGTTTCCGTCTTTTAACGAACAATTAAAGGAAGTGACAAACTCTGAGCTTTCCCGCTCCCCTCCCTCCCCCTCCTCCTCCTCCTTCCTCCTCATCACAGGTGAACGTCATCACATGTTTAATAAACGACGCGAGCGGCGGCGGCGGCGGCGTAATCCTTGAATGCACACTGTGCCCCGGCAGACGGGCAGGCAGATGCACACACACGTATAAAACCATCTACCAGCTAATCCATGTATGATTTACACAGCTTACTGACACACACACACACACACACACACACACACACACAGTGTTCAGCAGCAGCAGCAGCAGCAGCAGTGTGGGAGGCCTGTACATCTCAATGCCACATTTGTTGCTCTCCTCATGATAAAACAACGGCGGCCATTTGTGCCACAACTGCTGGGCTGTCCCTCACTGCTCACTTGTTGACAGGCTGGTAGACAGAGGGAGGCATGTGGAGCTCAGCCTCCTCCTGCACCACCCACACTACTGTCAGCCCACTCTGTCTGTCTGTGTGTGTGTGTGTGTGTGTGAAGGAACACATGTATAAGCAGTCTGCATGCATGTGAAGTGAAGCCGGTGTGTGTGTGTGTGTGTGTGTGTGTGTGTGTGTGTGTGTGCACCCTCCCGAGGATCAAAGCGCCCGTGGAGGTTTTGGGGGTGAGTTATTGGCTGCAGGGTGTGAACGGAGGGGTTTTCTGTTTCTCCGTCCCCTCGACGTGACACCACACTCTCCAGAAATGGCCGAGCGAGGCCTGAGCCCCCCTCTCCACTCTCTCCACACTCCCACTCCTCCTCCTCCTCCTCCTCCTCCCTTCCTCACCATGCAGCCGCCGCCGTCAAGACACATAAATAAGGAGCGTCGCCCGCGTCAGATGATGTATGATATTTGCTGCGTGCTGCAGGCGTGATTGATCATATTCATTCTGCACATGATCAATGCTGCACAGTTGGTCTGCAGGTGAACGCACCCGCTCGCTCTCTCTCTCTCTCTCTCTCTCTCTCTCTCTGACAGGAACTCTGCTGGGAAACTTTGTCAGATTCTTCATGTCTCAGTATGAAGATGTTCAATATTTAAAGAAATCCAAACTAACCTGCAGCACAGACGTCATCGTTCTCCTCGTTTGCCTTTAAAAAAAAACTAAACCAAAACATTTGATGTGTGCAGGAAGTGAAGTCAGTTTGTCGTTTCTAAGGTTCGGCGTGTTTTGCATGTGTGAACAGGCAGATTTAGGACGACTCTTAAAACGTTATGACTTGATAAAGTCGACAGAAGCGGTGACAGCGAAAGCCGTAACCAGTCTGTTAGCAAAAACAAACCCACAACCAATAATCTGATCAGATAATCAGTCTGCTGTCTGCTGATTTAAACTGCTGCTCGTTTATTAACACAACTGACACTTTTCTTTTTTTTAATGTTTGTTATCTTGGTGATAAAATGAAAGATAATCAGACGCAACAAAAACATCCGAGCTGCTCCTGAACCCTGAAAACCACCGACGCTCCCTCTTCCTCCTCAACCAACATGATGATGATGATGATGGTTGTTTGGATACTGTACATCCATACAATTCTTCATCATCATCATCATCATCATCATCATCAGCAGGGAGGACAGCAGCAGCTCTGTTTATTGCCTTCATTTGCATGTAAATTAAAGCTGCTGCTTTGTAGCCGGCGGCGGCGACTGCGTGGCTACTGTCTGCAACCCTGCAGTCCCTCTGCTGCTGCTGCTGCATGTAAACACACACACACACACACACAGTCCACTGCTGCACACACACACACACACACACACACACACACACACACAGTCCACTGCTGCACACACACACACACACACACACACTCATATACAGTCCTGTGTAATTGGTAGAGAAATGTTAATTTGTCTAATTGTTTTGAAATTTGCATCACACCCTGTGATTTCACACACTCTGCTTTTATTATGTAATTATGCATGCATGGAGAGGAAAGAGAGAAGCATGTGAATAAATGATATGATCGTATATATATATGTCTCTCTCTCTCTCTCTCTCTCTCTCTCTCTCTCTGTTGGATCATTACAGGAGCTTCTTCTTCTTCTCTCTCTTCCCTGCAGATGTGAGAGCAGCAGCAGCAGCAGAGTGGAAGAAAACAGGTAGAGGCAAAGATCCAGTCAGCCTGTCACAACATTTACCTTTGAATTTGACAAATTGTTCTCAGCCTACTGTTACCCTGTGGTTTCTTTTTTTTTTTTACAGAAAGAAAGAAGGGGAATACTTTCTTTGGACCGGCTCCAGAGCGATTATAGAAGAGACAAACTCTTCCTATAAGGGAAGTATGAAGCTCTGGATGACAGATGACCTCCAGGCGGGAGGAAATAGCCGGTTTCATCAGGAAGATGCTCACTCGATAAGTAATTTGGCCCGAAATAATTACACAGTGGACTTCTTCGTCAGCGCGGCTCCTTAAATAAAAACCCATCTGTCTCTCCTGCAGGGTTAGAAAAAATAAAAACATGTATTTTCCAGCTGTTTGTTTGTTTGTTTGTTTGTTAAAGTTTCCTCTTCATCACTTTAAACTGACAGATAAAGTTCCTGCGTCTCTTCTTCTTCTCTGTTTTCTGCTGCATGACACAAACTTGAGCGATAAGCAGAGAAGCAAATGTTTGAAGGAAGTCAGAGTGATGATTCATTCGGCTCCTCAGAGGAACCGCGGGGCATTTTCTCTACTTCAGATCACATCTGTTCATCTCTGCTGGAGACAAACCGTCGTCCTGCCGTTCATCCCAACAACATTTATTTACCTTTTTAAAAAACTAAACAATTAAAGGGAAAAAATAAAAGGTGAGAATTATTTTTGTCGTCCAGCTGCTGCTTTTCTTTCTTTTTTAAACATAAATCACTTTGTTTTTGTCCTAAAAAGAATTTAAATTCTCAATAAAATGTTTTCTGGATAAATTTGTTTAATTCAAATTTGTGTTTTATTTTTTTTTTAAATGTATTTTTTTCTTTGTGAAACATTAAATCCTATAAAACACTTCCTGTTTTCAGAATAAAACATTTCTGTCTTGTTATAATTTCCCAAAACTAAAGAACAAAGTGTCGAGTTAATTAACTTCAGACTTTCTGGTTTCTGAAGATTTTTAATATTTTAATCTTCAGTTGTTTTAAATTATTTTTTAATTAATTATATAAAAGACTTTGAATCACGTGTGAAAGCTGCTGCATCTTATTTTAAATATATAAATGTGTTATTATAAGTCATAATTTACTGTAATGTTTTTATGCAGTTTGAACTGATCACACAAATAAACATCAGCTGTTAAATTATTGATTATTATTATTGATTTCTGGTTGTTCTGTTGCGTTTTTTTCATTTAATATGTTGTATAAGAAACGTCACGTCCACGTGGAGATAAATTATTATTTATATATAATTATATATATATTTCTATATATTAAAAACCCTCTTTAACTTTGCCGTTTGTCTTTGAATCTTGTCACCGATGAATTTTATTGTTATTACATGAAAAACAATAAAGTTTCTTGAATCTTGAAGGAAATAATCGCAGATTTGTTTGTGACGTAAACAAGTAAACGGATCTTTTTTTATATATTAAAAGTCTCCTGGTTTCATTTATTTCATGTGATTTCTTTCCATCAGATTGTTTGTTTGTTTTTATCTGTATAAGTTTGACCCTGCTGAGCTTCCTGTGGCCTGAAAAAACAAAACGTCTCATAGACACGTTCAGACAAAGACGCGCTTTTCTTTTCTTTTCTTTCTTTTCTTTTCTTTTCTTTTTCTCTCGCAGCTCCAAACAGCTTTATATATTTGTGTTGCGGGGCCTGCAGAGGACTGGCTGGCTGATGAAATGAGTGAACAGAGAGAGAGAGAGAGAGAGAGAGAGAGAGAGAGAGAGAGACGGAGAGGTAATTTCATGCTCTGCAACGCTTTGAACAGCGCTGATAGCGACGCCGCGCCTCGCAGTGTAGATTCACCTCCTCTCCTCCCAAACACGTATGAATATGGATCCAGTTGTCCCCCCACTCACTTGAACCAATGAGCTGAGAACACACACACACACACACACACACACACACACACACACACACACACACACCTCTCTATGTATTAATTGAATATTCTTGTCGTCATCCAGCAGAAATAATAATAATAATAAAAAATGGGTCAAATCGTTTCCACAGTCGTTTTTTTTCCTCTTTTTTTCCAATATAAAAGTGTTTATTTGGAAACATGGTTTAAATGTACATAATATACCTCCCCCCCCCCCCCCTCCCTCCCCCACCTCTCCTCCCCTCCCTCCCCCATCCTCCCTCCTCCACTCCACCGCCCATCCTCCTCCTCCTCCTCCTCCTCTTCCTCCTCCGGTGAAGTATTGATGACATGTGTCTCTCATGATAGTCTGATGCTGTTTGTTGTGTTTTAACCTGACAAAATAATAATAATAATAATAATAATGATAATAAAAGAGGAAATGACGCACAGAGGCGCCAAATATCTGGTGAGATGTCTGCAGTAATCCTGGAGTCACGTGAACAAACAATCAATGAGCTTATAAACCGGAAAT